>CM066170.1:33541186-34081186 GCA_033629205.1 Lithocarpus polystachyus
CTGAAATGAAGAAGAGAAATACATACTTGCAATAGTGTGGATAGTAGGTTTGATAAAGTATTCTACTATGGATTTCACAAACATCAAATTGCCTAAGTAATAAGAAAAAACCAAAAAAAAAAAAAAAAAACGAAAAGAGAGTTAGATTTCTAATCAACATAGAAATTATGAGATAATGAGAATTATTGATAATGGGAGAGAGAATTGATTAGAATAATAAGTAGTGTTTCTACTTTCTATCAAAAATAAATAAATAAATAAATAAATAAATAGATAGAAAAAAGAAGCGGTAAAAAGAAGAAGCAGTAGTTGTGGTAGAAATATATAAGAATACACTAAAAAATATTCTCTCTCTCTCTCTCTCTCTCTCTCTCTCTCTCTCTTATATATATATATATATATATATATATATATATATTAGAAATCCTAACTTAATTAGGATTCAAGAGTCTTCATCTAATAGATAATCTCCAAAAAAAAAAAAAAAATCATAATAATTTTATCTAATGGATAATCTCAAATAATAATAATCATAATAATTTTTCAATTCATGTAAATGACACCCATAATCCTAGCTTGATAATTTCAAAGGGTCCTAGCTGCGAATGTTTCTCTCTAATTAGTTTGTCTCTATAGGGAAAAGACTTGAGTTATCAAAAAAACAAAAAAATCGAGTAATAAATTTATGTTTTTTTTAATAGATAAATAAATGACTCTATGGGATTACAAAGTAGACTTGGATGTGTATCTATATTCCAATATGTACGTAACTCCTTCTATTCACGTAAAAAGGAAAAGAAAAAAAAAAAGTAACCATGTGTGAAGGGTAAAAAATCGTAATAAAGATCAGTTTTATCTCAATAATCAAATAGATATAAGTTATAACTCTCCAACTCATGCACATGTCTAACTTTTCCTAACTATGCACGTTGGTTGTTTTTTTTTTTTTTTTTTTTTTTTTACTTTAAAATTTGGTGAGATAACATTAGCACATATTAAAAAATCAGGTGATAAATTTATGTTTTTTTTATAAATAAATAAATGACTTTATGGGGTTACAAAGTAGATTTGGATGTGTATCTATATTCCAATGTATATGTAACTCCTTCTATTCACGAAAAAAGGAAAAGAAAAAAAAGTAACTGTGTGTGAAGAGTAAGAAATCACAATAAAGATTGGTTTCATCTCAATAATCAAATAGATATAGGTTATAACTCTCCAACTCATGCACATGTCTAACTCTTCCTAACTATGCACGTTGGTTTTTTTTTTAATTTAATTTTTTAACTTTAAAATTTGGTGAGATAACATTAGCACGTATATTAAAAAATTTTGTTATTTTTATCTAAAAATTAGTTCTAAAGCAATAATTGATAAAAACAATAAGAAGTTGTTTTTATTTATAAATTTGTGGAATTGTGAAGCTGATCTAAAAAATAAGTGGCATGTGAAGAGGAAACCTAAAGAAGAGGAAAAAAAAAAAAAAAGTAACTGTGTGTGAAGAGGGAAAAAATAGTAAAAAATACATTAATAATAAAATGATTAGAATTTGAATTGTAATCAAATTAATTATTTTATGATCTTAGAAATTATTGGAGAAGAAGATAAGACTAAAAAAAATTATATCTATTTTTTTTAAAATCTAATTTTTTTTTTTTTTTTTTTTTTTTTTTTTTTTTTTTTGCAATTTGATGAAGCCACTTGGTGCAACTATGGCTTCTAAGTCCAACTTTTATTATATAGTATAATTTTTTAACTTTAAAATTTGGTGAGATAACATTAGCAGGTATATTAAAAAATTTTGTTATTTTTATCTAAAAATTAGTTCTAAAGCAATAGTTGATAAAAACAAATAAAAAGTTGTTTTTATCTATAAATTTGTGGAATTGTGAAGCCGAAATCTAAATCTAAAAAATAAGTGGCATGTGAAGAGGAAATCTAAAGAAAAAAAAAAAAAAAAAAAGAAACCGCGTATGAAGAGGGAAAAAAAAAGTAAAAAATACATTAATAATAAAAGGATTAGAATTTGAATTGTACTCAAATTAATATTTTTATCATCTTAGAAATGATTGGAGAAGAAGATAAGACTAAAAAAAATTATATCTATTTCTTTTAAATTATTTTTTTGCTATTTGATGAAGCCACTTAGTGCAGTTACGGCTTCTAAGTCCAACTTTTATTATATAATATATGATATGTTTAATTGTTTTTGTAATTTTTTTTTTTATAATTGTATCTTTTAATCATATATTTCCGAACCAATATTATTTGATGGCCCATCATCTGGTTAGTTGATTGAATATTGACTAAATTAATAGACTATATATTAATTAATACTGCTCTCGTCCTAACTTATTAGTTCTCTATTTAATCCCAAAATGTAGTACTTTTTGAATGTCAAAAAACAAATTTTCAAAGTTACCCTTACTTCATTTAAAATGTCAACTGGCATATGCTGTTTGGTTTTAAAAAAACCATTACTCCTCACTCAATTTTCATCACTCATCACTCTATAACTCATTTCCTATCACTCAATAATCCCCAAATATCTCCAAAACCCGGTTTGGCACATAAACTAGTGGTTCTGTTTTCAACTCCAAAAACTCAAAAAATTGGGACCCACACTTTTAACATATGCTACCAGTGCACCAGAACCCCTATCCGCCCCTCTTCACTCCACTTTCCACAAAACCCAACTCTACCAAACCAAAGTTCTTCACTTCCCTTCGTAGCCTCAACACCATTGTCCTTACTACTCCTCTTTTTATTTTCATTATTTCCTTGGGTTATGTCATGGTTTTTTTTAACCTTTTTTTTAACCTTTTTTTTTTTTTTTTTTTTTTGTGTATCATGGATGATGTTATTATCTATGTTCATTCAAATATATATATATATATATATATATATATATATGTGGGGACACTTTTTGTCCGTCCTCGGCAAGGCTCTGGGCGCAGTGCCGAGGAGGCTCAGAATGTCCCACATCAAAGAGAGCTTCCCTCACTTGCTACCTTATAAGCTGTGAAGCAAAGGAAGTAGTGTACCATCATTTTCGATTTTCGAAACACGGAAATGATGGTACACTACTTCCTTCGCTTAACAGCTTATAAGGTAGCAAGTGGGGGAAACTCTCTTCGATGTGGGACATTCTGAGCCTCCTCGGCACTGCGCCCAGAGCCTTGCCGAGGACGGACAAAAAGTGTCCCCACAATAAAAGAAGCTTCTTTTGGCGAAAACACGGAAATGATGGTACACTACTTCCTTCGCTTCACAGCTTATAAAGTAGCAAGTGGGGGAAGCTCTCTTCGATGTGGGACATTCTGAGCCGAAGCTTCTTTTGGCGAAAACACGGAAATGATGGTACACTACTTCCTTCGCTTCACAGCTTATAAGGTAGCAAGTGGAGGAAGCTCTCTTCGATGTGGGACATTCTGAGCCTCCTCGACACTGCGCCTAGAGCCTTGCTGAGGACGGACAAAAAATGTCCCCACAATATATATATATATATATATATATATATATTTTTTTGGTTCAGTTGTAAAACCCATCCCCACATAACTATGTATGAGAATTGTTTAAACTTGTGGAATTTGGCCAAACTTTCATAGCCCAGAACTGAGAACAATGAAAAAAAAAAAAAGAAACCCAGCACCCAACCGACGGAGCAAGGAAGAAAGATTGTGGATCTAATCTGTGAAGGCTGAAATCAGTACAACTGAGAAAAATGAAAAAAAGAAAAAAAGAAAAAAAGAAAAAGAAACCCAGCACCGAAACTGACAGAGCAAGGAAGAAAGATTGTGGATCTAATCTGTGGAGGCCAAAATCGGTACAACTGAGAAAAATGAAAAAAAAAAAAAAAACCAGCACCCAAACCGACGGAGCAAGGAAGGAAGATTGTGGATCTAATTTGTGGAGGCCGAAATCGGTGAGTTTGTTGCAGCTTCGTCCTTGGTCTTCGCCGTCACAGGTGGCAAGGAGCATGTCAGATGGAGATCTCCTTCAGTTATGGTATGAATCTCCTTCTAAGCTAGCTTTTCTCATGATATTGATGCTGGGAAAAGAAGATGAAGCAAGTAAAGGAAGGGTATGGAGAGGTTGTGCTTGGGAAGAGAAGATGAAGAAAGTAAAGGAAGGGTGTTGAATGAGATGGGTTTGGTCTGGTATGAAAGAGAGCCGTTGGGAGTAAAAGCTGACCACTGAAATGACTAAACACATGATTGTGGGGCCATAACTTAAGTGAAATTACAATTTTTTTGGCCATCATAACTCAGTTTTGATAACTTGAAAACACCTAAAATGTGTTTTCAGTTTCCATAACTCATCACTCAAAAATTAGAGAATTGAGTGATAGAAACAAAAACTGAAAACACATCCAAACAAACTATGCAGCCGTGGGACACACCAATTTTGAGTTATGAGTGATGGAAACAGAGTTATGAGCGGTGGAAACTGTAAATCCAAATAGCCTATATCACTAGAATTTAAATTAAAAAAAATTAATGAGAATACTTTTGAAAACTTCCACATTTTTAATTGAAAGACAACACATTAAATAACATTCTTATTAAAAAAAATAGATTTTCTAAATAAGGCCAACAATAACAATATAGAATGTAGGGAATATTACATTAAATACGTCATTATGTACGTGTGTGTGTGTATTGTAAGGACTCAGTTTGATCCATGACTCAAAAGAGAGTTGGACAATGACCCAATAAACCCACAACAATAGATTTGTTAGAGAGTGGGTTGGATATCGAATGTTCAATGAGTTAAATGTTAATCACAATGGAATAGAGAGCGAATAAAATGATTAAAACAAGCAAGTTTGAAAGGAAAAACACTCCTTGGTCAAGCTCGAAGAAGGTATATTTTGATATATATATATATATATATATGTGTGTGTGTGTGTGTGTGTGTGTGTGTGTGTATGCACGCGCGCGCGCGTGTGTTTCTTTCTAACTTATACAAATGTTCAAGTTCTAAACTACCCAGTTCTTTTATTTCTTTTCTTTTCTCTCTCCCAAATATGGATATTCATTTTTATTTTATATCCAGCCACAGATCATCTTAATCTTACTTGAGATTGTACTCCTAAGACTCCTGTCTCATCCGGAACATACTAATAAGTTTTACCTTGCAATATCAGCTGTGCCACCACTTTTCATAGTCATTTCTTCATTAATGCAGTTACGAGAACAGTTGTCTTGCATTTAATGCGGAGAGGATGGCTTCTACACCCTTCTTTCTTCACCCCTCTCATATTTCGTGCCAAGTCTGTTTTTTTTTTTTTTTTCCTTTTTAATATTTTAACTTCATGCGCTTCGCACAATTAGTGCTCTTCCCTGAGGTCCGAGGTGCATCCTCGGGAATAACCTTGACTACCCGTTTAAATCAAATTCGGGGTCCTCGTCCTCACACACACATATAATATAAGTTTGAGTTACACCTGGTGTAACACTATAAGAGTTGCATATTTTTTAAACCATTGATTCTTATTAGATTTAATGGTTAAAAGATCACTAGTGCCACGTCAAATCTAATATCATTAAAGTCATTAAATTACCTTCTTAAAAAAAGCAATTGTTAAATGCTTTCCTCCATTAACCGTTGTCTTCTTCTTCTACCCCGCCCCCCCCCCCCCCCCCCCTCTCTCTCTCTCTCTCCCTCTCTCTCTCATATCTGCTAGACCTCCATGAACCCCTCCATTTGAAAAACTCTTTATATCTCTCTCTCTCTCTGCGTTTTGCTTCAATCTTCATGCATTTAACTCTATTATTACAATTTATAAGCAAAAAAAAAATATTAATATTTGAATTAACAAAATACTGAGAGAGTGAATAAAAATCAATCCCTACTTCTTTTTTTTTTTTTTTTTCTAATTTTCTTTAGTATCATACAAGGCCATTTGGTTGTCTTTTCCATCATCCATTGTACAAAATGACCCCAAAAAATCACAAAAACCCAAAATAAAAAGAAGAAAGAAAAGAAACCCGTAGATCCTAAAAGGTTAAAACCCAAAGAAGAAGAAAAATGAAAGAGAAAAATGTGAAAACAACTTATTAAAACCCATAAAAGCATTAGAGGATTAATTGTGTTGTTCCTGAGTTGCAATTTGTAAATTAAGTCATTGTTATTGAAATAACCTTTTCCCTTTGGTAGAATGGATTGATAGTTTGATACAGTTCCCAATTTGTAGACTTTCTTAATTTTCGTATCACATGTTTTTTAATCCCTATTTATGTTAGTTTTGAGATATTTTTATTGTTTCGAATGTGTAATGGCCTAGAGGCCTCCCTCTTCTCTCTCTCTCTCTCTCTCTCTCTCTCTCTCTCTCTCTCTCTCTCTCTCTCTCTCTCTCTCTCTGATAAGCTTCCGAACGTTATGTTTTGGTTTTTGTGGTGTTTTTCATATATGATTTCCCATATTATGTTTTTTCTCCCCTACCAATATTTTTTGTCTCTGCATACTTGGGAATCCATCCCTTAATATTTTACGCTTAAGTTTTAAAAATTGGAAGGTGATTTATAAAGCCATTTGGAGAAGAAGATTCCAGAATGATGTGAGCATGGAGGGTTCCAGACGAGAGAGAGAGAGAGAGAGAGAGAGAGAGAGAGAGAGAGAGAGAGAGAGAGAGATGGGGCGGAGAGGCTCAGTGTATATTTCGCTTATTTTTGCCAACTTATTTTATTATTCAACTTATTTTTACTACTATTTATGGGCTTTAATGCACTTTTTGATACTATTCATGAATCTTATTATACTATTTCAGCTAACTTTTACATTTATTTATAATACTTGTAGCAAAGTTTTTAAACCCTTAATTATCATTTAATGCTTTTACTCATTAATTTCTAAAAAGTAATGACATGACACAAGTGTCCTTTTAACCATAAGATATAATGGAAATCAATGTTTTAAAAAATGTGTAATTTTATTTATGAGAAATGCTAATGAGTGCCCTTAGGGCACTCATTAAGAATCAATTTAAAGAAAGTTTGTATGGAAAATGAAAAAAAAAAGTAATTAATATTTTAACAGCTTTTTACATTTCTCATAAAAGTGAAATAAAAACTTTCTTTAAATGGATTCTTAATGAGTGTCCTTAGGGCACTCGTTAGCATTTCCCTTTATTTATACTAGGTGTCACTTGAACACATTTATATATATATATATATATATATATGGGAAATACTAACGAGTGCCTTAAGGACACTCATTAAGAATCCTTTTAAAGAAAGTTTTTATGGGAAATGAAAAAAAGTAATTAATATTTTGACAATTTTTTTCATTTTCCATAAAAGTTGAATAAAATTTTTTTTAAATGAATTCTTAATGAGTGCCCTTAGGGCACTCGTTAGCATTTCCCTATATATATATATATTTAGCTTAATATTAAGTTACACATTCCTATGCACAAAATGCTTGGTTGGGATTTAAGGGGATAAGGTTCGAGCTGCAAAATTAGTAACATATTATAACTATCTCTAAAAAAAGAAAGTATTTAAGTTCTCTAACTTGAAATTAATTTTTTGATACACTGATAGTTAGAGGTGGGGTTAGCATCACATAAAATGATCGAATGTAACCTAAACCTAAGGAAAGAAAATCTACACAAATCCGTTGTTAAAGGTTACCTTACAGATTTAGGACCGGCCTCTCTCTTTCACATGAAAGATTTTAGTATCACATCGCAGCAAACGTGGAATCAACGAGGGTTAGTACTGTCCGAGAATTCTATATAAATAATCAATAAATATATATAATCAAACAGCAGCAAGTACTTCAAAAAATATATAATATGAAGAAATGGTCAAAAAAAAAAAAAATATGAAGAAGATCATAGGAATATCCGTTTGTTTGATATAAAATTTGATTGGACTAATTCATGCACTAATTCAACGATCTCCTGTATATATTAACGAATATTGTATCCTCGAGTTTTCCAAATTCCAATTGTATTTGATGTCTTCGAATTTACATTCATGCATTTAGATAGAGGATCATCTGATGATATCAAGGATGACGCAAAGTGGAAAAAAACACAAGATATACATTCAACATTCTGATGATGATGGTGTGATGATGTCAAGATGACATCAAGTGGAACAACATATATAACGATGAAAGTGAAACAGAACAAGAAAACTCCAGGTTGTGTAAGGCTATACGCCAAAAAAGAAAAAGAAAATGAAGTTTGGACAATTCATAGTATTTACCAAGTATTTACTCATTTGAAATTTTGAATAGTGATTGTTTGACGACACGACTTGAAGTTATGATTTTAGTTGTTTCACTGGTGTGTAACAAGAATTAAATCTTTTACTTAAGCATTGAAACATAAGTTACATACCATTCTTCCTCTTTCTCTGTATCATGGTAGGCCCAAGTAAGTTGAATTGTGAGAATACGCATGGAAATTTTCGATGTATTTTTTTGGGTGACTATAACGACTAAACAAACAAAATTTGGTGAGAGTAAGCAATAAGAGACTTCATCTGTAATACTGACAGAAATGGAATCTTTCTTTTTTCTTAAATGAGTTAAATTTAGGAAAACTGTAAGTTCACTTTGGTTGTCATGGTTGCCTGCAAAAATATTTTTGAGTGGAAAGAAAAACATCATGATGTGGGCGTGCTTTCATAATTATTGATAAGCTACTCCTCATATCTGAATGAAAGCTTTTGCATTAATCACGTGAATATCATTGATTAAAGGAAAATTTCGGGTGAATATATAACGTTATAAGGTCCATGCATTAAATTTCAGCTCAAAATAATCTCATCCATAAATATTTGAACGTTATATCTTTATTAGATTTCCTTTAAGCCTGAAGTTATTGAACTTGGCTTTAGGGTGAGTTGTCAATTTCTATATTTGTATCAAGACTCAAAAGCCTTACAGGTTCAATTGCCATCTTTTGGTATTTCTAATGAAAATGTCAACAGTTCAGATCTTCCTCATCATTATAATTTATAACTATTGAATCAAATTTAAAAAAATGAAAGCACACCATCAGTCCTCATGATGTAACTCAAGGACAAGTTCAGTTACTCAGAATTTCAAATCCTCCAAAATTTAAGATGGCTTCTAGTTAGATTGATGTGAGCTCCCACATCATAACTCAACTCTAAAGGCATGATGGGTTGCTAGAATTTCAGATCCTCCAAATAACTTCTAGCTAGATCGATGAGGGGTCAGGCTTGGTTGTGCACACCCTCATCATAGATTGCTTTTTCTTTCTCACTGTCTCTGGAGGCCCATTTATAAATGGTGGTGGAAATTTGGAGACAAATGGCCCCTGAGTCGGTGGGAGCATTTATTCATTTTAACCAATGTACGATCCAGATGTCGTCAGTCTCAATGGCTTGGAAGAGCTTGTGAAGTAATACAAGTTTCTCTTCTCTTTCACTGTGGTGGTTTATTTTCAAGACTTGTCAATGGGCTAAAGCTCTGAAGCTGTTATTGGGGTTAGAAGACTCAAAAGGCTCAAAGCATTTCCTTAGTGTCTGAATGACAAAAATGACCAATATAAGTCACAATGTAGGGCAACCTCTTAAATGCACAAAATTGTGCATCCATCAACTCCGTTGAAAACAAAGAAGCTATTTGTTGCTGCTGATGGCTCCTTGAGCCTCACTAAGAAATGTGAAGTTTTCATTCTTAGCAATAGAAGTATGATTAATCATAAGTGATAACACAATTAGCTGGGAACCAAGTTTCATAAAGCTGAAATCATTAGTTAGAATCTCAATCTTTCCTGTATGATTAATCATAACAGGTAACACAATTAACTGGAAATCCCTATCATGGAGCAGAAGTCATTAGTTAGATTCATCCTTTTTATTAATAAAAAAAAGGCGGTATTAAATACAACATGATATTCTCATGTTCATTGAAAAACTAACCATCTAAGATGTAACACAAAAAAGTACATGTAGATATGACATTTTCAATAGTACGCTGCAAAAGCAAGGCCTCCATTGTGTAAAGGCAACTCACTCTGGCAGCTGAACACATAATTGCATTTTGTGACACTGACACAATGTCAGATGGGATCTACCACTTGGTGTTGGTGGACCCTAATATTGAAATCAGCAGTCCTGTTGCAAAAATATACGAATTACAAAGTCACATGATCATACCAATAATCATAAATGTAATTCAGTTAGAATTTGGTTTACATGTTATTCAAATATTCACAATGAATATTACCTCTATCGGCCATTAAGACGATGGCTTCTGCCTCGGAAAGCAACACCATCAGCCTGGTTGGGCTGCTGTGCTTGTGCATGACTATTTGTTTCTGCCTGCCCAGTAGTGCTTGGTCGAGTTCCATTGAGACAGTAGCTTCTTCCTCGGAATGCAACTCCCGCTGATGGATCACGCTGCACTGGGGTATTCATTTGTGTTCCCTTGCCCCAAAATGCAACTAATTTGTGACTGGAGAGTCATTAAGGATAATACAATTATTTCAGAAGAAGTGTCTAACCTTCAATAAAATAGTTGATGCCCAAATATATTCCCAATTGGTATTTTTCTCAATTTTTTTCCTTCCTCATATTACCTCAAATCTTTGCCAGAAGAAAAAATTACAGATCAGGATGTCGGCTATGCTTAATTATTTGCATGATATAATATCTGCTATAGTGTAAAAAACTATGTTAAACCAGTGTTAGATCTATTAGTGCTCAAGGACCCAAACTTGTTGTAAAGTCCACACATTTGTAAGTTTGCACTTACAGGATAAGTGACCTGATCCTACTAGGACAAGAATAGGGTTAGACTAGGAATTTTGTTTTTATAAATAAATAAAGGATAGTGTCTATCACACACTTGTGTGGTGTGTGGAAAATGCATTGAAATTGTGACTTCAAGTCACGTTTTCAAATTTGAATTCGTGACTTAGAGTCATGATTTCAGTGTATTTATACACTTGTGTGGATGCACACAAGTGTGTAACAAGTTTTCCCCATAAATAAGTACTCTTTGATGTATACTCGAGTTTCCATGTAGAATTTGAATCAGTAGTCTATTTCTCTAATAGAGTAGTCTGCATGGATCAAAACGACTCCACATACCCAATTTCCTTGATTCTTGATAGCCACAACTACTGTCAATGGGACTATGCTATGAAAAGATAGTAACTCTTAGAAGATTATCACATGGTATCTCAATACCTGTGCCCCCTTTATTAGACATTACTCCAATGGTTAGAGACTGCACATGACATATGGAACTTTCTAGCACAACACTGTCAAAATTTTTTTCTTGTTCATCAATATCAATATATTTTTTTGAATGGAAGATATAGACATCAATATCAATATATGACCATTATCATCGCATGCAACAAGAAAAGGCCAATATATTGCTAAATTTAATTCATAAACGGGATCAAACTCGCTTCTTTTGACCTAAATGTATCTGACATCGTGATTCACTTCACACTCTGATAGTACAGTCAAGGAATTGATATCTGTAAAAACACGCAAGAAGAAAGCTCAAACACAACGCTATAATTCTATATTAGTTGTTCCACCCTCACTATCTCAATTATGTAAAGTTGGGCAGTGTAGGATCCTCACACAATGAATACCATTGGGATAGCCCTAATGTGGGAATTCTATTTGAGCATTCCTCTCTTCATCTTCCTCCCCACTAACTCTCTACTGCTGCCACTCTGCCTCTTACCTCTGAGTCCTTACATATATGGCACACTAGTTTAGGTCATGCCTCACTGTCTCATCTTTAGCCTTTACTTTCCAATGGTCATTTAGGGTAGGACAAGTCTGAGTCTTTTCATTGTATTTCATGTCAATTTAGAAAATAATTTGCTTTACCTTTTAAGTGAATGTCTTTCGTATCCTCCATTTTATCTTGACCATATCAAGAACATGTGCATGATGAAACAAGAAGCCTCATTTGCTATGTAGCTAGTGGTAATGTAACAAGGTGATGTGTGCATCAAACATCTTTTTTTATCATGCATTTTTTGGAGTCTCCAACATATAATGGTCTATGGTTCAAAACTTGCTGCATCCTTGACAAACAGGAGCACAAGGAACACAGACACATTGGTCTGTTTTAGGAGTCGTGAAATTCTCCACAATTTACCTACGAAGGTTCAATTATCTTGAAATCCTACCAGAAAAGCGAAAGAAAATCATAAGAACGAGGTTTAAGAGGTTTCAAATAAAAGTTTAATGCACGCATTGCTAAAATAAAAAATAAATAAAAAATAGAACGGATACACCCAAAGAGGGGTCTTCAAGATGAATTTCCCCCCAGCAAGAGGATGAAGCACTGTTAGGAAGTAATATAAATGTCCTACAACCATCCCTCGAATGCCTGGCTTCAAAGGATCTCCGAGTAACAAATCAACTGCTAGCATTACATAAGGAAGATAGAATCCCTACAGTAAAAAATAAAAAATAAATAACCAGCCTCTTAGATTCCTTTCAATTTCTGATTATATAATAAACTTCATAAATGTCATGAATATCCTTTCATTGTCTGTTGCATAAAGGAAAGCTAGAGGCGTACAATGGCAGGGAGTACATAAGATTATAAGTTAAACAAAGTAATATTCTTCTTGAAAGTTTGGAAATACCAAAAAAAAGATCATGAAAATAGGCTGCATTATTTATAATTATGGGTAGAACCATTGATGGAAATTTTGTAGATATTACACAATAAATTACAGGTCAAATATGGTGGGCACACTTAACTGGGACTGCAACACCACGATTGCAAGGCTAACCAGGCAAAATTTGGGAGACCATATTTTTTCTTTGGTTAACTTCATCATGGTGGTACCTCTTTATGGGGCATACCTCACTCATGATGCATTTTCAAGGGCCTCTAATAATAAAACCTACAGGAATCAAAAGTACAGCAATTTATGCATAAAGATATTCTTTCCTTTATTGCAGGTTCACACTCCAACTGCATTGGTACAGAAATAGTAATGAAAGAAGAAAATGACAAGAGATAGTAACAAGTAAGGCAAAAAAGACCAAGATAATTTTTTATGCAGCCAATTGGTTGTGCAGGAAAAAGGCAGAAATGAAGTTACAAATGTTGTATCAAACCTTCTTTGATTGATAATCTAGATGCACAATGAAGCTTTATAGTATGGTGGTGCAGGTACTGAAAGTTCTAGATATCAAGCTATTTTATAGGACACAGTAAACTCATATTGAATGTTACAGAAACAAAGAGGTCTAATTTCAAAGTCCATATACAGAAAAACAGTTGCTAGCTTATATTGTTCCAAATGCTAGGATAACTAAAACAGAACAGCGGAGAGAAAGATTCAAGCAAAACTGGTAGAAGGGTACCTTCAATGACACAAGACCATAAACGCTTATTCGTGCATTTGGGAACTCACGGCTCCAAACATAGACAAGCATAAATACTAAGGAACCTCCCATGAATGGAGACCATAGATATGGAATAGCAGCCATCACCTAAGATCAAGTAACACCCCTGTAATTATTTTCATGATATTTTGATTAGTATTGGGGGATTTTGGTTCACTTGTTTTGATATTGTGTTAACATATTATGTGAGGAAATTTCTTCTAAATTTTTAGAAATAATGCTTGTAAAATAAATATAGCAGGAATTATCATCTATAATCTATACCATTAGATGTCTTGATTTTGCATAATTTTTTTTTATGGTAGAATGATTTTGCATAATTGTTCTCCATACATGTTGCAAAATTCATTTTTAAACTGGGACAGAGTTGTATCATTTGTAATTATTTATTAGGTACTTACACTTTTGGAATTCTACATCTCCAAACATATTATTTCAATTTTTACTAGTTCACCAAATATGTCTGGCATCTCTTGACAAAACTGCTTGACACCCTATTTCTCTGTTCTTTCCTTGACAGTTACTCAGTTTGTCATTAGAAAAGAATCTAAGTGTTTCCGACTCCAATGCTTCCTTAGTTTTCCACCATAGAGCTAAAAGCTGTCTTTCTCTCCAAAAAAAAAAAAAAAAAAGAAAAGAAAAAAGAAGCGAAAAGCTGTCTGATAAATTCATGTTATTTGGTAAATCATATGGCGGATCAATATTCCCCAAATTTTACCACTAATTAGGATACATGCTCATACTTTAGTGAATGTTACTGGAAAAAGAAAAAGAAAACTCTAAATATAAGATAATTTGTTCTTACTTACAAGAAGTGATAGTGCTCCAATGATGAACATCCATACATAATCTGCTGTTCTCTTGTCAAAGGGTCCTCTCTCAAGTGAAACACCATATCTTGCTCTATGCAAATCAGCATGACAAAGTATTTCAAATTTTCAGTATCACCTTGAAACATAGTGTACAGACTGTAAACCTTGCATAACTTTTAATCTTGAAAATCAGTGATCACAAGTGAATAATAGGGATTAAAAAAGATATGTATGTACAGGCATCAATCGAGCTTTATGAAGTTTCTATATAAACGTGCCTCGCGATTTCAGATCACTTCTCCTCGATCTCTCTCGACTGCTTTGCGTTTTTTCACCTCCCAAACAACTCTCACTCACTACAAAAGTCATTCCCAAGTTTTCTTCGACCTCAATCTTGCCTTTCTTCATTGGTAAGGTCCTTAATCCCTTTTTTCATCATGCATTTCATGTTTTTTGACCTAACTTTTGGGATTTTTGAGAACTTTTGGGATTTTTCAAAATTAATGGAGTTCTTATGAAATTTTTGGGATGAGTGTTGCTTAAATGAGTTTAAAACTTCACGCATTACATCACATGTGCATTATAAACAATGTTACATGCATTTTAGATGTGTGTTTACTTTGTTGCTATGTTGTGTGCTAGTAGGTTTGGATTGGGCTAAGCCCATGACGCACTTAATTTTGCATGTCACGTATTCATGCATTTTTATGCATACGTACCTTCAATTCTCTATATGTTGATATATTGATGTTGATACTTTTCTGATTGTCTCTCTCTCTCCCTCTCTCTCTCTCTCTTGCGTTAGTTGCGTCATGGCATTCAAATGCAAATCCACTTCGTCTCAAAACCCTTTTCTTTCTGGGACATCTTCCTTTGATCCTACTCCATCTCATGTTTGGTTCTGTGATGAGAAAGCCCTTAAGGACTTCTCGGAGAACTTTTCTAGACGAGGCATTCATTTAGAACGCCAAGTCATCTTATTGAATTTTTCCGATACTGACTTGCCCATTGTCATCCACAGTCGGGGTTGGGAGTCACTGTGTGGCGCCTCGGTCACTTGTCCCTCCGTGATCATACATGAGTTTTACTCCAATATGCATGGATTCGATACTTCTGTACCTCATTTCTTTTCCTGCGTTAAAGGTACGCACATTGTTGTTACTTCGGATATTGTATCCGAGGTACTCTATGTTCCTAGGGTAGTGCATCCTAACTACCCTGGCTGCGAGCATCTAAGGACTGTGTCCAAAGACGAACTCTTGTCTCTTTTTTATGAGAGACCTTCTTCATCTTGGGGTGACCGTCAAAACACCCCTTGCTTGGCCTTTGCGAAAGGTTCGAGGTTCCTAAACATGGTGATGACATTTGTTCTCCATCCTTTGTCTCACTATAACACCATCATAAAGCCTCGTACTCGGTTTTTGTTATCCCTCATTGAGGATCTTTTTATTGACTTCCCTTCTCACTTCATCCTATCCCTTATAGATGTTTATAGGGATATGACGACCCGTGATAAGCTCATTTTTTCTTTGGCTATCACATGGATTCTTCGCCATTTTTCTGTCCCCTTTCCTATTTTCGATCACTTCCCAGTTATGTGTGCCATTGACATAGCTACCGTGAAGCGGAGTGAGGCGTAGCTTCATTCGAGGTGGCCCGGGACAGCGATTCCTTCAGCTTCTACAGCTCCATCCACCTCCGCTCCTTCTTCTGCTAGCAGAGTGACTTTTGAGGACATCATGACACAGCTTGTGCTCATGGATGCTCACCTTGACGCTCTCAGTGATGAGTTGTGTTTGGTGAACACCCGTGTTAGTCGTATTACATGACGACATGCTGTCATGGGTGGCTTAGTTACTTCTCCTCCTCCTACTTTAGAGGCTTCTGAGGATGAGGACGATGATGGTGCTGCTGATGCTACTGACGCTGAGGATGATGGTGCTAGCTCTTCCAGTGATGATGAGATGTCTACTTGATGTACTTACCCCTTGTCACTCGTGACAAAAAGGAGGAGTAGTTTTGGATATGAAAGTAGTCATACACATAGGGGGAGGGTTAGTATAGGAGATCTTTGTTAGGGGGAGTGTTTACATTTTGAGGGATGAAGTGAGGACTTTATATACCTTTTTTTCTTTTCTCTCTATCTTGGATACATTGTTCATGTACCTTAAATCTTGTGATCATATTGTGATAGCAAACCTTGTACTTATGTTGATATATAAACATTTGAGGTTGTTATTACAATTCTTTCACCTATCTCTCAATGTGTTATTTCTTTTCTCTTTTTATACACATGTTTCTTATATTATTGTATGCAATATATTATTTCTGTTTCACACTAAGTTGCCTTGATGGGTTTTGTTTAAAGTGTTTCAGAAATACAGGTTGTCAAAGTCTTCTTTTCATAAACTCTTTTCTTGCAAAGTTTTTCAAGAGTTTGTGTTAGGATAGATTTTATTGTATTCAACAAGTGAATATGAGTTGAGTGATTTATAACTTCTCTCATATTTTCATTTGTTTGTTGTGGTTTTGTCACGGATTGCCAAAGGGGAAGATTGTTAGGATATATGTGATTTGATGTTAGGAAAATATGTCAACAGTATATGTAACTGACTAATCTTTTGACAAAACGCACTTTACTTGTAATTGGGTAGATCTAGGATGTGTTTAATACTTCAAGGAACAAGGTTTCAAGTTCAAGTGTTAAAGTTATGCGAGTCTGTCCAAGAATCAAGTGTGAAAGTACCGGATTTTAAAGCTCGACAGCTAGCATCTACCAAGATTTAAAAAGCTGTTTCAGCCTATGGCTTGACAGCTAGCTCGATAGATGGCTATCTATCGAGGTTTATGAAATTCAGTTTTTCAGAGCTGATTTCAATTCAATCCGTGGGTATATGTTTGGGCTTTCTTTTCTCACAACCCTAGACATATATAATGATTATTTTAAAGGCCGACATAGGTTACATAGTTCCCAAGTTCATGCAAATTATGACTAGAGACAGAATTTGCCCTAGTTCATCTTTCTCTTGAAGAAGCTACTGTGTTTGTGCACCGTAGGGTTTTGTGACCAAGCAACTTCTTGATTTTCATCGTTTGGATGAATTGAAAAACTTTGCGGCCAACATTCTTCTTAAGTTGGTGATCAAGTCGCGTATTGAGATACGCGCAATTGGTTAGTTACGTATTGGGAGCCGTGCATTACAAGGAGAGATTGTCACTATAGAACAAGTCTAATTGGGTATTGGGGTAAGGATTCAACTGTAAGATGGTATAAGCTACTGAGATTTCTTTACTTATAACCACTTGTTGTGATAATAGTGAATTCTCGGGAGTGGTGATCTTAAAATCACCCGATGAGGTTTTTGCCTTATTGGTTTTTCCCATTCGTAAACAAATCACCGTGCCAACTTTATTTTCCGCTGCACTTTATTTTAGTTGGTGATTTGTTTGTGCTACCACGTACATTGCATGTTAAATTGATTAATTAATAAACTTAGTTAATTAATCAAATAATATATCACAAGGGATTAATACATTCTTGGCCTATCAGCAAATGTGAATCTTCATTTAAGGTCTGATAATTCATCTATTGGATAATTTTAATTGCGCATGGTTTTTCCAAAACATTCTTTCCTGCCACCTTAACCCAAAATTTATAGTAAATGTAATATAATATGGTTGCAGAGGGTAAATAGAGTCAGATATCTTACATCATTAACAGACGAAATGCAAAGGGAAATGAAAATTGCCCAAGAAAGAAGAAATTCGTAATAAGCCTCCAAACCTGCACCATGTACAAACATTAACAATCGGGGCATAGACAGAAAGTGAACCCTCAAATTTTAACTAATTACAACATGATCTTTGCAATACAAAATGAAAAAAATGAATTTAATCTCATGTATTACAGATTGGACAAATTGGCAACTTAACTTGTTTACCTGACTTTCTCAAAAAAAAAAAAAAAAAACTTGTTTACCTGAAAACGTTTTAGTACAAGGCCATAAAGTAATGCTATATTGTAAGGATTATAAAGTTGCAGATAGTATGCAGATGTGGTCATCAAGCACGCCACTCCATAAAACTTGCTTACAGGTGGGAGAGATCGATAGTATCTGAAACATTTTATGAAAAATCAGCTTGTTTAAGTAGCAAAGAGGTTACAGAAATCATGAAGTATCAAAATTGCAAGGCTTGATATAAAATCAAGAGCCAGTTGATTTTTTTTTTTTTTTTGTTTGTTTGTTTGTTTAGCGAGTCCAAAAGTAAATAGTCAGAAACTAATGTGACCAAATAAATATATAACTTGCAGCAAGGGCAAGAAATATTGCATGCTTCTGAACCACCTAAAATTATTGATACATTATTATTAGACTGAGGGGCATCTGGTTTGTTTGGAATGAAATCCACAACAAAATCAAATTATATATTGAAGAAAAGAAAGTACTAAATTTTTTCTTACATAAAATGATTAACACTACTTTTATGTAAGAAAATTAACCAAGTACCATTGTGTAACATTCAACTAACTAGCATGCAAATCAACAAAAGGTCATATATGCATGTGATCATTGAAATGTTTGTGTGTTTGTGCATAGAAGGAAAGAGAAAGATTACTCCGCTGGGGTAGACATTGCACAGAATGGTTTTCTTCTGTCAAGGTAGTGTGATGGTGGTAGAAAGGGTGGTTGTAGATTGAAAGACTATAATAACAAGAATATTGGATATGCATTGCACTGGTCTTCAACAATAGTATAACACTAGTATAAAGTATAAACCAATGAACTGGCACTTCAAAGAGAAGACTTTGGAACCTGACTATTGTAATAACAAGAATATTGTCTTCTTTAAAGAAATTCAAATTAAATTAGCCATAATATTTTTATAAGTTTTCTAGTTTGACTTTTTTTTTTTTTTTTTTGTAAATTTAATATATATATATATATATATATCTCAAGTTGTTAACCCAGACAATACACTAAAAAGTTCAAATATATATTTGGATACACTCGTGTCTTTTTTTTAAAAAAAAAATGCTAAAGTAATTATTAATTTCGAATTGATATTTTACAAGTATGAATGGTATGAAGGTAGTGGTGGAGCCAGGATTTCAGTCTAGGGCAGGCAAGATTCAAAGTCAATATTAAAAATGAAATTAACCTAAAAAATATTAATTGATAATAATAACAAAATTGATGTGGTAAAAATGTGATTAGTGTTATTAGACAAAATAATAATAAAAATTATATGAACTGATTTTTTTGTAATGGTGATACATCATCTTATAACACTAATATGGTAAAATTTGTAATATTCTTAGTATTATTCGACAAGAAAAGGGATATAAACAGTGAAAAAAAAAAAGCAAAACAAAATACTGTTTCGGTTAAATGGGTTAAAACATGGGACAAGACGTAAGCTACTTTAAAAGAATAAAATACTAGGTGAAAAAGTCAAGCTTTGATACATGAGGCAAGTTTTTATTTATTTATTTTATTTTAATGTTAGTATATCAAGGTTTGTTTCTCTGGAGTGGGAGTATTTTATTTTGTTTTTTCACCGTGTTAGGTAGGCAACTACTAAGAACGAAAGTAACTAAAGGATTTTCTGGGACGGGTCAAAGGGGATAGTTGCCCTCTTGGTTCCGCAAGGATAAAGTAATCCCACAGTCATTTATGTGAGAGAGAGAGAGAGAGAGAGAGAGAAAAAAAAAAAAAAAAAAAAACTTTAAAGAGTAGTATTAGCATCACATAAAATTACATAGAATGGAATCTGAACATAAGGGAAGAAAATCTACACAAATCTATTGTAAAAGGTTACCTTCTGTGTCCAGGATCTCTCTCTCTCTCTCTCTCATGAAAGATTTAGTAGCATGTCACAGCAAACGTGGAATCAACAAGGGTAGTCGGAGAATTCTGTATAAATTAATCAATAAATATATATAGAGTTACAAACAAATCAAACAGCAGCAAGTACTTAAAAATAAATGAAGAAGTTCATGGAATATTTGTTCAGATGATAAAAAAATTGATTGAACTAATTCATCCACTAATTCAACGATCTCCTCCATTAGCTATTGGATTTGGAGGAGATCATAGACTGGATACTTGACAGAGGTGATTAATAAAATTTAAAGATTTCCACATGTTTATCGAATGTCACCTCTAGTTTTCCAAATTCCAATTGTATTTGATGTCTTCAAAATAATCATCTACACCTATGTAAGTATGTATACAGACATTCATACATTTTATATGAGGATGGTCTGACTCTGATCATATCATGGTAAGCAGAGTGGAAAAAACATAACCTCCGGAAGTGGAAAACACAACAAGATACATTCAACATTCCGATTTGAGCAGTGGTTGTTTGATATCCTGATTTGAAGTTACGATTTCAGTTGTTTCATGCAATGTGTGTACATACGATATCATACACACTGTAAGCAGTATTTGGATAACGTGTTTCACGCGTTTCCAACGTCTACGCTTTTTTTTTTTTTTTTTTTAAGCCGTGAATATTGACTTTTTTCCGTGACCAGTGCATTCATGCACTGTTTACGAGACCCACAAACACCACTTTTTAGCAATTTTTTCATTAAAAATAAGTCCCACGATACTATTTACACATTTAAAAATTATTTTGCTACAATATTTTCAGCGATATTTAGGCATAAAAATTGGAAAACACTTGAGTCAAATAAAATTTTATACGAAAGATAAGTTACATAACATTCTCCCTCTTTGTATTATGGCATACAAACTTACACACGAGAAAATGTGTGTAAATACGTCGTACACATTATGTTTAACAGGAAATTTATTTAGGCATAAAAATTGGATATCTCTCGAGGCATAGAAAATTTTATAGACGATGGGCTTGCCCATGTATTTTCCTTGGCCTTACCATAATTCAGACAAAAAGGGAGAATATATATATATATATATATATATATATATATACATGAAATTTTCAATTTATTTTTTGGGTGCCTATGACAACACTAATAAATAAAATTTGATGAAAGTAAGCAATAAGAGACTTCATCTATTTAACTAACAGAAATGGAGGGTTGTTTGGTTGTGTTGTTTAAACAATAGTTTTCATGTTGTTTAAACAATATAATACGTATTTTCACAACACTTAAACAATATTACTAAAACAATATTATTACCAACCGGGATTGGAATCTTTCTTTTCTTAAATTTATGAAAACTGTAAGTCCACTATTGCGATGTTGTGGTTGCCTACAAAAATATTTTTTGAGCAGAAAGAAAAACATCACGACAAGGGTGTGCTTTCATAATCTATTGCTTCTGTTGTGCAACATCAGTAGCTATATCATCCACCTATTTTAACATTTTTATCTCCCCAATATTTTATACTATAGTGTTATAATTCCTCAATCCTTTCAACTTCTTTTTATTTTGACTCTTCTTATCCCCATTTTATTTACTTTAAAATTTACTATTTTCTTTTTCATTCAATTCATATTTTGCCACACCAAAAAGGTAAATACTCTCTCTCTCTCTCTCTCTCTCTCTCTCTCTCTCAAAATTTTTTATTTATTTCTTTTGGCATATTTTTAATTCTTTATTGCATCTTTGGTTTTGGTCGATGAATTTTGGTGTTGAACTCTACTTTGAGTTGATGTGATTTGGTTGCGTTTTAATTTGTTATCTTTTTTATTTTCTTCTATTTAGTTGATAGATATTATCTTATGACATTATATAGTATATCTATACTATCTATAGCATAATTCCTTTCTCTGGATTGTACTTTTATGTGGTTCAAAAATGTTCCTAGACCCTATTTTTAACAAGGAAAAATCTAGGAGACAACTAGGTAAAAATATATATATATATCCAACACTACCTAAAACATTGTCTACAAAATAGGACACTCTTCTACTAACCTATGTCTTCAAAACAAACTTATCCAAAAATAAAATAAGATAAAATTCCCAGTCCACTTTGTATATTTCCTTCAAGACCACGTTGCACCTCCTTTCTTCTTCTTTTTTTCTTTTCTTCTTTTTCTACTTTATCAAGACTTGCTAGTTCATTTATTTAATTTTTCTATTTTTTTTGAATTTCTAGTTCCTTAATTCCTAACGTTTTTGTATTTTTTGTATTTTTTTTGAATTTCCAGTTTTCTTAATCCCTAATCTTATTTTTTGTTTTTGACTTCTAAAATCTTCTTTTCTTTATTTTGAATTTAAAAAATAAAATAAAATACACCTACTCTAAAACCATTGCTATAACTTCTTATCTATATTCCTTAAATTTAGGCACAACCACATATCCTCATTTAAATACCCCACGTTTCAACAATTTAGAACTATGCCAATATATAATTAAGAGAGATGCTACGTCCACAATATTTTCACAATAAATCACAGGTGATTAGTTGTTGTTGGTTCAAATTTGAACTTAATACTAAGATTACTTTTTTACTTCAACAATAACAACCAGTAACAACCTACCACTTAAGATTTGTTGTAAAAATGTTGTGGACATATCATTTCTCTATAATTAATAGTTATATCGCTTTATACTTCATCTCTTTTAATACTATTCAATTTTGAAAAGATTTCTGCCTACATGCAGTAAATTTGGAGCTCTCCCGCAAAGAAGATAAGGGTTCCATGGTTGGTTCATAATGATTTTTGTTAAGTCCTTTTTTATTACTTTCTCTTTTTTCTTTCTTTCTTTTTAAATCCATATATGAGTTTTTGTTGAATAGTTTTTTTGCTAAAACACCATTCTAGGCCAAGAATAAAAAAAGAGCTTCATTGCACGTGCAAAACGCGTGTAATAACTGATAAGACTAGTAATGATATAATGTTATTTTGTTATGTAGCATGACTTGGATAATTTGGTGTTTACAATTGTACATTTTTAGTTAATTTTTAGATATTTTGCAAGTGAGAATTTGATTTATATCATAATACAATATGCATGTCTATGTATTTAAATGTGCCTTTCAATTATTTGAGTGATATCAATTCTAAATTTGTGATGAGATTTGATTATCATGATAATCTCCTTAAGAAACTAAGAATTTTTTTTTTTTTGATAAATAAGAGAATGAGAAATTTGAATCATTAATTTAAAACTTAAAAAAGTTTAGTTGTACCCTAAAAAAAGAAAAGATAACACACTATACCAAAAGTTTGAAAAATATAGACCACTTTCAAAAAGAATAATATTGATCAATCACACCTAAGTTTCTAAAAAATAAAAATAAAAACTCCCAAAATAATAGAATGATATATTTGTAAAGCTAGAGAGATGGAAAAAATCTTTTAGAAATAGTTCAATTTTTAAGGGAAAGTCTTTAATAAATTTTAGAAAATAAATTACATATTATACTACATTATAAAATAATTATATTTCCCAGACATTGCGTGAGTTAGCAACTAGTTATTTTTTTGAGAGAGTTTCAACTTATGGCGTCTGTTCCTAATAATGTCACTTTATCATAAAACTAAGACACTAATCAATTTTTAATATAGACGGAGATCGAATCCCAGATCTTTTATTCAACCATAAAAAATTTTACCAGTTAAGCAAATTGGAACCCACAACAACTAGTTACTAGTTTTTTTTTTTTTAGAAACCTAGTTACTAGTTATTGATAATTGTTGATATGTCATATGTGAATGAAAGCTTTTGCATTAATCACAAGACATCAGCTGAATATACCATTGATTAAAGGAAAATTTCAGATGAATATATCATTGATTATATAACGTTATAAGGTCCATGCATGAAATTTCAGCTCAAACTAATCTCATTTAAGGCTGTGCATCTATAAATATTCAGCATTACATCTTTATTAGATTTCCTTTAAGCCTGAAGCTATTGAAAGCTTTAGGGTGAATTGTAAATTTGATTAGTTTCAATCTATAATTGCATCAAGAGCCTTATAGCTCAATTAGCAAACACTAAGAGATATTTAGAGTTTAAATCTTCCCTCAACTATTGTAACTATGAAATGGATTTTTTAAATAAATAAATAAAATTCATTAGGCAAAATAATAATAATAATAATAATAAAGTACCCCAAAATATAAGATAGCTTTAAGTTGATAAATGAGAGTACCCTCGTCATTACCTAACTGTAAAGACATGCTTGGTTGTTGAGGATTTCAAATCCTCCAAAATTTAAGATAGCTTCTAGTTAGATAGATGTGAGCTCCCCATCAGAACCCAATTTTAAAGTAGGGGTGGCAAAATTGGATATGACTTACGAACCCGACACGACACGACATGAAATTAGTAGATGATGGGTTGAGGCTTAAGGGTTAGTGTCATATTCGGATTGACATGACTGACCCATTTAATAAACAGGTTGAGTTAGTATCTAATCCATGGACCGTTTGACCTATCTGACCCGTTTAATTAAATGAAAATTTATCAATATACCCTTCAAATCCTAGATATATATATATATATATATATATAAATTTATATAAACTTATTAGTTGTTGTGGTTTATTTTATTTGATATATTATGAATGATTATTTGTGAAATTGAGATATGTATTTTTTTTGAATGATTATTTGTGATGTAGTTATTTGTTAGTTTTGGATTTTATGTTAAAAATATTTTTTTTTGTTTTTGGTTTTTTATAATTCAATTTGGTTAATACATAATTTTTTTTTTTCATTTTGATAAAATCTGATAAACAATTGACACGATTAACTCGTTTAATAAATGGGTTATGTTAAGGTTGAGGAATCTTGACCCGTTTAATAAATATGTCGGGTTAGTGTTAACCCGTATAGTCGGAAACCCATAAGTTGACACGACATGGAGTCGACACGACATGAACTCGACACGTGAACACGAATTGTCACACTTACTCTAATGGCATGATGGGTTGCTATGAATTTCAGACCCTCAAAATAACTTCTAGCTAGATTGATGAAGGCTTAAGCATAGGTCTAGTGTACAAGAGCATCGAACCCAAGCCTGAGAGAATCCTCATCATAGATTACTTTTCCTTTCTCACTTTCTTGGGAGGCCCATTTATAAATGATAGTGGAAATTTGGGGACAAATGGCCTATAAGTTGGTGAGAGCCTAGGAAGTACGAAAACTTCATTTGGGGTACCATATCCATATTGTATCCATGTAATAACGATGTCTTACATGGATACATGGATATGGTACCAAGCCTAGTAACCAAGCCAAGTCTAGTTCTGGCGGGCGAGACAGAATGGGCGGGCACTACTAACCAAGCCAAGCCTAGTTCTCGTCGATAGGCGCTGGTAGCTTGCTTCCAAGCCTTGCCTTATATAATAGTTGTGGCCATGGCCCAAAGGAGCCTTAAGCACTTGTACAATGCGCAAGTCAAGGCTCCACTCCATCCTACTCGTTGCCCAGAGCCTTGACTTTCTATTATATTAGTAAAGCGTGCCATATATCTTGAGTAAACTCAAGTTCCATTTGAGTTTGTCACCGTGGCGTGGCTGATCTAGAATTTTAATAATTAAAAAATGCTACCTTGAACTCGAGGTCATGAACCTCGAGTTTTGACTTAATAGTACTCGAGTTTAATGGACTCGAGTACCTTAATTAACTAAACAGTACTTGATTTTAGTAAACTCGAGTACTGTGTAACTACATACCCGAGGTTAGGACACTTGAGTAGCATGTAATATGCCCTGCCTCATCTGCCACTCTCAATCTCATTCTCAATGTCGCTCTCACACTCAGTTTCACACATACTCTCACTCTTAATCTCACTTCCAGACTCAATCTCAATTTCGCTCTCACTCTTCTTCTGGCTCTCAGTCTCAATCTGAGTTTCACTCACAATCTCACTTTCCCTCTCACTCTCGCACTCATTCTCACTCTCACTCTCCCTCGCTCGTGCTCTTTGTTTTGACGACGTCACAGCACTCTCGGTCATTGGAAATCCAAGCGAAACGATGAAGTGCTCATATTTGTCCGAGTTAATTCAAGGTTGATCTCGATGTTGACGATATCAAGTTCTTCAATTGGTGGTCTGCATCTTCAATTTCGAATCAAAAGGTACATACCTCTAATTGTTTGACCATTTGGTTAGGACGGCTAAAACAGTTTAGGGGTTAAGGTTATTTGTGTATTGTGGGAGAGGAAGCAAAATGAATTAGGGTTTTGAGTTTTGGAATTTTGGCCATTTGATAAATTGGATTACATAATGTTCATGAATTCAACGACTCTGTATTAAGACAAACTTCTATCTACCTAAAATTAGAAAATAAAATTTGACAATGTTGGATACTAAAATGTTTAGTTCATGAGTATTGGTTGTTTTCTTTACCTACGGTTATATTCCTTTTATGTGTTTATATTAGAGAAATATGGTTGGCTAGGGATGTGAGATGAGCTTACTTTTGTTGTAATGAGTTTGGTTATGTGTGAAGCTTTTGTTTGGTATAAGTAGTCTATTAGTAAATTGTGAAGTTGGAGGTTTTGTTTGTTTGTTTTAATCAATTAAAGGTGATTAATTTATATACATCAAAAAAGGCAAAGAAAGACAAATAGATGTATGATGATTTGGTTTGTGTGAGATAAGTATACTTTTTGTTGTAATGAGTTTTGTTATGTGTGAAGTTTTTATTTGGATGGTAAAGATCATTGTATATTGAGAATGTTAAATTGTAAAAAAATGAGAAACAGGTTTATGAAATTTTTATTTGTATGGGATTAGTTTACTTTTTGTTGTGTTGAACTTAATTCTGTGTGGGGGTTTTTGTTTGGTTTTCTAGAAAATTAGTCTATTATTAAATTGTAGAGTTTGAGATTTTTTTATATTACCAAATATGGAGGAGTCTGGTTGCTAGGAATGTGAAATGGAAAAAAGAGGACAATGAGCTTATTTTGAGTAAGCTAAATTGTTGAGCTTAATGTCTATGTATGCAATTTTTACCTGGTTTAAAAAATCAATTTGAAAAACAAAATGGTCTATGATGTATTTATCTATGTATGGAGTTCAATATATGTGTTTTGCATGTTGTATGCCTTTATTGAAAATTCATTAAGAAGCTTGTTAGTACTACGAAAAACAAAAACTGAATCAGTAATAAAAGGAAGTGTAACTAGGTATAAATGTATTTTATCCTTACTTTAAGTTACAGCTACTTTCATTTGCAAATCTATGAATTGTGGTGACAAGTACATAATTGCAACTAGTTCTTACATATAAATACCATGAAATTTCAGCAAGTTGTGATGATAACCTCTATGTTAGTATTTCCTTAGTTAGTATGTGCATGTTGCTACTTTTATACCTTAGTGGGATTGACTTTAGTACTTCAAATTAACTGTTCCATTCATGTCACCAATTAAAGTCATTTCTGCAATAGTTTTATTATGACATTACTTTGGCATAACTGCTGTGAATAGACGGCCAGTAGTCACTTAATGGGCCATTAACCACCTTTAATTTATGCCAGATATGGACATGCATCCAACAGGACCTTGTGTGTGCACTATCCTAACTAGGCAGCCTAAGCATCGTTCAAGTTGGCTTTGGCATGGTCCTCCGGAAGGTGTGGTATTCACTTGTCCAAAATCATACTTAAGTTATGTACTACAAATATTTTTCTTATTATTACATATCCATTTTTAAAAATATCCCTAGCGTTGGCATTTAAGTTTGAAACGTAATTATTATGTTGTTATAGAATGCTATATTAATACAACGTTGTTCCATTTGCAGGAATTGCCAAGTGTACTAACTTGTTGTTACCGATTCAGTGGTGTGTCGAAAGGTGGGTTAGATCCATGGGTTGTCGCTTATATCATGGATGCGGGGTTAAATGGGCTACTTCGGGTCCCAGATATAGAGCTTGATCATGCACTAATCATGGCATTAGAATGGAGAGATGGCAGTCGGAGACACACTCATTCCACTTGCCCCACGGTGAGATGAAAATCACGTTACAAGACATGGAGGTTATAATGGGAGTACTTGTAGACGGCTTGTCGGTGGTGGGGATTACCCATATGTTAGATTGGGGCAACTTATGCTTCAATTTGCTAGGCCATAGGCTTTCGGCCAAAGAACCCAGTGCCATTGACAACACGGTAGTGCTGTGTGGGGCGAGGTTAAAAGCATCTTGGCTCAAGTCACAGTTTAGCGACCCTCTCTTGGCTGACTCCACTGACTTATGAGTGTAGCAATACGCTTGGTATTACATACTGCAACTGTTGGATGGTATTTTGTATATGGACAAGTCCGACAAACGAATCTCAGTCATGTATCTGCAATTCTTGAATCTAATTAGCAGTGTTAAAATGTATAGTTGGGGTAATGCAGCATTATGTTGGCTATATAAACACGTGTAAGGCGTTAGAGAAGAAAGCCAAGCAGATTGGCGGTACACTGCTATTGGTGTAGTTGTAGGCGTATGCCAAGTTCCCACACATATGTCCGGTGATGAGGCATCCACACTAGGCACTGCCCCAGGTCCATTTGCTATTAGGTATGTGGCTTTTGTATACTTATTGTTTACATATGCACTACTTTTCCGCATGGGGATTGTGTAAGTAACTAACATAAGGTTATGCATGTGGTGTTTGATAGATGGAAAGGGGTTAAGTGCACCACAGAACATGCAACGCATATCTTGAAGGCCTATCGTATGTCACTTGCTTCGCTACGGCCAAATCAGGTATTGTACATTTGCTGGGAACCGCACTGGCATGTAATTGTTGTGCTTACAATTTACTTTCACTTTTTTAGTTTGGAGTAACACTTTTTAGAGTAGAGGTACGTATTCGTACTATGTATCATTCCCATTCTTTACACTTTTTTTTCTAACTATATTGTTAATATGTTTGTTTGCCTCTGTTGGATCATTGTAGATTGTGTGGGATGAGAAATTACGTAAAGGTTCACGTGGCATTACATGACAAAGTCTATACTTGATTACTGTTTGTTGTTAATGATACACATGACATATAAGATACCCTCTACACGATGCACAGTGAGACATGAGTAATGAATTATAGGTTCATGTGGCATTACATGCCAAACTTATTACCAGGTGATGTGTGACATGTGAAATGAAGTAAAGGTTCATGTGCCAATACATGACAAAGTTTGGTTGGTCTAATAAAATATGTCATTATTCATAGACATGACATCCTTTAAACATGTCCTTACCACCCTCAATTGACATGAAAACACAAACACAAACGCAAACACTTTGGCTCTAATGGCTCTAAGATGTGCTCATAACTTTGCCGGATACGTAAATGGTTTGTTTCAAACCCACCAGCAATGAAGCTTGAATTGGAAATGAGTTCCAACTCTTCAAAATCACATCGTGTAGTGAGAAAAAAGTATGGATCTACTTCCACATGTGCATCATTAGAAACATCATCAACGCCACTACTACAGACATACACCGACCACTATGGGCTAACGTGGGTTGGAAGGAAGAGAGATTTTGTTAACGCTCTAATATACATGCATGACAGACTTGGTAGTGTCAGTCACATCATGGTTGGTGAACCTAGACAACTAGGTGCATATAACACTATTGTAAAAGCAACCACAGAAGAACAACCATGGTCAAAGTTGTACGAGAAACAGTGTGAATTAAAGGTGTATTGTAGGTGGCACGGGTTAAGAGTTCCAAAAGCATTTTCGGCGGAGTTACCTAGAGAGGAATCAACAAATGTACTTACACGCCTTAAAAGGGAGAACAATCAAATGCAGTGGAGGCTAGACCATTTCCACGCAATCCAAAAGGCTAGAAAACATCTTAAGGGAAAAGTACAAGAGCGAGCCATCTAGTCAATTAATGAAATTACAAATTTAGAAGATGACGAAGATGTTTTAGACTTCTTAGATTTAAGCAATGATGATTTTCAAAAATTTCTACCTAACAACATGAGACGTTGTTGTTGATGTGTAACAAAAAGGTGATCATGCATGTTGAGATTTTGTAAACAGTCGTTGTACTGACTACAACAATACCTTTTACAAGGTTCTAACCATTATCATATGCATTTTACACAGAAAATTTATGGGAGCTTATCTTTTATTGTTGCTGTCTTGTTGGGTTGCATTTTTAATGTTATCCACTTATGAAAACAACAGTCAAATTTTCTAGCATAACATTGAGTTATATATGTCCAAATTAAAGTTAAATTATTTAAATGACAAATGATGTTTATTCAGTAATATGAAAGATTAGTTCTCACCTATAAACATCCAAACTTGATTTGAATACATCCTCCAAATAACTTGAAAATTTGTTTTTCACCAATACTGAATATTTGCATCAACGTTAACAACAAAAATTAAATTAAACCCAATGGCCATTTCAGAATCGTACCTTTTTCTGTTAAATCATAATGGATCGTTTGATAGATCCCCACATATTTCGCAAAAAATTGATTTTTTGCATTAACTACATATTTGCATCAAGGTTCTCAACAAAATTTAAATTTGATGGATCAAATTTGTTGACAAGAGACAAACTAAGTTGCAGATGTGGAATTTATGTTTTAGGTGAGATCAGAGAAAGAGACTGAGCTGTAGAACCGCTCATAGATGTGGGGTTTGTGTTTCAAGTACATACATACTACTCAAGGTTTTAGCATGGTTTTCAAACCCAGACCATTTAACGAATCGGAAAAGGGAGAGGTTCAAAGTTTTTAAGATCAGACCAAGGTTCAACCGAGGTCAGACCGAGGTTCAATCGAGGTCGAACCTTGATGATGTCAGAATTAATTTAATAATAATATAATACAAATAAAGGTATTAAAATGGCAAACATTAACAAATTTTTACTAAAAGTATGTCTAAAAACATTAAACAACTTTCAAATGAATTTTCACCATTTTTATAAGGTTAATAGAAAATAATAAAGCATAAACAAGTGTCAAAAAATTGTGTTTAGTAATCTTTCAAATAAAAAAAATTATCTAAAACAAAATCATTTTCAGCATAAATTAATAAATTGTATATTCACATGTAAAAAGTATAGTTCTTGAACCTTTAATAAAATTATCAAATAATAATAGATTGAGAGGGGTAATATAATAAATTGGAAAACTATAATATAAATTGTAAATAAATAATATATTAAATCCAAGAATGACACAACAAAGGAGTGTAGTCTATTGGTTATTGCATCAATATTTGACTTACTGATCCCTGGTTCTATCCCTCGCCTATTCCTATTTGGGATTTTTTATATTTAAAGTAATTGAACCGTAACTTCCACTTAAAAAACTGGATTTCTACCTGGTTCAAGGTTACTTTATATTTAAAGTAATTGAACTGTAACTTCCACTTAAAAAACCAGGATTTCTACCTGGTTCAAGGTTACCCAGGTCAGACTGGTCGGTCCGACCTATTTGGGATTTTTTTTATATTTAAAGTAATTGAATCATAACTTCCACTTAAAAAAACTAGATTTCTACCCGGTTCAAGGTTACCCAGGTCGGACTAGCCGGTCCGGTCTGAGTCTGACAACCTTGGTTTTTAGGACTCAAGTTTATACTTAGATGGTACTTGAGTTTATTGAATTCTAGTACTGTGTAGTTTTCTAATTATAATACTTGATGATCAAATCCTCGAGTTATGTTAACATATAACTCGAGTTCCCCAAGCTCGAGTTCAAGGCGACATTTTTAATTAATAAAATTCCAGCTCAGCCACTGCTACAATGGCAAACTGAAGTGGAACTCAAGTTTGTAGAACTCGAGTACTATGGGAAACTCGATTTCCTTAAAGTCGAGTACCCAAAAAGTGGTAGGTCCCTACATATTTCCAAAACAGTAGTAGATTGATATATATTTCGGTAAACAATGGTATTTGACCATTTTGGCCTTTCTTTTACTATGGAACTATATTTTCAAGACTTGCCAATGGCTTAAGCTCTGAACTCTCCCTTGACACGTGAAGCTGCTATTGGGGTTCGAAGACTCAAAAGGCTCAAAGCATTTCCTTTAGTGTCTGAAAGTCAAATTGACCAATATAAGTCACAAAGTAGGACAACCATTTAAATGCACAAGATTGTGCTTCCACCAAATGCACTCAGTTGAAAACAAAGCAGCTATTTGTTTCTGCTGATGGCTCCTTGATCTTCACTAAGAAATATGAAACTTTCATTCTTAGAAATAGAAGTAAGATTAATCATAAGTTATAGCACAATAAGCTGGGAACCAAGTTTCATAAAGCTGAAATTACTAGTTAGAATCTTAATATTCCCCGTATGATTAATCATAACGGATAATACAATAAACTGGAAATCCCTATCATGGAGCAGAAGTCGTTAGTTGGAATCTTCCTCTTTATTACAAAAAAAAGGTGGTATTAAATACGACACGATATTCTCATGTTCATTGAAAAACTAATCATCTAAGATGTAACACAAAAAAGTACTTATAGATATGACATTTTCCATAGTATGCTGCAAAAGCAAGGCCTCCAGTGTGTTAAGGCTACTCACTCTGGCTGCTGAACGCATAATTGCATCTAGTGACACAATGTTAGATGGGATCTACCTCTTGGTGGAGCCTAATATTGAAATCAGCAGTCCTGTTGCAAACATATACGAATTACCAAGTCACATGATCATACCAATAATCATCTAATGTAATTCAGTTAGAATTTGGTTTACATGTTATTCAATATTCGCAAATGAATATTACCTCTAACGGCCGTTAAGACGATGGCTTCTGCCTCGGAAAGCAACTCCATCACCCTGGTTGGGCTGCTGTGCCTGTGCAGGACTATCTGTCTCTGCCTGCTCTGTAGGACTTGGTCCATTTCTGTTGAGACGGTAGCTTCTTCCTCGGAATGCAACTCCGGCAGATGGATCACGCTGCACTGGGGTATTCATTTGTGTTCCCTTACCCCAAAATGCAACTAATTTGTGACTGGAGAGTCATTAAGGACAATACAATTATTTCACAACAAGTCTCTAACCTTCAATTAAATAGTTGATGCCCAAATATTGTCCCAATTGGTATTTTTCTCAAATTTCTTTCTTCATTATATTACCTCAAATCTTTGCCAGAAGAAAAAATCACAGATCAGGATGTTGGCTATGCTTAATTATGTCATGACATAAAATCTGCTATAGTGCAAAAAACTATGTTAAACCAGTGTTAGATCTATTAGTGCCCAAGGGCCAAACTTCTTGTGAACTCCACACTTTTGTAAGCTTGTACTTGCGGGATAAGTGACCTGATCCTACTAGGACTAGAATAGGGTTAGACTAGGATTTTTTTTTTATAAATAAATAATCTTTGATGTATACTCGATTTTCCATGTAGAATTTGAATCATTAGTCTTTTTTTCTATTAGAGTAGTCTGCATGGAACAAAACGATACCACATACCCAATTTCCTTGATTCTTGATAGCCAAAACTACAGTCAATGGGCCTATGCTATGAAAAGATCAATCAAAGGGTGTCTCTTATGGAGATATATTACTAGAGAAGTTCCTAAACAAGTCAAATTAGAACATTACTTTACTCCGATGGTTAGAGATTGTACATGACATGGAACCTCCTAGCACAGTGCTGTCAAACAACTGTTCTTGTTCATCAATATCAATATATGACCACTATTCATCACATGAAACAAGAAAAGGGCCAATCTATTGCTAAATTTAATTCATAAATGTCTAACATTCAGGATCAAACTAATTTCTTTTGAGCTAAAACGGGGTAGTTTCAAGGATGTCGAGAGATTCGTCTAGTATCGTGATTCCTATCCTCAAACACAATTTCTGATGGCACTTGATGATGATTATGAGCCTGTTTGAGCATCTCTCTGACATCATGATTCACTTCCCACACTTGACAGTACAATCAAGGAATTGATAACATGTAGAAACATGCAAGCAGACAGCTCAAACACAATCTATAATTCTATTCTAGTTGTTCCACCCTCACTACCTGAATTATGTGAACTTGGACAAGGAATTGGGATAGGCCGTATACTGGGAGTTCTATTAGAGCTTTCCTCTCTTCATCTTCCACCCCACTTGCTCTCTACTGCTGCCACTGCACCTAATACCTCTGAGTCCATACATATACGACACTTAAGATTAGGTCTTAACTCACTCTAGTGGTCACTTAGGGTAGGTCAAGTCCAAGTCTTTTCATTGTTTATCATGTAAATTTGGAAAATAATTTGCTTTACTTTTTAAGTGAATGTCTTTCATATCCTCCATTTGATCTTGTCCATATCAAGAACATGTGAATGATGAAACAAGAAGCCTAATTTGTTATGTAGCTAGTGGTCATGTAACAAGGTGATGTGTGCATCAAACATCTTTGTTTATCATGCATTTTTTCGAGTCTTCAACATATAATGGTTTATGGTTCAAAACTTGTTGCGTCCTTGACATACAGGAACACAAACACATAGGTCTGTTATTGGGAGTGGTGAAATGCGCCACAAGTTTATGGAGAAATACAATTTCAAACTATGACGATTCAAATATCTATAAATCCTACCAGAAAAGCAAAAGAAATTCATGAGAATGAGGTTTAAGAGGTTTCGAATATAAGTTAAATGCACTGTTAAAATAAATTAAAACAATAGAAAGGATACACCCAAAGAGGGGTCTTCAAGATGAATTTTCCCCCAGCAAGAGGATGAAGCACTGTTAGGAAGTAATATAAATGTCCTGCAACCATCCCTAGAATGTCTGTCTTCAAAGAATTTCCGAGTATCAAACTGAGTGCTAGCATTGCCCAAGGAAGATAGAATCCCTACAGTTGAAAAAAAAAAAAAAAAAATAACCAGCCTCTTAGATTCCTTTCAATTTCTGAATATATAATAAACTTCATAAATGTCATCAATAGCCTTATGTTATGTTAACTCTATTGCATAACGCAAAGCCAGAGGCAGACAATGGCAGGGAGTACAATTGTACATAAGATATAACTTAAACAAAGAAATATTCTACCTGAATGTTTGGAACTACCAAAGGAAAAAAAAAAACTTGAGAAAATAGACTTCATTATTTATAATTATGGGTAGAAGTATTGATGGAAAGTTTGGTGCAATACACAAAATAAAATACAGGCCAAAAATAGTGAGCACACTTAATTGGGACTGCAACACCATGATTTCAAGGTTAACCAGGCAAAATTTGAGAGACCATATTTTTTCTTTGGTTAACTTCTTCAAGGTGGTACCTCTTAATGGGCATACCACACTCATGATGCATTTTTAAGGGCCTCTAATAATGAAATCTACAAGAACAGAAAGTAGAGCAATTCATGCATAAAAATATTCATTTCCCTTTTTTGCACGTTCACACTCCAACTGCATTGGTACAAAAATAGTAATTAAAGAAAAATAAAATGACAAAGAGATAGTAACAAGTGTGGCAAAAAAGAGCAGGAGAATATTTTATATGCAGCTAATTGGTTGTGCAGGAAAAGGTAGAAATGAAATTACAAATGTTGTCTCAAACCTTCTTTGATTGATAATCCAGATGCACATTGAAGCTTTATAACATGGTGGTGCAGATACTGCAAGTTCTAGATATCAACCTATTTTATAGAACACTAAGTAGACTCATATTAAATGTTACAGAAACAAGGAGGTCTAATTTCAAAGTCTCTATACAGAAAAGCAGTCGCATGCTTATATTATTCCAAATGCTAGAGTAACTAAACCAGGACAGTGGAGAGAGATTAAACAAAACTGGTAGAAGCATACCTTCAACGACACAAGACCATAAATGTTTATTCGTGCATTTGGAAACTCACGGCTCCAAACATAGACAAGCATAAATACTAAGGAACCTCCCATGAATGGAGACCTTAGATATGGAACAGCAGCCATAACCTAAGATCAAGTAACACCCTTGTCATTATTTTCTAGATATATTGATTAGTATGGGGGATTTTGGTTCACTTGTTTTGATATCGTGTTAACATATTATGTGAGGAAATTTCTTCTAAATTTTCGTAAATAATGCTTGTCAAATAGATATAGAAGGATTTATCATCTATACCACTGGATGTCTTGATTTTGCATAATCATTCTCCATACAAACTGCAAAATTCATTTCTAAATTGGGAAAGAGTTGTATCATTTATAATTATTTATTAGGTACTTATACTTTTGGAATTCTACATCTCCAAACATATTATTTCAATTTTTACTAGTTCACCAACTATATCTGACATCTCTTGACAAACCTGCTTGACACCCTATTTTTCTGTTCTTTCCTTGACAGTTACTCAGTTTGTCATTAGAAAAGAAACAAAAGGTTTCCAACCCCAATGCTTCCTTAGTTTTCCACCATAGAGCTAAAAGCTGTCTGATAAATTCATGTTGCGGCATTTGGTAAATCATATGGCAGATCAATATACCCAAATTTTACCACCAATTAGCATACATGCTCATAGTTAAGTTAATGTTACTGGGGAAAAAAAACAGCAAAAATATAAGATGATTTTTTCTTACTTACAAGAAGTGATAGGGCTCCGAAGACAAACATCCATACGTAGTCTGCTGTTCTCTTGTCAAAGGGTCCTCTCTCAAGTGAAACACCATATCTTGCTCTATGCAAATCGGCATGACAAAGTATTTCAAATTTTCAATATCACTTTGGAACATAGTCTACAGATTGTAAACCTTGCATAACTTTTAGTCTTGAAAGTCAATGATCATAAGTGAATAATAGGGACTGAAAAAGATATGTATGTACAGGCATCAATTGGATGAATAATGGCTTAATACAAATGTGGATCATCATTTAAAGCCTGATATTTTATCTATTGGATAATTTTAATTAACAATGGTTTTTCCAAAACATTCTTTCTTACCACCTTAACCCAAATTTCATAGTATATGTAATATGATATGGTTTCAGGGGGTAGATAGAGTCAGATATCTTACATCATTAACAGACGAAATGCAAAGGAAAATGAAAATGGCCCAAGAAAGAAGAAATTCGTAATAAGCCTCCAAACCTGCACTATATACAAAAAATTAACAATCGGACATAGGCAGAGAATGAACCCTCAAGTATTAACTTATTGCAACATGCTCTTTGTAAAACAAAATGAGCAAAATGAATTTAATCTCATGAATTACTACAGAGTGGACAAATTTGGCAACTGAACTTGTTTACCTGAAAACGTTTTAGTACAAGGCCATAAATTAATGCTATATTGTAAGGATTATAAAGATCCAGATAGAGAGCAGATGTGGTCATCAAGCATGCCACTCCATAGAACTTGCTTACAGGTGGGAGAGATCGATAGTATCTGAAAAAATTTGTGAAAAATCAGCTTGTTTAAGTTGCAAAGAGGTTATAGAAATTTATGAAGTATCAAAATTGCAAGCCTTGATATAATTTGAAAGCTGGTTGAAATTTTTTTTAATGAGTCCAAAAGTAGATAGTCAGAAACTAACATGACCAAATAGATACATAACTTGGAGCAAGGGCAAGAGATATTGCATGCTTCTGAACCACCTCAAATTATTAAGACATTATTATTAGACTGAGGGGCATCTGGTTGGTTTGGAATGAAATCCACAACAAAAGAAGATTATAGATTGAAGAAAAGAAAGAAAGAAATTTAATTTTCTTGCATATAATGATTAACACTACTTTTATGTAATTAACCAAGAGCCATTGTGTATCATTCAACTAACTAGCATGCAAATCAACAAAAGGTCATATAAGCATATGATCATTGAAATGTTTGTGTGTTTGTGCATGTATAAGAAGGAAAGAGATGGTTACTCCGCTGGTGTAGACATTGCACAGAATGGTTCTCTTATGTCAAGGTAATGCGATGGTGGTGGAAAGGATGGTTTTAGATTGAAAGACTATGTAATGACTAATAACAAGAATATTGGATATGCATTGCATTGGTCTTCAACAATAGTAAAATACTAGTATAAAGTATAATCCAATGGACTGACACTTCAAAGAGAAAGACTTAGGAGCCTGCGGAAACTTCAAAGTCAAGAAAATACTTTTGAAAGTCTTTCCACTCAATGACCATTAACTCTAACACTGCTCATAGTGCCAATAGCTGTTGGGAGGAAAAAGTCAGCATTTGGATTTTCTTCTTGTCTCATAAAGTTGGATTGAACCAGGGGCTATAATATGTCAAGGTCACTCAATATCACTTGCATTAACGTAGCTTCTGGGTTAACATGAATGTCTATTCCAATTTCCAACAATAGTTCCAAAGGTGTCCTTTTCGGACAGCAATTTAATGTGTCCTTTTGGGACTCAATTGAGTTAAAACTTAAATTTCCAAAATTCATATGATATAATGGGCTGTGAATCAAATTAAGTTTCCCTATGAGAATGGTCTTTCTGCTCAATAAAAAACTTCTTATTGTTCATCAGTTTTTATTGGACCCCTCTCTCTCTCTCTCTCTCTCTCTCTCTCTCTTAGTTTTTATTGGTTTTATATTTATAACCAATAAATATATAAAAAGTTACAAAAAAATCAAACAGCAGCAAGTACTTCAAATAATATGAAGATCATAGGAATATCCGTTCATATGAACTAATTCATATACTGATTCAAAGATCTCCTCCATTAACTATTGGATTTGGAGATCAAGGACTTGATACTTGATAGAGGTGATTAATAAAATTTAAAAAAATTTCCACATATTTATCGAATGTCTTTGAAATAATCATCTGCACACTGTGTGTAACAGAAATTAAATCTTTTACCATAGGCATGGAAATTGAAAAACTCTTGAGGTTCAGAAAATTTTATACGAAACAAAAGTTACATATCATTCTCCCTCTTTCTCTTTATTATGGTATGCCCAAGCAAGCTGAATCGTGAGAATATATATATATATATATATATATATATGTTTCAATGTATTTTTTGGGAGTCCACTATTGCGGTGTCGCGGTTTTGCCTACAAACTAACTGCTAAACATACACACACATTAATTACACTCTCTCGTCAAGCTCAAACACATCAATCATCAATCTATATCTATATATATCTAAAAGCTGAAACGTAGCATTATTGTTGCTACGTTCCAATTGAGCCACATCATCGCCATGTCACAAAGTTTTTATTTTCCTTCTTTTTTTTGGGTTTCCACTTCATATATTATCTTTAATCAATCCCATTCTCTCTCTCAACTCATCATCTTTCCATCAAACAAACGGCTGATATTTATACTATTAATGACTTTTCCATGAAATCCAAATTCCCTTAAATTCAGCAGTCAATTATTCTCTCTCCTTGACTTATTATCTCCTTATCAAAAAAATGGTTTCTTTCCCCCATCAAAACATTCAATTGCCTTTTTTTGGATTTAAAACTCATTGATTTAATTTTTTTATATATAGGTTTTGAATTTCTTTCTTTCCAACCCATCAATCACCAAATTACAACTAGAATTGGAGGGTCCATTTAAAGTCAGTTTTTCTTTTTCTTCCCTTGAACTTCTTTGCTCTTTTGCGGCAATTTTTTATGATTTGTACTGGATTTTCTTTACTAGGGTTGTAAATATCATGTTTTTTTTTTCGTTTTTTTTTCCAATTTTCAATTGATAGTCTATCTCTTTGTATTCATGTTTATAATTTTTCTTTATATTATTATATTTTACCCATTAAAATTGTTAGTGTCTAAAGAATTGGAATGCATTTTATTGATTTAGTAAATGATCATTTGCCTCCTATTTGTTTATTTTATTTTCTGAATATCTTTGTAATTTTTAAACTAAATACTACATAAATTCTTGCTAATTTTCTTTTAATCTCATCTAAATCTATGCTAATTTATAACTTCTTAGGATAACTTGGAATAGAAAACAAAATATTATGATTGATAGGTATGGACCATATGTTGTTCCTATTTTTCTTTGTATTTGGGATTATAACTTAGTTTAATATGGTTATTTTCATTAATTTTTTGACTAATTACGATGTAAAGGTTTGTATTGGATTTTCTTTTCTAGGGTTGTAAATACCATGTTTTTTTTTTTCAATTGATATTCTATTTCTTTGTATTCATATTTACAATTTTTTTTTTACATAATTGCTTTTTACCCATTAAAATTGTTTGTGTTTAAAGAATTGGAATACGTTTTATTGATTTAGTACATGATCATTTGCCTCTCATCTTTTTTTTTTTTTTTTCCTGAAGAGCTTTATAATTTTTAATATTAAATACTGCATAAATCCTTGCTAATTTTCTTTTAATCTCATCTAAATCGATGCTAATTTATAACTTCTTAGGACGCCTTGGAAGAGGAAACAAAATATTATGATTGATAAGTATTGACTGTAAGGTGTTCCTCTTTTTCTTTGTATTTGGGTACCATTTATCTTCTCAAAAAAAAAAAAAAAAATTCTTACAATTTATAACTATTGCATCCATTTTATGACTGTGGACATGCATGTAATATTTCTTTATATTTCCATGGTAATGCTAATGTCCATTACTTTTAAATTAAAAAATTCTCTCAATTGAAGCATATATCTTGACGTGATCTCATTCTTAGGAAATCCTGCAACTTAATTCAAATCATGCTAGACAATATATATATATATATATATATGTGTGTGTGTGTGTGTGTGTGTGTGTGTGTGTGTGTACGTGTATATGTATGTATATAAATAGAATGATTTTGTATAATCCATAATGAATTAAATCATATTACCTTAGTAATTAGATTAATTAAGCTTATCTAATTCTCAAGAGAAAAAAAAAAAAAAAAACTTAAACTTATATCTTATATCTTATTGTTCGATTTGGCTATGATATGTTGCACTTCAATCCATCATACTGCTTAAATATTTAAAAATATAATAGAATTAACATAAGAAATATAATAGATAAATACAATAGGAAAGCAACTAGGCATTTCTTTTGTACTACAAATTTCCCTATTATAATTCTTAAATAATATGTACTTAAATATTCACTATAAGCTCTTATAGAAATACAGTCAATAAATATAAATATATATATATATATATATATATATATATTTTGCCTTCATATATATATATTTCTTCTATCTAATTGAAAAAAAAATCCATAAAATTTTCATTTATGAAGGAAATTATTTTCTCTGATAAAAATTTTTGGGAAAACAAATAATGAATATGAAAAGTCTTAAATTTTTCATAAACTTATATGGTAGCCCAAAAGTCCTCTATTCAGGCTTACTATTATATTACTACATTGGATTTGATGAGTTTTTTTAAAATATATGTATGTATGTATGTATGTATGTATAACATTAACTATGCAACTTAGCAGTTATAAATACAATTTTCAATTATCAAAACATACAAAGTTTCTTCCTCTTCCCCAACCTTTCCCCTCCCTCAACACTTATGTATCGTATATACATTTTTCCCTTCCCCTACACACACACGCGCGCGCACACACACACACACACACCCTTATGTATCATATATACATTTTTCCCTTCCCCTACACACACACACACACACACACACACACACATATTTGTGATATCTTTTAATCTCTTTGTTAATTATCACTAAAATTTAGAAATTGTGTTTGGCTTCATTTTGCTAGGTTCTTTTTCATGATCATTGGTTTATATGCTGCAAGTTAGGTTAAAGTTGCAGAACTGGGAGAGATCAAACAAGATACAGTTGCTACATGAATATTTTAGAAAGTAAGAGTATTATTATACTAAAACAATTATGGACATATATAAACAATTATACTGTGAATACGTTTGCTTTCCCCTACCCCTTTTATGCTATTTATTGATTGACTAAGATCAACTACACATTTTTATTTTTTGGAGATACGATCAACTACACATTTAGCTTCCTTAGTTTTTCACATTTTTTAAATTGTATGGAAAGGAATAATAGAAATCAATATATGTTTTGGGGAGAAAAGTTTTTGTAATAGTAGATTCTCTTACATGAGTTTAGTGATTATCAAAATAGAAACTATTATAATTTTGTTTAAGTTCTTGTGTGATAAAATGGAAACGAAGTTTGGATAAATTGCTCAATAACTTATCCAAAAATGCAAAATAATGTTAGCTTTCATATGAAACCAACAAGATTCATTTTCATGTTCTAATAAAAATTATACATTTTCCATTTTTTAACTGTGTTGTGTTTTGATACATATCTCACACTATTATAACGTATTACAAAATATTTGTCATATATAATAATTGAAAGTAAAATGTACATGTTTCCTCGCCAATATATATATATATATATATATACACAAAAAAAAAATCAAGATAAAGACTTCTTTACTTACATAAAATTTATTATATATATTACAATATAATCACATTATTGTGAGATGAGTTTGAGACTATTATTAATCAATCTCAACTATTATTCTCATTTTTTACTTAACAAAAAATAATATGACATCAAAATTATCTCGCGCATTGCGTGGGTCTGCGACTAGTATATCTAAAGGCTGAAGCATAGCATTTATTGTTGCTACGCTGCAGTTGAGCCACATCAGTATCCACGTAATTATCAATATTTTTCTGAATTTTCCTATAATTTTTTTAACATTTACTCATTTTTTTAAATATTTACACTTTCTCCAACCTGTCTCTATCCCTTACCTTTTCATCTCCCCACTACCCTCTACCTTTATATCACTTTTTATTTCTCCACTACCCTCTACCTTAATATCACTCTTCATATTTCCCTTCATCTTTTCTCTCTCTCTCTCTCTCTCTCTCTCTCTCTCTCTCTCACACACACACACACACACACACACACACACACACAATTTTTTGGTGGATTTTTTTTTTTCTTGCATCTTTGCTTTAGATTGATAAATTTTTGTGTTCTTTAGAACTTTATATTAAACTGATGCGATTTAGTTTTGTGATTTAAGTTTTTTTTTTTTTCTCTCTTTAATTGTTAATTTTATTACATGTGTGTTTTCTTTAAATTCTTAGTTTGGGTTGCTTTGAATTCACCTATTTAGTTGTTCTATATATGTCATTTTTGTACAACATGACATTTGTTCTATGAAGTTCCTTTTAGACTTGATATGTTATCTTTTCATTTTATTTTATTTTTCTCTCCTCATGTGCAGTAATTGACTTCTAACAAAAACTATTCTATTTATATTTTTAGAAATCTATTTCTTCTTAATTCCAATAGTTTAAATTTTGTATGGGTCATAAGAAACAAAGGGATCCATAATGCATTCATGTTCTCTTCATATCATGATAAATTTGAGTAGTTGAATAACATTGTTGTTTAATTTACCACTACCACATATTTTTTCCTCAAAGCTACATGTCATCGATTGTTACAACAAATGGATATTTCAATGTTCATTTACATGATTACTTTGTTGTGTGGTGAGTTGAAACATTGTTGAGTAATGATGTACATTAGACTGTATGTGTAGCCTCTTGACTTGTAAAGGGTAAGTACTGATTTATGCTAAGTTTTTGTTATTGGTATTCTTTAGAGCTATAATGGTTGATAGGTCTAATGAGGTTCCTTTAATTTATGCGAGTCTTCAATGTCACCCAAATGACAAGTAATAAAACAAGGCAATTCATATTTAGCTTTCAAGTTTATTCATTTTATAAAAAAAAAAATGCTTAGCTTTTTGGTAACCACAAATTCATTTTGTTCACTCAACATCATAAAGTAACTTTAATTTAGTTATATGGATAGGGTTTATCATTTTTCATGTTGCAATATATATATATATATATATTTTTTTTTTTTCAAGCTAACATCAATAGCACTACTACAATTGACCATTTAAATTCGGCCATACCCTTCATATCATTAAATTTTTAATATTTTCTCTCATTTTTTAATTTTTAAAAAATTAAACGTATAATGTTTTAATTAAATACAAATAAATACAAATTTCCTTATAAAATCGTACTTAAAAAAAAAAAAAAAAAAAAGCATTTACACTTTCTCCAACATTTCTCATTCCTTTCACATTTTATCTCTCCACTACCCTCTACCTAATATCACTCTTCATCTTTCCCTTTATATTCATTTATTTTGTTTCTTCTTCTTCTTATCCTCTTATTATAAATTTTTCATTATCTTTTCTATCCTATACTTCTATGCATAATTTTCCTTCGTAAAAAAAAATTATTTCTCTCTCTCAATTTTTTGGTGGATTTTTTTTTATTTTTCTTGCATTTCTGTTTTAGGTTAATAATTTTTTGTATTTTTAAGATCTCTACTTTGAGTTAATGCAATTTAGTTTTGTGTTTTAAGTTTTTTTATTTTCTATTTTTTGTTCTTTTTGATTGTTAAATATTATCTAATTGCATTCTAAATAATATAATATTATTCGATTACATAGCATGATTTAGATAATTTTATCATATAAGAATTTTACATAAGTTATATAGACAACAGTAAAACAATAATAATAAAAATAAAATCTATATATTTATGAGATAAATCTAAAAAAATTATCACACGCAACGTGCGGGTCTGTGACTAGTATTACTAAAAGTTGAAGTGTAGCATTTAATGCTGCTGCTCTCACGTTGCGCCACATCAGCTGCCACGTCATTTTTTTAAAATATAATTTGTCCTAAAAATTTAAAATGGTTATTACAATTTTCAACCCTATAAATCCCAGCCCTATAAATGCAGCCCACTACTTATTTATTTATTTCTACTCATGAGCAAAATGCAAGAAATTAGCAACTGTGCATGTGTGTGCATCTGTTGTGTATGTGTGTGCATGAGGTGATGCATGGTGTGTGCCTAGTGGATACCTAGTGTGTGCCTAGGTGATGCATGGCAAGGCATGATGATGCACACATGGGCCAAAGTATGAATAACATACACCCAATGATTAAAAAATTTTCAACAAGTTCAATCAAGGGTAACCCCAGAGTTTGGAGCTCATTTGAGTCCAAAATAGCACAAAAAATGTCACATGGACGTTCGGTCAAATTCTGAACGTTCCATGGCCGAGGAAGCGATCTTTCCTCCATGTCCTCAAGATAATAAACTTTTGTTCCAGCAATAGCGTTGAATTTGTACGGTCTTTCCCAATTCGTAGCCAGCTTCCCGGCATTAACGTCCCATGCACTCATTACTACTTTCCGTAACACAAGATCACCAGCACCAAACTCCTTTGTCTTCACATCCCTATTGTACCATCAGGCAAGCTTCTGTTGATAATCTGCCAAATGGATAGTCGCTGCTTCTCGGTGCTCCTCCAATGAATCCAACTGCTTAACATTAGTTCTTCATTCATGGCCGAGTAAAAATCCAACACTCGTGCACTACATAAACTTAATTCTGCCCTTTGCCCCATATGTTAAGGAGTAAGGGGTCTCGTCTATTGATCTTCTTGGGGTTGTTCGGTACGCCCAAAGAACGTTCGACAACTCCTCAGTCCACCTTCCCTTGGTCCCTTCCAACCTCTTCTTTAAACCATTAACAATTACTTTATTCGTTGCTTCAGCTTGACCATTGCTCTGGGGGTATGCTGGAGTTGAATATCTATTCTTGATGCTGAGGTCATTGCAGTACTTGTGAAAAGATTTGTTGTCGAACTGTAGACCATTGTTTGACATGAGGGACTCCGACACTCCAAACCTGGTCACTGTGTTTTTCCACATGAACTTCTTGACATCCACGTCCCTAATATTGGCTAATGCCACGGCCTTAACCCATCTAGTGAAATAATCCACTGCCATCAAGACAAACCTTCAGATTCCTATAGCTTGAGGAAATGGGCCAATTATGTCTAGCCCCCATTGTGTGAATGGCCAAGAATTGCTAATCGGATACTTCCTGCAGGCTGGTGTATCAATGGGGCGTGCTTCTAACAATGCTCGCACCTTCGGACATAGTCGGCGGCGTCTCTTTGCATTTTGGGCCACCAAAACCCTTGAGTTATTGCTCGGTGAGCCAATGACTGCATTTCGACATGATTGCCGCAAACTCCTTCATGGAGCTTGGTCAAAAGCTTGCTAACTTTGTTGGGATTAAGGCACAATAAGTAAGGTCCCCCGAATGATCTCTAAGATAGCCTGTGATCTTCAAAAACCAAAACCGAGCGAAAACTCTATGCACCTTCTCGGCTTCTTTCCCTTCGCTCGGCACACGGTTTTCAACTAGGAATTAAATAATTGGGTCCATCCAACATGGTTCAAGTGCTAAGATAGTTGAAATATTCACTTTTACGGCTATTCTAGGCTCCCACACTACTTCCACTTTGATCAACCGTGGCAATTCCTCAGTTAGTGATGATGCCAAAGTTGCCAAGGAATTTGCATGCCTATTCTGTCCTAGGGAAATTTAAACTAGTCTCACTTTTAGGAACTGACTCATGGTTTGCTTTACTAATTTCAAATAACTGATCATTTGAGAATCTTTGGCCTCAAAGCTCCCTTCAACTTGACTAACCACCAATCGGGAATCCTAATATATTTCTAGATTAGTCACCCCAAGGTCGAGTGCTACTCTTAGTCCAACAAGTATAGCTTTATATTCAGCTGCATTGTTTGACGCCTTAAAGCCCAGCCTAAATGAATGTTCCACCCTTATTCCCTCCGGTGTTACTAAAACAATTCCAACCCCTGCCCCCATTGCACTGGATGCACCATCCACAAATACCTTCCATGGATTGGCTTTCACACGACACACAATCTTTGACTCCCTTCATGGGGTAAATTTTGCGATGAAGTTGGTAAGAACTTGAACTTTGACCAAGCTTCTAGGCCTATACCTTATATCAAACAAGCCAAGTCTAGTCCCCCATTTGGCTATTGGCCCGTGAAGTCGAATCTCTTAAGCAAAGAATGTAATGGATACTCGATTAACACATACACCGTGTGGGCTTGTAAGTAGTAGGGCAACTTTCTAGTTGCGTGTACCAACGCCAATGCCAACTTTTCTAGGGGTAGATACCTCGTCTTTGTGTCGACCAAAGTCTTACTGATATAATAGACTGGCTTTTGTATTCCCAAATCTCTCAATAGTACTGCGCTTACTGCATGCTTAGATATCGACAAATACATAAACAAATCTTCTCCTGCCTCCGGGGCAGATAATATCGGTGCGCTTACCAAATACTTCTTCAAATCTTGAAAAGCCTCCTCACATTCCTCGGTTCACTGAAAGTCTTTCCACTTCTTCAATAACTGGTAAAATAGACGACACCGGTCAGCAGATTTTGAAACAAACCGGTATAGCGTAGCCAACATGCTAGTCAAAACTTACACCTCTTTTGGATTGCTCGGAGGCTTGAGCCGCTTTATAGTGCATATTTGATTGGGATTCACTCCTATCCCTCGGTGGGTGATCATGTAGTTGAGGAATTTGCCAGCCCCCACCCCGAAGGCGCACTTATCAATGTTGAGGCGCAATCTATGCCACTTAAGTATTTCAAGTATATCTGCAAGGTCACCAACATGCCCCTGATCCTCCTTGCTCTTCACCACCATGTCATCAATGTAAACTTTTACCGTCATCATCCTTTGGTAAGTGGCCCCTGCATTCTTTAGGCTGAACGTCATTACCGTGTAATGGTAGTTAGCTTCAAGGGAGATAAACGACGTTTTCTCTTGGTCCTCCACTGCCTGAGCAATTTGGTGGTAACCCTGAAAGGCATCTAAAAAACTCATCTGAGGGTGTCCATAAGTGGTGTCCACTAGCTAATCAATCTTCAGCACTGGGAAGGGATCTTTCGAGCATGCTCAGTCGAGGTTGGTAAAGTCCACACATACCCTCCATTTACCGTTCTTCTTCTTCACTACCACGGTATTGGCCAACCATTCTAGGAAGAAGACTTCTTTTATCTCCTTAACTTCTTCTTCTTAGGTGGGTACGATGGGTCCACCTTAAGTTAGTGGGTTATAAACTCTGGGTCCACCCCAGGCACCTCATAAGGACTCCATGCAAAAACGTCCAAATTCTGAACTAATTGCAACAATAGGTTCACCCGGTCCTCATGCTTCATACTAGTTCCTACTTGAAAACTTCTATTCTCATCAAGCAATATACTTACCCTAATCAAATCTTCAGCACTGTCAGCCTCCTGTTCCCCTTAGGGCTCCTATAATTGCTACAAAGAAGCCTTCTCGGCAGATTATTTTTGCTTTATTTCTCAGTTTACAGATGCTACCAAACACCGTCTCACGACTTGCTGATTCCTTCTCACTGTTGCAACACCAAGGTCAGTGTGAAACTTTACCTTAACATGTAGGGTAGACAAGACCGCCCCCATCACATTAATCCACAGCCTACCGAGAATTGCTGTATAAGGAGAAAATGAACTAACAACTATGAAATTTACCATCACCTCTTTTCCTTCTATGTTCATGGGAAGTGAAATCTGCCCCTCAGGGACCACCATTCAACCATCAAATCCCACCAAAGGCATGTCGTACTTGGACAAATCTTCACTCTTCAAAATTAGCCCTTAAACAGATCAGGGTACATCACTTCAACCCCATTTCCTTGGTCCATTAACAGCCTTTTAACTATAAAACCATTTAAATGCAATCGGCTCCTGAGTAGGCTTAATTCTCTTCCCCAGCAGTTAGTCCCCTTAGTTACTTTCTGCCGACGCCACAGTCAACACCCTTGTTCGTGGGGTTACCGAGGTGCCCATTGAGGCTGCATGTATAACTTCTATCACACCCAACGGTGGTGGGAGTGTGTTCCCCCGATGTCTCATGGATTGCCCAATTTCGCCACTCCTAGGCTCCAAGACGAATTCTTTCAGATGTCCTGACTTCACTAATTACTCTAAATGGTCTTTCAATATCCTACATTGCTCGATAGTGTGCCCCTTGTCCTGGTGATAAGTACAGTAAAAATTCTGATTTCTCCTTGACAGATCACCCCCCATCTTACTTGGCCATCAAAAGTATGGCTCATGTTTGATTCGTTCCATAGTCTTGTGTACGGTTTCCTTAAACGCCACATTGACCTCCCTTGCCCGAGCACTAGGTTTTTGGATTCTCAAATTCCTCTAGGGCCTTGGCTGGAAGCCCCCTTATCGTGGCTCCTTTGAATATTACAACGATGCTGGTGCCTTCCCTTTACTTTGTTGCCGATCATCTTCTAATCTTTTGTACTTTTCGATACGCCTCATAAGTTACCTCATGTCCTTAGGGGGTCTCTTCGTCAACGATTCTTGTAATTTCGAGTCCTTTAGCATAAAAGTGCTTGCAACAAGTTTCTCATTACCCCTTCCGATCTCATTATATAACTCCCAGTACCGTTTAGCGTAACTCCGAAGAGGCTCCCTGCCCCCCATCTTCATAGAGAGCAACGCATCTATTGGCTACAATACCTGGCTACAGGTCATAAACTGAAGTCCGAACTCTTGAATTAGCTCTCCAAAGCTGTGAATCGAACCCTTCTTTAACCCATTAAACCATTGTAAAGTCGTGGGCCCGAGACTAGAGGGGAACACCTTATACATCAATGCATCATTTTGATTGTAAAAAGACATCATTTGAATGTAATGACTTACATGTTCGACAGGGTGTGTCTTCCCATCATAAGAGATAAATGGTGGTTTGCTAAACCTACTCGGCATTTGTGCTTGCTCTATTTCATCTGAGAACGGTGATCAAGCTACTCTACGCAGCGCACGACTCATAGCATCCGTCATAGTGTTCCGAGGCCTGCGCCACTCAGGGGAAGCTGAGTCTCTGTCCCTCAACTGATGGGAACCAGACTGGCGGGATGCTTCTCCACAGCTGCCCCCCACACTCACTGATCCTTTGAGGGGCTTATCATGGTCCTTTCTTCAGCGCCTACCTCATACCTCCAACTCCAGGTCCCTTACCATTCTACGCAGGCACTCTAGCTCCATATCCCTCCTATCATGCTGCTCTTGTTCAAAGACGTCAGACACTGATCGGTATGTCTGTGACAACCCCTCTCCTGAACTAGCGCATCCCTCATCTCGTTCACGTTTGCGATCTTTTTCCTCTTATACCTCCTTTCCCACCAACTTGAACTCCACGATGACCCTCCTGACCTGCTATTAGCGTAGCTTGCTAAACGTTGGTCAAACATGTTTGGCCAATTGAACCTTGACAAAACCACAGCTGAGCAGAAGATTCTCACATACGACGCCAATTATACGTGCCCAATATACCACACTAGATTGGACTTGGTATCTAGGCTCACAATTTACTTGTTTAATGGGTTTTGAGTATCCTACAATGGGTGACTCCTGGACGGGTTCAATGAAAGGCTCTACACAAACTAATTCCCTTTCTATTACTCTCTTCCAAAGCCTTCTCTCTCTCTCTCTCTCTCTCTCTCTCTCTCTCTCTCTCTCTCTCTCTCTCTCTATCGTGTGCTCGGTTATTCACTCAATCTTACCCCTCAAAATGTCTCACCCCTTTTTCCCCTTTACTCCATGTATTTATAGCTTGAGGATAGTGGATTAGGTCATGATTGCCTTTTGATACCACTCGTGCAGGCGGGGCCCAATTTGATTATTCCTGACAAAAGCATACCTTATTGGGAATAGGAACTGAGACATGGGGATTGGTACTTGTAGCCGAAAGTTGCCCGGCAATGTGTGAGAGACCGCGCCCCCGGCCCCCCTTTTTATAGGTGTGTTGGGCCAAACCCACGTGAATGGGTGGAGTCGTGTTATTGCCTCTCAAAATGGAGGTTCGACTAGTTATATTTTCCCCTTTAGATTAAGGATTTTACAATGGAGTCGCCACTTATTTAATTATTGGAATAAATAAGAAAACCAAAATTGAAAAGTTCCTCATTTTATTTATTTGCAATTGAATTTACATTGATCATAGGAATATTACATGGCTTTGGTCCTAGATACAATCTAAGATAAAGTACATGGCTTTGTTTCCTAGTTACAATCTAGAAATTGAAAATTACATGGATAAGCATTGGTCTACTAACCATTGATCTAAGTTCGGAGGCTATGTTACAAGGTGGGAAGGTGTTAGGCACCCACCTTGCCCGGTGAAACCGGTCTTCTAGATTATGATGGCCAACATTCATATCACATCATTCAATATGTTATCAATCAATTTGCATGTTGAATTTAAAGTGTGTGCTTGTGATAAACCCTAATTCAATTTGTTAAGTATTACATATGGATTGAAAAATAGATTCTAGTGAATGTGTGTGTATGGTGATATCCTAGATTCAAGGATTTGAAAGAATTACGAAACAAACATGTTTTTCATATTTTTGATGTGAGTTTAAGATCTAAACTAGTGTTTATGCATGAACATGTAAAGAACAATCAAGAACATATGAAGAACACATAAGAACATTTAAGAACATTCAAACATATTCAAGAGAATTTAAACAGTTACTATCATGCTTTAATCCTAAATTCTCATCATGGCAACACAAAAAACAAGTTAGGGAAAGAAATTATACCTTCATGCAAGATTTATATGGTGGAGGAGGAGACTCTTGGTAGAAGTCCTAAGGGTGGAGGGAAAGAAGAGTTAGGAGAGGAAGAGTGAGTCTCACTCAATACCTTGAGTCTCAGGAAGACCAATATATGACAAGACTACTCAACTTCACTAGAACTCAAAAGAGGGGAAGAGAGGGGGTTTTTGTCTTGGAATGAAAGAGAGGGGGGTTTATATAGTAGTAGTAGAGGAAATATCAATGGAAGGCCATTAATGAGGGTTGACAAAGAATCATGAACCTAGACCTCATTTTAGCCTTTGGGGAAATCTGGTGTATTAAATGGAAAGATTGATAGGAGTGAGGAGCAAGCCAAAATTCGGTTTTCCCGTAGCTGCTGTAACAGCCTGTGGAGCCAACTTCGAAAAATCATATCTGACTCAATTCTGATCGTAATTGTTTCGTTCTTGTGCTCAAATTGAAGCCCCGGATGTCTAGTTTCTGGGAAAATTAACCTCATTCACAGATTCAAAATATTCTGAGAGATATTGATGAAATGGTGAGCAGAGGTCATTTGTTAGAAAATGGTTTCAGCACAATTAACATTAATAGGTCCCAAATTAGCTCCCAATTAACATTAAATGGCTCCAATCACTCCCATTTCAGACTGAATTGGTCCCAAATTTACTCTAATTAAAAGATAATTGCACAAATTACTCATTGAATAATTAATGCTTAACTATCTAATTAATTAGGTGTGTGCAACCTTACCATAAAATGTAGTCCTAACCAATCAAATTATGACACATCATTGGTCTCAAATTGATTATACTTATAACCAATCGAAATCAATTATTCATAATCACATATAGTCGGACTCAACATGTGATAGTACATCTCAGCCATTAAATCTTGATTTGATGATAACTTTCAATCTTGTGGTCCGATTAGGGCTTATGACCAGTCGATTTGATTGTTATAACATTAAGATCATTTTGGTGGAATGAGATTAAGGATCTAATTACCAGAATCAAGAAGTATATTTCCAAGGAAAAATTACCCCTTTACCCTCCTAGTGAGGTTAAATGCTGGTTGCAAAATGGGGTGTCAACACAATGGAGTCCCATAATGCACTCCCAGTCTACCAAGATACAACCGTACATCATTGGTGCACCTACTGATTAAGGAGACCGTACTGCCGTTCACCAAACTCTCAAATGGAGAGTTGACGCTATCGGGCCGCTTAATGGTTGTCCATGAGATGGTGGGCCTATAGTAGGGTGCACTTAATGCACGCATAGACCTTTATGGTCTTGTGTCATTGAAGGTGAGCTTCTAGCAATTTTGTTTTGATCGTTCTCTCTATTGGTCTGTTTTAGTTATCCTACTATTTGGGACAATACATGCTTGTGACATTTTTTCTGTATATAGACTGTGAAATTAGACCTCTTTGTTTCTGTAACATTTAATATTGGTCTACTTTGTGTTCTTTAAAATAGGTTGTGTACGGCATATGGCAAGGGGCCCATTTTTTCGGGCCCAAACATAGCTAAGCATAAATACTAAGGAATCTCCCATGAATGGAGACCATAGATATGGAACAGCATTTAATATTGGTCTACTTTGTGTTCTTTAAAATAGGTTGTGTACGGCATACGGCAAGGGGCCCATTTTTCCAGGCCCAAACATAGCTAAGCATAAATACTAAGGAATCTCCCATGAATGGAGACCACATATATGGAATAGCAGCCATCACATAAGATCAAGTAACACCATTGTCATTATAAGATAAATGGGAAAAAGAAAAAGAAAACTCTAAATATAAGATAATTTGTTCTTACTTAAAATAAGTGATAGTGCTCCAAAGACGAACATCCATACATAGTCTGTTGTTCTCTTGTCAAAGGTTCCTTTCTCAAGTGAAACACCATATCTTGGTCTAAGCAAATCAGCATGACATAGTATTTCAAATTTTCAATATCACCTTGGTACATAGTCTACATACTATAAACCTTGCATGACTTTTAAATCCTGAAAATCAATAATCATAAGTGAATGATAGGGATTAAAAAAGATATGTATGCACAGGCATCAATTGGATGAATAATGGCTTAATGCAGATGTGGATTATTATTTAAAACCGGATATTTTATTTATTGGATAATTTTAATTATCATTGGTTTTTCCAAAACATTCTTTCCTACCACCTTAATGTAGAATAGACCGGCATTATCTTCTTGAACATCAAGGGCACCTGAAATTGCGCAAGGCAAAAAGACACTAGTGGAAATCATTTGGGCAACGGAGTTGGCATTGCATGAAATTTGGCAGGTTGAAAGGAAATGGCCTTCTGATCAATAGTTGTCGCTTTGTCGCGAGGTGTGCCTTGATTTTGGCTAATTCCTTCGTTTAGGCCCCAAAAATAGTGGTTTTGCCATTTTTAGTAATTTTTGTTTTCTTAATAACTTTTTACTAAAAAGTCAGAATAATGTTCCACTTATTTCGGGACGACCTTTAAGGTCAATAGTTTATGATTTTGCATTTAATTCAATTTTACCATTTTTGGTAAAATTTGATATTTTGTAATAGGACAAATATGTATTGACCCCTTGTTATGAATTAATTGATTAATTAGTCAAAGTTATTAATTAATCAAATTAACATGTAAATGTGTGGTAGCACAAACAAATCATCAATTAAACTAAGTATGCAACAGAAAATAAATGACACGGTGATTTGTTTACGAATGAGGAAAACCAACACGGCAAAAACCCTACGGGTGATTTTAAGGTCACCACTCCCGAGAATCCACTATTATCACAACAAGTGGTTACAAGGAATCCTAGTACCTTATACCAACCTACAGTTGAACCCTTACCAAAATACCTAATTGGACTTGTTCTGTAGTGGCAATCTCTTCTTTTCAATGCACGGCTCCTAGTACGTGACTAACCAGTTGCGCGGATCCCAGTATGCGACTTGATTCACCAACTAGAGAAAGATGTTGGCTGCAAAGTTCTTCAATTCATCACACAATGAAGATCCAGAAGATGCTTGGTCACAAAACCCTACGGTGTACAAACATAACAACTTCTTCACAAGAAAGATGAACTAGGGCAAATTCTATCTCCGGTCATAATTTGCTTGATCAAACTTTGCCACCCACATGAGCAACCTTTGACGACCCTTAAAACAATCCTTATATATGTCTAAGGTGATGAGAAAAGAAAGCCCAAACATATAATTACAGATTGAACGAAAAACAGTCCTGAAAAACTGAAATTCATAAACCTCGACAAATACCCTATCTGTCGAGCTACTATCGAGCCACGGGCTTCAACAACTCTACAAGTCTTGATAGATAGCTAACTACTGAGCTAGCTGTCGAGATTTAATGAACAACACTTTCTGCACTTGAATCTTGAACAGACTTGCATGACTTTAACACTGATCTTGAAACAAAGTTTCTTGATGCATTAAACACATCCTAGATCTACCCAATTACAAGTAAAGTGCGTCTTGTTAAAAGTTTAGCCAATTACATAAAGTAGTGACATATGTTCCTAGCAAGTGAATCACATATGTCCTAACAATCTCCCCCTTTGGCAATCCGTGACAAAACCACAACAAACAAATGAACATATGAGAGAAGTCATAAATTACTCAACTTATACTCACTTGTTGAATACAATAAAATCTATCCTAACACAAACTGTTGAAAAACTTTACAAGAAGAGAGTTTATGGCAAGTAGACTTTGACAACTTGTATTTCTGAAACACTTTAAACAAAACTCATCAAGGCATCTTTGTGTGAAACGAAAACAATAGATTGCATACAAATAATAAGAAGTATGTGCATAAAGAGAGAAAAGAAACAATTCATATAAGGGTAGGTAAAAGAAACATACATCAACATATAAAGAGAATAAGTACAATGTATGTCAATAATGGTCACAAGACCCATGTACAAGAATAAATGTATCTCTAAAAGAAAGAAAAGAAAAAGATACAAGTAATCCTCACTACATCCCTCAAGATATCAATATTCCCCTTAACAAAATAGTCCTATACTAACTCTCCCCCTAAGTATGACTATTCTCATAGCCAAAACTACTCTCCATTTTTGTCACGAGTGACAAAGGGTAAGATATTCAAGTAAAAATCTCATCAGAGCTAGAAGAGCTAGCATCTCCATCTCCATCATCTACATTGTCGTTGGAGTCGTAGTCCTCGGATGTCGCAGATGCCTCAGGAGGAGGAGAGGGAGACTCCACAAAGCCACCAAGGTGAGCCTGCCGTCTAGCAATACGGCCGACACGGGTGTTTACTTGACATAACTCATCAATAAGAGCGTCAAGGCGAGCATCCATGCCCTGAAGTTGCACCATGATCACATCTAGAGTCACACCTCCCGCTGAAGTAGAGGGAGCAGAGGTGGATAGAGCAGAAGGAGTGGGAGGAGCAACTGACCCAGAATGCCTCAATCGAAACTATGCCTCGCTCCATTTAACGGTAGCGGCATCTATAGCACCCATAACAAAGAAGTGGTTAGAAGCGGGAAAGGGAACAGAAAAATGGCGTAAAATCCTCATGATAGCCGAAAGGAAGATGAGCTTATCACGGGTCACCGAATCCCTATAGACATCAATGATAGAAAGAATGATATGAGAGGGAAAATCTATAGTGAGATGCTCAATGAGGGAAAGCAAAAATCGAGCACAGGGCTCTGTGATAGAGTAATAGTGAGAAAGTAGATGCAAAACAAAAGTCATAACCATGTTCATGATCCTAGGGCCTTTAACAAATGCTGAACATGGTGTGAACTAACGCTCGCCCCAATCAGAGGGCCGCTTACAAAAAGCAGACATCAATTCGTCCTTAGACACAGTCCTCAGACGCTCACAACCGGGGTAGTCAAGATGATCTACCCTGGGGACATGGAGCATCTTGGATACAATATCCAGAGTGACAACAATGCACGTACCTCAAAAGCGAGTAGCAAAGAGAGGTATTGAATAATCGAATCCATGCATGTTGGAGTAAAACTTTTGGATCAGCATGGATGGACATATGATCGGGACGTCACACAGTGACTCCCACCCCCAACTGTGAATAACAGTGGGAAGGTCAGTGTCGGAGAAGTCCAACAAAATGACTCGGCGTTTCAAATGAACACCTCGTCGAGAAAAGTTCTTAAAGAAGTCCTTCTTGGCCTTCTCATCACAGAACCGGACGTGTGAGGGAGTAGGATTAGAAGAAGTGGATGTCCTGGAATGAAGAGGGTTCCGGGACGGAGCAAATTTACGTTTGGGTGCCCGAAAAGCAACTAACGTAAACTAAAGAGTGGTGGGGGAGGGGAAGAAAAAAACACTCAGAAAAGTCCCAAGCAATTCAAAATATATCAAAATATATTGAAAAGAGAGAATGAATGCATGGGAATGCATGAACATGTGACATGCAATATAAAAGGCATCATGGGCTCAGCCCAATCCAATCCTACCAGCACATAATCAATTGCACACATCAAAAATGCATGATAAAACTGTTATAATGCAAATGTGATGCAATGCATGAAGTTTTTAAGATCAAATCTTCAAAACCCATCCCAAAAATTTCACAAAAACCTCTTTGATTTTGAAAAACCCCAAATTTTGCCAAAAACCCAAGAACATAGGTTACAAAGCATGAAATGCATGAAAATGAGGGATTAGAAACTTACTAAGTGAAGAAAAACTTGAATAAGTTTGAACAATCCTTGAGGAAGAGGTTGAAAGTGAGAGAGAGAGGTTTTGGGAGTGAGAGAGACACGGATAGTTCGAGAGAATCGAGAAAATGAGAATCGGATCGCGTAGAACCCTTATATAGAAGTTCAGTAAATCTCGACGGATAGAGATGTCGAGAGGTATCGAGACAGGTGTCGAGCTTTAAAAGCTTCGACAGATGCATCTATCAAGAGGTGTCCACAGCAAAATAAGCTCGATGGATCGAGGAGCTATTGAGGAGACAGGAGAGTTCTCAATTGAACCTAGCTATCGAGAAGCTATCGAGGAGACAGTAGATTTCTCGATCGATCCACCTAGCTATCGAGAGGTGTCGAGATTGCGATAAAAACTAATTAAAGAGCTTAACAGATAAGCCAGGTATCGAGAGGTGTCGAGGATCTGTCGAGGTTGCTTTAAACCAATTTTTCAAGAAGGGAAAAACACAGATATGAATGCAATCAAGCATACAACTCAACCAAGGATCCAAGCAACATTTTATGTTCTCAAAATCATCTCTCAACAAAAATTTTAAGCACATTGATCCAAAAAAAAAAAAAAAAAACACACACACACACACACACATACACTAAACGTCTAATTGATTTTATATTTCAAAAACAAATTAAGACAGTTTAGTGAACATACATTAACACAAGTAAATCTTGTGATGGCCAAATCACATTGTACCTGCACATATATCAAGAGTACCAAAGAATATTGCGTGTTGTGTGTGAAGAACATCGCAAGATTGCAAATGTGTCAACATGTTATGACGATTTGAGATATGAGAAAATCACTTTAACTCATACACAATCATAACTGTTTGATGGGGACTATCACCTTTGAGGTACATCCTATAACTCCCACATCTCCTAGAATACACACTTGTAATCATATTTAAAATTATTTTGATCTTTTTGCTTTTGATTTTTCTTTGCATATTTTTCTTTTGAAGCAAACCATGCATGGGCATATAATAGAGAGAAAAGAATTACCCAATTATGTTAAGTTTTTGACATTGCACTTTTGCTATGCCGAAGCATACAGATGTCGTTTCATGATTGGCAGGTAACAGTGATGAGATGGTTATTTATGCCTTTCTTTTAGGATTTTCTAGTCCTACCAATAAAAAAGAGTGATATGAGTGTTAAGTACAAACACGAGCCACAAAGCTCACTTGCTTAGTTGTGCATAGAGATGCTCATCTAAACTACACAGGATACAAAGTTTAGAAAACTTTATTTCAATGACCATCCAAAGTATACAAGTACCAATATACACAAAAACACACTGTTTTTGTATTTTTTTATTTTTCAATTTTTTTTTTTATGAAAACAAAACAAAGCACAACTAAAAAATAAACAAACAAAAATATGTTAAACAAAATAAAACAATGCATAAAACTAGACTGACTCAAAACTTGAAAGCAAAACACACAAGTAATGCAAACAAAAACAAGAAGGGGAGAGAGAGAGAAAAAGCGATAGAATCACTTAGTTCGTTTTTCCTTCCACACCTTAAAAGAACCTTTCCTTTGAGTGAACCCTTGAACCAGAGGTGAGGGGGAAGAATTAAAACCGTTCAAGTTCGAAAGGAACATGAGGGCTTTGAGAAGATCTCCAAAGGGAGCAAAAGAAGGTGGAAACTGATTTTGGTTTCCCGATGCGATCATGCCGTTGCTCTGTTGAGTGGCTAACCACTTATAGCAATTTGGTCGAGTATAACCGACTACACCATAGTGATAGCAATGATGTTGCTTCTTCTGTTTCGGCTTTTGAGAGTTAGCCTTCTTAGCCCTAGGGTTTTTAGTCTCATTCTTAGTAGGTTTAGGGGGTGATCCGAAGATAGACTTACCTTTGTCTATGTTCTCACTAGCTAATTCATTTTTAACATTAATGTTCTCAGTTTCAATATTTTTAGCAAGAGGAACAAAAACAGTAGAACTAGTAGAAGCAATACTAGGAGAAGAGAAATCATACCCTAAACCGGTTCGATTGGAAGCAAAATTTTTGAATGCTGAGCATCTCGTCAAGCTTTGCATTTGAAGTCCTTTCCAATTGAGCTCTGACTTGAAACAGCTCCGTTTCAAGTTTCTTGGTCTTCTCAGCCAAGAAATTGTTCTCGAACCTAAGTGCTCTAATAGTCTAATTAGCTTTATCAAACTTCATGGAGAGTACTTCACGTTAGAGCTCCACATCACTGAGCTTCTTGGTGGCCAACCTGTACAACTTCTCATACTTTTCGGAGACCTTGTATAACTTTCAAAGCTGTGTGGATGTCATCTTATTCATCCACCTTCTCAAACTTGGACTCCATAAATTCCTCTTCTTCGTCCACATCTTCAACAATCTCTTCAGTAGGATTGATTGTGGTAGTGAAGGCATTCAAGATTCTGTCATCCTTATTGTCGGAATCATCTTCAGGCTCGATGTCGCTTAGTGTAGCAGTAAGTACCTTGCTCTTCCAGATGGTCTTGAGATAAGTAGGGCACTCTTGTTTCATATGATCAAAACCTTGACACCCAAAGCACTTTGGTCTTGTGGGAACAGTGTACTGACCGCCATCCCTTAAATCCTTCTTCTCTTTGTCTTAACTCTTAGACTGAGAAGAACTTGATTGTCTACGGTCCTTATCGAAGCCCTTTGCATTAGCATTTTTCATGAACTTTTTGAACTGCCGGGTAATGTAGGACTTCATCTTAGAGTCCTCATCATCTGAAGACTCATCAGTGTCACTATTCTTGGCCTTCAATGCCATGCTCTTGCTTTTGCTCTTGCTCGACTTTCCGATCCTAGACAAACCCAACTCATAGGTCTGCGAATTGCCAACTAGCTTTGTCAAAGGGATTTTGTCACTATCCTTTAATTCCTCAATGGCAGTGATCTTGGCATGGAATCTCTCGGGCAGAGATCTGAGCACCTTTCTCACAATCTTGGATTCAGGAATGGTCTTCCCAAGATTAAAGGATGAGTTCACTATGTCCTTAAGCTTGGCATAGAACTCATAAAATGACTCATCCTCCTCCATCTTGATCTCTTCAAAGCTTGTAGTGAGCCTCTGCAGCTTTGAATCCTTGACAGCCTTGGTTCCCTCATAAGTTGTCTGAAGGATGGTCCATGCTTCCTTGGCAGTTTTAGTGGAGGATATCTTCTTGAACTCCTCATTGGTGACCGCACTGAATAAGGCATTCAATGCTCTGCTGTTGAAGTTTGCCGCCTTGATCTTAGCATCATCTCAGTCAGCCGACGCTTCCTATGGCTTGGTCCAGCCAATCTCTACAGCTTGCCACACCTTCTCATCTAGTGACTGCAAAAAGGCTCTCATGTGTACTTTCTAGTATGCATAGTTAGTACCATCAAATAAAAGAGGTATAATCAAAGATTGTTCTCTATCCATGACAAACAGGGGTCAATGGATCACACACAAAGATTAAACCTAATCAGAGTGTGCCTGCTTTAATGCCACTTGATAGGCCAAAAACGTATTGACCTCTTGTGATGAATTAATTGATTAATTAGCCAAATTTATTAATCAATCAAATTAACATGCAAATGTGTGGTAGCACAAACAAATCACCAATTAAACTAAGTATGTAGCGGAAAATAAATGACACGGTGATTTGTTTACAAATGAGGAAAACCAACACGGCAAAAACCCCACCGGGTGATTTTAAGGTCACCCCTTTCGAGAATCCATTATTATCACAACAAACGGTTACAAGTAAAAGGAACCTAGTACCTTATACCAACCTACAGTTGAACCCTTACCCTAATACCCAATTGGATTTGTTCTGTAGTGACAATCCTCTTCTTTTCAATGCACGGCTCCCAGTACGTGACTAACCAATTATGTGGATCCCAGTACACGACTTGATTCACCAACTAGAGAAAGATGTTGGTTGCAAAATTCTTCAATTCATCATACAATGAAGATCCAGAAGATGTTTGGTCACAAAACCCTACGGTGTACAAACACATTAACTTTTTCATAAGAAAGATGAGCTAGGGCAAATTCTGTCTCCGGTCACAATTTGCTTGAACAAACTTTGCCACACGCACAAGCAACCTTTAACGACCCTTAAAACAATCCTTATATATGTCTAGGGTCATGAGAAAAGAAAGCTCAAACATACAATCACAGATTGAATGAAAAACAGTCCTGAAAAACTGAAATTCATAATCCTCGACAAATACCCTATCTGTCGAGCTACTGACGAGCCACGAGCTTCAATAGCTCTACTGGTCTCGATAGATAGCTAGCTGTCAAGATTTAATGAACAACACTTTCTGCACTTGAATCTTGAATAGACTTGCATGGCTTTAACAATGATCTTGAAACAAAGTTTCTTGACGCATTAAACACATCCTAGATCTACCCAATTACAAGTGTATTCTGTCAAAGGATTAGCCAATTACGTAAAGTAATGACTTATGTTCTTAACAAGTGAATCACATATGTCCTAACATTCTGCCACCTAATCTCGTGAATAGTGCGAATTAAGGTTTCAGACGATTTTCTAATCATCCTAGGGTTTACTTCTTTAGTATTTATATGTTTTATAGCCTCCATAGGCAAATGAGATTATTATTAATAAAATTCAAACTTTGTCTATTGTTTTTTTGGTAGATTCCAGATCTATCACCTTGTGGATTTCAAGAACCCTTCGTGGATTTGAGGTTAACTACCATAAACTAACAATTTAGTTTATGTTCCATCAAAGAGAACATCGTGTCTGCTTTCTTAAAGTTTCTGCAACATCACACCTTAACCCAAAATTTTTAGTAAATGTAATATGATATGGTTGTATAGGGTAGATAGAGTCGGATATCTTACATAATTAGCAGATGAAATGCAAAGGGAAATGAAAATGGCCCAAGAAAGAAGAAATTCGTAATAAGCCTCCAAACCTGCACTATGTACAAACATTAACAATCGGGGCATAGGCAGAAAATAAACCCTCAAGTTTTAACTTATTACAACATGATCTTTGCAATACAAAATGAGCAAAATGAATTTAATCTCATGTATTACAGATTGGACAAATTGGTGACTTAACTTGTTTACCTGAAAACGTTTTCGTACAAGGCCATAAAATAATGCTATATTGTAAGGATTATTAAGTTCCAGATAGAATGCAGAAGTGGTAATCAAGCACGCCACTCCATAGAACTTGCTTACAGGTGGGAGAGATCGATAGTATCTGAAACAAATTGTGAAAAATCAGCTTGTTATGAGGTTGTAGAAATCATGAAGTATCAAAATTGCAAGCTTTGATATAAAATCAAGAGCCGGTTGATTTTTATTTATTTATTTATTTATTTATTTTAACGAGTCCAAAAGTAAATAGTCAGAAACTAACGTGACCAAATAGATATATAACTTGCAGCAAGGGCAAGATATTTTGCATACTTCTGAACCACCTCAAATTATAGGTACTTTATTATTAGACTGGGGCATCTGGTTGGTTTGGAATGAAATCCACAACAAAATAAAGCTATAGATTGAAGAAAAGAAAGAACTAATGATATGATTATTTCAGTTACTCAAAATCAGTAGCAGAGTGATACATATACAGAGAGAGAGACACACACACACACACACGTGCCAAAAAAAACTACTTTTATGTTAGAAAATTAACCAAGAACCATTGTGTAACATTCAACTAGCTAGCATGCAAATCAACAAAACGTCATTTAAGCATCATTGAAATGTTTATGTGTTTGTGCATGTAGAAGGAGGAAAGAGAAAGATTGCTCCAATGCTGTAGAAATTGCACACAATGGTTCTTTTATGTCAAACTTGTGTGATGGTAGTGGAAAGGGTGGTCGTAGATTTAAAGGCTGTAATAACAAGAACATTGGATATGCATCGTATTGGTCTTCAACAATAGTAAAATACTAGTATAAAGTATAAACCAATGGACTGATACTTCAAAGAGAAGACTGTGGAACCAGCGGAAACTTCAAGAGGAGGAAATGTCAAGAATATAATTTTGAAGGTCTTTCCAATCAATGACCATTAACTCAAACACTGCTCATAGTGCCTGGAAAAGTTGGCAGGAAAAAGTCTGCATTTGGATTTTCTGCTTGTCTCATAAAGTTGGCGTCAAGGTCACTCAATATCACTTGTATTAACGTAGCGTCTGGATTAACATGAATGTCTATTCCAATTTCCAACCATAGTTCCAAAGTGATTGGCTTCTCACTGAAACATCCAATAATATGTATTTGTTTGTGACAGCAATTTTATGCATACTTTTGGGACTCAATTGGGTTATAACTTAAAAAAATTTCAAAATTCATATGAGATAATGGGCTGCGAATCAAATTAATTAATTTTCCCTATGAGAATAGGCTTTCGCCTCAATCAAAAACACTTCTTATTGTTGTTCGTCATTTTTTATTGGAATCAGTCTGAAGACTCTAAACTTGAGTTTTCATTTCTCAAAACCAGAAAACCAGAAATGATATGCAGCCGAAGAGAAAGAACTTACTATGTTTCAGTAATGAGTCAAATGCACAGAATGAAAATTAGTCCCAAAGAACGGGGGGAAAAAAAAAAGCTTGGTATAGGCTTTTGAACCATGAATTTGGCTTAAATTTAAAGCAATTTTAAGTATGCCCAACTCATATTTAAACAAGACAAGCTAAAGCTTAAAAATACCGGACTCTTCCTGACCTGGCCCGTTTTCATATTCTTCACCACCACCCCCAATTATTCACTACATTGGCTTCTCACTTCGGCCAGCGTAAAAGTAGAACAACCAGAAAAAATAACTTACTGATATCAATGATAAAATCCAGTTGATGTGTGGTTAATTGATGACTTATCCTTTTAATAGTAGTACAAAATGAACAGCAGCATTGCTTGATGTCTTTTTCTCCCGCTTAATCCTCTTCTACGTATTGTATCAGACGTGTTTGTTGAACCTCACACTCTTAAACTAAGCCCCCCTGAAATGTTCTCTAAATTTCATTATACACAGACGTCATTTGTGCAAAACTGATTTGACTGGATAACTTAATCACAAAACAATGGTAACATATATGGGAATAGTTAAGATTTTCTCCAACAAACTCTTTTGCAAGTCTTCTGTTAGACTTCGGGACCAGACGCAAATAAGCTTACAAGGCCTCTAAATACTTGTGCTGAGAGTTGGTGAGCTTGAAAGGGCTCCCCATCCAAATTCCATACACTCTCAGTGCCATAAGAAGTAAACATAAAAGCTGTCGTCTGTGCACAAGAAATGAAGTAATTACAAAAAGAGACATTGCAAAAACACAAGAAAGATAAGACCCAATTTATGAAACATACTTTATGATGTTCAACGAACTTAAAGTTCAGGGGAGTTCCACCTCTCTTTGCAAGCTGGGTTAGGTGCCTGTAGGTATCAATCAATTATGGCATAAGAGTTCAAAAAATAAATAAAAAATAAAAAACAACTCCAAGGAGAAGGAAACAAAAACTTAAATGAAAGGGTGGACAGTAAAAGAAGCAGCAAGAATATCTTCAAAATTAGTATCAAGCCCAACTTCATAGAGAGGAGTTGCAGGTACAACAGGACCCAACTTTGGTAAGATTGCGGAAGAAACACCCTAAATGATGAGGATAAGATATAATTTTGCATTACTATGTTACTTGGGAGAAAATAGAAGGTTTTCTTGGTAAATGAAAGAAGTTTTCAAATATTTCACTTTCAGTAAGAAATCAATTGGTCATTAAGTGTTTGATAAAGACATTCTCCATTTCTCCTACATCATTTGCCACATCCTAGCAGTTTAAAAGACTCAACCAATTTCAAACTTAATGAGTTCAAAATTAACCAACTTTTCTCTCTCCTTTTTTTTTGGATGCAGAGCGGGGCGGGGGGGGGGGGGGGGGGGGGGGGGGTGGTTGGGGTTGGGGTTGGGGTGGTGGTTTGTTTGGCAAAGATAGTCTCCATCTGTCCACATACCATAGATACAAAGCATGAGGGCAGTCTTTAATCAATATGAGATGCAGGAAACCATCTGAAAGGTGTGCATCAGCCACCAAACCATCTGGTGCTTTTTCATTTCGGCAGGAGATTATGGCAGCACCAATGCTAAGATAACGCCCTTTAGATCTCAACCATCTTGTTTCCTCCGGAGGTGGGTAAGGCACTGATCTGGGACTTCCCATGGATACTTGATCTGTTTTTTTGTTACAAACAGTGCAATTAACACGACAAATCACTCTTTCAGATTTATTTGAACTTCGTAATGGTCGAACCCGACCACTCAAGCGGCCTCTTTCAAAAGTCGAATTTTTTTCTTCTGATTTGACTTCTATGTATGCTATTTCTGCCTCATATGACCTGAATAATATCATAGATCAGAAACTATTACCAATTAGCACAATTAGCGTTAGTCATGGTCACAGTCTACAAGTAGACTATGGAAGAAAACAATAACATGAGTTCCACATCAAAACCAGGGAGAAAGAAAAGATTAACAATGTCTCTCTCTAGTACACAGGATAACCATATTTATGACTCACAATATAGCATATATGACATGACATATATGCTATATTATGACACTAGTTACAAACCCGAAGTTAACATAGTAACTTATGCAAGATCTCAACATGGTGCAAATATGCCTCCAAAATAACAAAGCTCATAGAGCAGAACTGTTTTGTTGATCAGATTTGGATGCTTTTCTGCCATGAAGCAGAAATCCCAGCTTGGTGCAGGCCTACAGGGCAGTGACTGAATACTGAAATCGAATAATGGCAATTAAAGATCAACACTGATCTGTTTTCTTTTTCTTTTTCTTTTTTGCCCCCTTAAATTTTAAAATCATTTTATTAACATTGTTAAATTACAGATTGTCCCAAAAACTTAAGCTATTGGAATATGATAAATTTAATCATTTAACTACATATTTCTAACATGCCCCCTCACGTGTGGGCCAATCGAAGTCAGAATCTCATGCTCTAATAGCATGTTAAATTACTGATTATCCAAAATGCTTAAGTTATTGGGATATGACAAATTTAATCATTTAACCACATATTTCTAACAAACATAACCTAATATGCAAAGTAAACAGAAGTATTTATTTTATACACATTGCAACAGAATGAGGGTAGCTCCATTGGATTCAGATATACCTGTGCTTCAAAAAAACTTTTGTTCCTGCATAATCATAACGTTTGGGGCCCATCCAGCGATACTTTTCACTCTCAGCAATGACATCTCCATAAAATCCATACCTAACATATTGAACATATGGATTTAGAAGAGAGAACATCCAAAAACCCATCTTAAATTGTAAAACAAAAAATTACACGCACACTTGGGACTCTTTCCGTTACATGAAACCCTCACTAGATGTTGCATGAGGTGTGATTACGTATAGATTAGTCAAGGAATTGTGTATTTTTGGACCCAAATCATTTTTAATAATAAAAAAATTTAAAATCCTGGTACAAAAAATACCACATCAAAGATAATGACAACCTACCCAGCAAAAGAAGCCGCATAGCGTACATAAGGTTCAACTTTTGATTCAGGCGTTGTTTTCCATCTTACAACTTGAGCTATATCGAGGCCCACCCTATTACCTAGGACAATGTGCAAGGCAGATGTTATAGGATCTCGAGCTCCAGTGGTACTGCAAAACAAAGTCCAATATATTACATGTAACCACATAATTATATCAACCAAGACAATAGATGATACTAAAAATTTGTCCTTGAAAAGTAGCAAATTGTAGGTATTAGATGTCAAAAATAAGTACCACTGCACATGATCATTGAAAACTAAAGTAGATCAGAGCGCTTTGTACTGTCTATTAAATATACAAAGGCAAAATTCCCATGTACTTGAATTGTGTCTTTTCTTACACACTAAATCAACTGTGATCCAATTCAGTGAAAAAATCAAATTCAAAATCAACAATGACCCCTCAACCCTCCTCCCTCTACCATTGTAAACAGGATCTAGGATTCGTTGAATTGAACTTAGGTAATTTTGATGATTAACACTAGAATTGTGCAAAAAACCAACAGACCCAATCTACCCGCCCGGCCAACAGATGGTTTCAACAAAATTATCAGTTGGCAATGGGGGTCTCAAAGTCCCAATAACTCCAATTGTATGTTGGAGATCAGAATTCCAACACATTCACCCAAAGCACCCAATCACCGACTGCTCTTCTCAATCTCCATCACAACTTATTCCTTGAAAATTTAAGGTTTAACTCTGTTTGTATGAGGCTGTGGCAGCAAAAAGATTAATAAACAATCTCCCTACATCTTGGACACCCAAAACATAGGGTAAGTAGTCACACTTCTGGATCTACGCCCATTGTAGAAACAATTTATATTCAGAACATCATCCATCAATATGCAGGATGGGCTTATGATCCAGGATATTGGTTTATGGGCATCCACCACAGAGCTTCTTCAGCACTGAATCTACATTAAATGAATCCATCAAGGGTATAAAGGAACTTTATCAGTATGATAAAGATACTCCTAAAGGTGTTCTATGAAGGTAGGGGTTCATGTGATAACCCAATGGTATTGGCACCCTTTGTGGTGCTCAATGTCTAGGGCTTGAACACCACCTCCCCCCTCCCCCTCTATTTACCTAGGGAAAAAAAAAAGAGTTCTATGCAGGTAGGATCAAGAACCAGATCCTAGAGTCTCACCTGTCAATTCAACTTTTTTCAAAATTATCATTTTCGTAATGAAAAAAAAAAAGGCCTAAATGAGATCAGTGAGATACCTATTCAAGGCTTTAATCTCCTGTTCATGCACAGACATAAACAGGGACGTATGCAATGCAACAATGTCTTAGTATTTGATCGTGCATCCAAATTAGAAAAACAAAAACGATGTTCCTAAAAACCACTAAGCATTTACTAGTAACTAAAATCCATAAAAAAAGCACTTGTTCAGCAAACCATCATTAATCAGTGAAAAATACTATGCTTATAGTTAAATCAAAGAATGATTATCTTCAAATTTAATCCCACTCCCCAAGTCTTAAATGCTCAAAATGCATGGGGCAAAGATTACAGTCTTTCTTGTGCAGAAGCTCAACTCTGTAAATTGATAATCTTAATGAATTTCAAATGCTTGTTGGGGAGATAAATTTCTTGGGGAGCCTTTTTGAGTAATTAACTTTAACCTAAAAGGCCTAAGCTCACTAGGTATGTGTTCAACTTTGTTATATTAACCACTCATTCTTCTCATTATTATTCAATGTGAGACTTTACTTACATGAGTAAACACAACAATCTCCCCCCCACATGTGAGCCTTTGCCTCTCTGTGGACTTCAAGATCTCTCCATGGCCATGAACAAATCCTACTCGCTCCCCCTTGTCTTATGGGCTTTTTCCTTCACTAGTGCATCATCCATGGATCTCCACATGTCAACCCCGCACATCTTTATCCATGAGAACCTCGCACCTCATCGTTGTCTAGCACCATTGGCAATAATACTCCTTTGTTAGGCCTTTTTTCAAGATCATTTGTGTGGCCTTTTATGGGCTTGAATTGTGCAATATACTATCCCCCCGCTCCAACTGTGAAAGGGACCCGTCCCTACTCCATTTGTGAAAGAGCTCCACCAAGTACATGCAGCCCATTCCTGCTCCAACCACGAAAGGAACCTCAATAACCTTGCCACCTTTTTGCCCCACACCACCTTGGGCTTTAATACCACTTGTTGGGGAGATAAACTTCTTAGGCAGCCTCCTTGTATAATTAATATAGCATATAGAGACACTTTAACCCAAAAGGCTTAAGCCCAATGGGTATGTGCTTAACTATGTTATATTAACCACATTAACCACTCAGTCTTCTCATCATTATTTAATGTGCGACTTCATTCACACGTATAAATCCAACAATGCTTACATTGGAGAGAGAGAGAGAGAGAGAGAGAGAGAGAGAATCTTTTTTAGTTTATACATGACTGAACAACTCAAACAGACTAATTTCCCCCTTGAATGAAAGACATTTGACATCATGGCTATAAGATCTTTGCTTTAGCCCAAATAATTTTCCATTTCTTTTGTGTAGTTATTTGTATTTTTCCTTATAAGTATCTCAATCAAATCTATTTTCTGGTTCCTGAACAAAATATGAATCACCACTTAAGTGTATGTTTTTAGGATTTAATTTTAGTTTTTGAGCAACTATGAATATTTGACATATTTACAAAATACACTTCACAAAAGGCAATATTTAAAAATTTAGTTTTAGTTGCCTACAATAGTACCTATGAGACTAGACCAGTTAATTTACAGGCAAGCAAGGTCTTATGCCTCTTTGAAGTGTATTAGATTAGATTATTACTAGACACCATGGAAAAACATTACCTAAACAGGAACTCAAGGTTATGGAACCTAAGAAACATCACATACTATATACGTACTCCATAGCTCATGCTTGAACAATAAGTTGTCAATAAGGCCAGAATGATATTTTTGGGTAACGTGTAAGGCACACTGCCTTAGTGACCCCTCAGGTGTGAGACGTGTAGTTCATAATGCAACTTAGAAAAGACAACATGGGAGTAACAACCATAGAAACCTACTGCTGATAAGTTCACAAAATTATAATGAGTTGATCTTAGATATGAAACAACAGCCATGCTTTATACTAGGAAAAAACAAAAAGAATAATGAGTGCAAAAAATATAATTATGCAATAAAATACCACATCACAATGGCATCAGTTGAACCTGCAGGAATGATTCCAAATCTAAACTGTTTTTTGGCGAAGGACAAATCACAATCTTGATCTGTTGAATTCTCAAAACAAGAAAAGAGCAATATCAGAAACTAGACATTTTTTAACAATAACAGAACACTGCCCATGGAAGGAGATGGAGGGTGGGGGGAGAGTCAGCAACAATTTTCAGTATACTGACATCATATATAATATAAAATTGTAAAGTATGGAAAAAACTAACCAGTGTTGCAAGAACCATCTTCAGTTCCTGTAATTTCAGATAGATTTAGTGATATATCAGATAACCATCAATAACAATCACAATCAAATCCATGGTTGGTTTATATAGAAACAAAGTGATTGTGGTACGTACTGGAATTTGAGAATCCAGATCCATTTTGTTGTCTAGCACTTGAGAGGAGAGGTGACTGGTCTTCATTTTGATAAGAAGTAGTCTCAGCAACTGTTTCACTTGAACCATGATGAATTATGAAACTGCTATTTCCATCAACAGGACAAGTAATATCTGAAGGGCTTGGTGGGTAAGGAGCCTTATGCCTTGAAGAAAGAAACCCATTAAGGATTTCATTGAAGAATCCATCACCACCCTGGAATCAGATCAATTAGAAAGCTACCAAAATAAGCAGGAAAGACTACTTAGAACTTAAGTATGAGTGGAACAAATCAACGAGAAATTTAGAGGTTTTCAAGAAAGCAAAGAGATTAAAATCACTGCCAAATGGATGGTCTTCTGAACTAGACAGCCAGGGAAAAGAAAGAAAAGGGGGAAAAACTTTCTTTACTGAAAATTATCAAATCCGAATTAAAATATGATAACAACCAGGAAGCACAATCTTTTTTTTTTTTTTTTTTTTTGGTGGCTAATGTGGGTGTCCAGAGCTATTAAGCAAACTGTTATACCATAGAAACCCTAATTAACATTAAATTCTAGCCCTTGAACATAATAAAATCTCAGCCATCCAAAATAACCTACATAAATGACTATAAAAGACAAAAAGCCCCCAAATAAAAAACCTGAATAATAACCTGCAAGCTTTTTATTAAGTTTTCTGTTCCTCCATCATATATACAGTAAAGTTCATGACTCAGTACATCTGGCAGCATAAAGCAATTATCACATGGTATGGAATATGGAACATGGAACATGAAACATACAAGAGCACAACACTCACTATGCCATAGACCAAGTTGATTCACAACACTAGCTAAGCATAGTTCTGTAAATTATCAACTGGATGGCCTAAAATTTATAGCTTACTATTATTCTACAAATGACAAATGACAATTGAATGGATCTCATTACATACAACTGCCACAACACCATCATATGAGTAAAGCTCCTTGTTTGAAGTAGAGGTCATCGCATGTAATGCCTGTCCTGCCCTCTGTGTCACGATCACCTGATAAAGGGAATTAAATAATAACTATTAAAAAAGAATATGAATTACATTTATTTTAGTTGCATATGTTTCAGTCTTATGACTTCCACCAGAATCTTCATTCCAATCAAGAGTACATATAACATATAATATTAATGGAATTTTAGCACTTTCACTCTTTAGGACATTGAGATTTGGTGACAGGCTGCCTTTAACTACCAGAAACACAAAATGTTCCAAATACTGTGGGTTGTGGGATTGTACATCCAAGATAATGAAAACAAAAGCTAACAACATACTCTCATCCAGCAAAGATCTATTGTTCATACTCTTTTGTTTAGCTGTTATACCCATGTCAACATGACACAAGTACTCAACATAGTTGTGGGCATGGGACAACTGTCAGGCCCTTGGCTAAAACTACAGACACTTTTTCCCTTGCAAGCCCACTTACAGAGAAAATCTTCCACATTCTCCCTAATCCGTTGCTGCATATTGATTTTTATAAAATTGACACAATCTCCATCTTTTATGGCTTAGTTTAATGTTCTACAATAAAATTAGCATAGTCATGACAATGATTGACGATCTTTGTAATTTTTATTCTTAGTTGCTAGTGTATTTCTTGTATACATCCAATGTACATGGGCTACACCCTTTTTGTGCTTTTAATGATTGATTTGGCCCCTTTTGTGTTCATAATTATTTTTCCTTATCAAAAAGAAAGAAGTTATGCAATGATTGATGTAATAGATATTGAGGTGCAAAGTTAAGTTATGAAAGGTGATTGATTGAAATTCATGATGTTAAGAACTGTTTATTAGGTTAAATTACGGTTTTAATTTCCTTTAGGTTTTTTTTCTTTTCTTATTTTGGTTCCTTTTAAAAGGGTTGTACTTCTTAGGCAAATCATTGGGCTAGTCTAGTTTCTTGGGATCTGTAATAATGGGCTTAATTACTCTTTTATAAATAATGGACTATATTACCATGCCTTACATCATTTCTTAGTGAGTCCAAGTACGTTTACAGATAAAATCTTTAATTAAAAAAATTACATCCAATTAAACTAAGTAACCAAGGTTTTAAAGTTTATTTAAGCTGCTATGACCTCAAAATTTTTGGAGAGTTTTTTAATGGAATAAAGTCTCAGTTTTGGCAGTAAGTAAAATGAAAAATAAAATAAATCACATAGGGGTGAGATACTATTAGCAAACATTCTAAAGACAAAAAGGTGCTAACAGCAAACTCCCTCAGTTGATGTCTACCCACCATTAATCAAATAAATATAAAAAGGTTTGTCTGGGATAATGAAGGCAAAAAACCTAAGCTATCTATATATACTATAAACAAATAACTGACTCTTTTTTTTATTGACTAACAAGTAACTGACTTGATTATGAAGTCAAAGTAAAAACAATTCAATAACAAAAAAAATAATTGATGTAGCCCATCAGGCGCACCAATTGGCTACTAAACAATCAGAGAAAATTTTGATTAAACTCAGATTTAATGCAATTCCAACTAAAAAAATCCCACATATCACGAGCAGTGGGGATCATCCCGACGACACCCCGTAGAATGTAACACAAACTATCAAAACTGATACTGTGTTCCATTCAAAAACTCTACAAAAAAAAAAAAAAAACAATTGGTTGCAACATCTTAAACAAAGGTAGAATCTTGATCACCTAGTTTATTAAAACAGCAAAACTTCCAAGTATATAGGGCGTATACAAAGACAAATCAACATCTCAAAGAACACAAATCTAACAAATCTTAAAAAGAATCACAAGAGAAAGCTTGAATAGCTCTAGCCCATTCCAGCAAAGAAAAAGGATTTAATCTCAATGACAGACTACTCAGTACTCACAGCCCTCAAAGCTTCTAGCATTTCTCTCCCTCCAAGTGCACCACACTAAACAATGTGGCACAATCTTCCAAATTGCAGCATTGTGGTGTCGACCAAAACTGCCTTGCCATGAGGCTAATAGGTCCTTAACCCGCAGTGGCATAACCAATGAACACCAAACAAACAAAAAACCAAGGGGCACACCTCATAAGCTATAGGACAATGTAGAAGCAGATGATTCATTTCACATTCTCCCCATTCCGTTTATGCATGATGCACCAATCAATCACATTAATGCCTCTCTTCCATAACTTATCCGCAGTCAAGATCCTTCCCAATGCAGGACTCCAAGAGAAGAAGGCAACCCTAGAAGGGATCTTAGATCTCCAAATAATTATTCATGGAAAGTGGCCAGAATTACAGGGGCATAATAGCCAGTAATAGCTTCCTACCTCAAAACCTTTACTCTTAATAGGCTTCCAACACATCTTGTCATCTAACCTTCCAAAGTCTAGTGATATTATAAGAATATCATTAACTATATCTAGTTTTTAAAGTTTGGCATTGCAATCCAAAAGCAATGGCATTAAGAATAACAATAAAACATTAAAAAGGAATCCTTTAGTAATAATTCGTAGAATCTTTTTTAACCAATGCTTGAGGTTTCTTCTGTTTTCTAAGAAAACAGATTTTTATTACTTATTAAAAAAAAATTAAAGTACCATCATCACATGTTGTATGTTACAAACTTATCAAAAAAAAAAAAAATGTTGTATGTTACAACTTACAATTCCAACCTGTATGTCAGGATAATCAACATGTATAACTAAATAGACATATTGTTGAAACTTCCTGACACAGGACAACCAGAACAAAATGAAACAACAAGAAAATAAATGGATATGACCTAGGAGTCAGCACCTAGGTTTGACTTGGAGTGAGCACCAAGCGGGAAAACCACTAGGAATCAGCACCTAGGGTGGACCTAGAGTCGGCACCAGACCAAAGAGAGACCAACGGCCATTTTTTTCATTCATCAAAATATCAACTATCTCTTCAAGGAGTACAATAAGTTGCTTATAAAGGATTGTTAAACCCTAGTTCTAATTGGCTAGGAAACCCTAATTGTCTTATTACAAAAATAACCTTACTTCCAAATTAAAATACTAATACCTAATAAACTACTAGGACCTAAAACATAAAAATACAATTAACTTGCAAACATAAATAATACTAAATAAAAATCTTCATCCATCTCCCTCATCATTATGAGGCTATTGGTAGAGTTTTACAAGACAAATGTGCTGGGGTTTTAAAACAAATGGCTTGGTTACGGTTACCTTATGAGGTTGTTTGTGGGATTGCGACAGCAACAGTAGCACTAGGCAAGTGAGGGCGATGGTGGCGCAACATCGAGAAAGGGATGGTGCTGGCGTGCGAAGCAACCAGATCTGACTATTGAGGTTTGTTGGTGGTGGAGTGGTGCGACGGCAGCGATGGACCCTTATTTCTCCTCTCGTTGTCTTTGGTTGCGAGGGGTTTGGAGACTTGATTGCGGGTTTTGGATTGGAGTTTTATGGTTGGCTTAAATCTCTAGGTTTTCTGATGGGCAACACACCTATATGACAGAAAGCTTTATGGTACCAAGTAGAGAAATGACAAAGACAACTTTCTAGTGGTGGAAAACACAACGGTGATGGGATTTTTTTTTTTTTTTTTTTTTTTTGGTTCTGGATTCACTGCGGTGACGCTTCAAACAAATTGGTGTTTGCTCTGATACCAAAACAAAATTAAAAATCAAGAAAATAAAGGATATGACCTAGGAGTCAACATCTAGGCCTTGCTTGGAGTAACACCAAGTGAGGAAACCACTAGGAGTCAGCATCTAGGGTGAACCTAGAGTCAGCACCTGACCAAAGAGAGACCAAACGGCCATTTTTTTCATTCATCAAAATATCAACTATCTCTTCAAAGAGTACAATAGGTTGCTTATAAAGGATTGCTAAACCGTAATTCTAATTGACTAATTGCCTTATTACAAAAAAAACCTTCCTTCCAAATTAAAATACTAATAGTCTAATAAACTACTAGGACCTAAAATATAAAAATACAATTGAATTGTAAAAATAAATAATACTAAATAAAAATCTTCTTGCGCCTCCCTCATAACTTCCATTGACTAATTCCCTTCCAAAACTATTAATGTTTAACCATAATCAAAATCTAAAACCTTGTCTATCCCTAATACATTTCTGTCTATACATTTACAAAATAAACTCCCAAGTGCATAAACTTAAGTGAAGTCAGATAATGAAAATTTTAAAACCAAAATAAATAAAACAAAAAATTCCTAGTAGACAGTGCGTGAAGTGCAATAATCACACTGACCTGACCACCATGTAGTCAAACTATAATAGTAACAAAAGAAAGAGAACCATTTAACGCTAACAAATATGCAAATGCAAAGATGCTTTTGAAGCATAAGATATTTCAGCATTACACAATTGAAAGAAGTTACAAATCAATATTTTGGCACAAAATGTTGTAATCTAATTAGTAGGTATATCACGTATGCAACAAAATGTGTGATTCTCAAAGTGTATGAAACATTTATTTATAGAGGCATCAAGTGTGCTGAAATCTTACCTTTGTTTTGACTTTAGCACGTGAGAATATAGGTGCCACAGTTTCCCAAGTTCTACAACCACTCCCTTTCCCACTCCTTGGATGAATGAAAACCTAGTAAATCAGAGACAAAATCCGCAAAAACTTTACTACCACATTTTGTTCATTTTGAGCAACCACCCAAAAAACAAATATAATTGAAGCAAAAGACACAACAATGAATTATTTCACAGAACATACCAGAAGATTTCTCGGTCTACCCAATTCAAGGTTTAGAGAGGCATTAATTCGATCCACCCACATCTGACACATCTGCAGATCCTTATGACAGAATGTGTACACAGCCAGAACCCAAAGAGAAGACTGAGTTTTTGACCTTTGGAAACCATGCACTGTAAAGCGGTACATCTGCATCAGAGTAAATAAATTTTCCATCCCTTGAGATAATAGCCAAATGTGGACTAAAACTGCATAAGAAAGAACATTAATGAGAACAAACCTCATGGTCATCACCCAAAAGACTTCTTCCACCATTTAGAAGATTTGGTTCATGAACCAAGCCATAGTCAACGAACTCAACAGCATAAACATCGGAAAATTTGATCTTAGTTGCAGCCTTAGGAGCAAGTTTTCTGCCCAAACAAATTGACTCATCCTGTTTATTTAAAAATAAAAAAAAATAATAAAAAAAAAATCAAGTGTTACACTATCTTATTAACCTTAGTAGTTGACAGTTAGAAAACATATCTTAAAATACTTATATTGGTTTAATAGAGATTTTACACAACCATCCATTATAAGATGATGATGCCAATTAATAGAGATTGTAATAAATAAATGATCAAGCAATGCAGAAATTATATTGTACTTGATGCCATACTTCTTATCTACATTAAAACATGATAACCTAACTAATTGTACCAAAGCTTAACCTATTGAATTTAACTCGATCATGCAGCAAACCAACTTCCAAACCATTCGTTTATTACAATTTTAGTATAAAAAAAATACTTCAATTCATTACAAATTCAACTTCCAATATGACCTCCCAAACCAAATTTTTACCAATATATAGACCATCATTTTGAAAACTTATATGTATCATAACCTTGTTGTAGAAAGCGGCATTTTGTAGCATGTGCCTTACACCAAAAGTGGCATGTCACGGTTTCGATTTTTGAGTTTGGGAATAAGCCCCTCCAAAAATAAAAATTGGAGGTAAAGCTTCCTATTAATCACCTCTACCAGACCCCGCAAAAATGAGACCTTTGTGTAATAAGTACAACCTTTTAACCTTGCCAAAGAAACTAGAAACCAAATTATTAACATTGACGCGGATCTCAAATTACTCCAATTCAATATTACAAGCCCCAATTGACATCAGGAAGGCCAGCTCCATTAAACATTAAAACAACATTCATTCCTTGAAAACCAAGCAATCCCCATTAAAAAAAAGGGTTTTTTTCAAACGAAACAAAACAAAAAACTACATAAAAAAAAGATCACATGTTAGCATTGGATTAGATATGACATGAACCAAATATATACACAAACAAACATTATAATTATATGTAACTGATAAATTTTATCTAAACAAAAAAAGAAACTGAAAAAAGAAGAGAGTTTTACAAGATTGATGGAGGAGTGGTGCAATTTATCCCAAGACAACCCATCAGAATTGAAGGTGAGGATGACTTGGCCAACATGATCCAAGAAAAGGGTAGAGCTCAAAGCCGATGCTTCTTCATCATCACCATGAAGCTGAGGCTCGGAGTTGTCCTTCGATTGAATCGGCTTGGAACTCTCTCCCACAACGATACCATTACCATCTTCTAACAAGTTATCTTCGTCTCTCTCCATTTGGAATTGGAATTTAGGCAAAACTGTTGTGTCCAAGATAACTTTTTCTCTCCCAAGAAATTGAAAATACGGAAAACCAAATCTGGATTGTTGTTGTTGTTGTTGTTGTTGTTGTTGTTGTTGGGAAATGGGACATACCCATCTGGAATAAAGTCCTCAGAAATCAGAATCGTTGATTCTTCTTTCTTTAGTTTTACTTTGTCCGTCGTCTGTTTTCTGTTTCCGACACCCAAACAAGCATACTGTTTCCGACTTTTCATATGTTGAATTTTCTATATTATTATCATCGGATTTTTTTTTTTTAAGAATAAATATTATCATAGTCAAAAATTTAGTTATGATTCTTATTAAGGCCCTGCGTGGAAGTTCATAAAGGAATGGAATGGAATGGAATGAAATGATTATAAGGGAATGGAATGAAATGTATTTAAGTAAGGGAATGGAATGGAAAAGAATGGAATGGAATGGAATTAAGTAACCTTGATTGGATGTTTTAAATTTAAGGAATGGAAAGGAATAGAATGTAAGTAATCTCGTTTGGGAGTCACATGGAGGGAATGGAATGGAATCATTTTATGACAATATTACTATTAGACCCCTATTTTAAAATAAATGATTGAATATATAGGGATATTTTGGGAGTTTTAGTAAAAAAATCATTAAATCTAATAAGGGAATAGAAAGGAATGGGTGTTCCCTCCTATCCATTCCATTCCTTCTCACTTAAACTCCCAAATAAGGGATTGGACTTTCCATTCCCTCTATTAAAACTCCCAAACAAGAGGGAGGGATAAATATTATAAAAATATTCTTTTCATTCCATTCTATTCCCTCCTTCCAAGCAGAGCCTCAAAACTCGTGTTATCTCTAATATATAAAGCAATTTTTTTTCTTAAGATTATCAATTTATCATATATTTTAAGAAATTTTCAATGAGAAAATAAAAAAATAATTAACTTTTTTTTATAAATTTTTATATTGGTATTAAGCTGTTAACAAATCATATATAGTAAGTGTGGGGACTATTTTTGCCAGTCATCGGTAAGGCTCTAGGCGCAGTGCCGAGGAGGCTCATTTTGCCGGTCCTCGGCAAGGCCATGGGCACAGTACCGAGGAGGCTCAGATGTCCCACATCGAAGAGAGCTTCCCCCACTTTCAACCTTATAAGCTGTGAAGCGAAGGAAGTAGTGTACCATCGTATCTCGGTATTCGAATACCGAGATACGATGGTACACTACTTCCTTCGCTTCACAGCTTATAAGGTTGAAAGTGGGGGAAGCTCTCTTCGACGTGGGACATCTGAGCCTCCTCGGTACTGCGCTCATGGCCTTGCCGAGGACCAGCAAAATGAGCCTCCTCGGCAATGCGCCCAGAGCCTTGCCGATGACCGGCAAAAATAGTCCCCACAATAAAAGAAGCTCTCTGTTTATATTGTGGGAGCACGATGGGTAAAGGTCAGGCACCGCGCTTTGGGTGTGACCGCCCACCGCCCTCCTCGGCAAGGCTCTGGGCGCAGTGCCGAGGAAGTTAGCTAGTCCCACATTGGGGCTTCTTTTATTGTGGGGACTATTTTTGCCAGTCCTCGGCAAGGCCATGGGCGCAGTGCCGAGGAGGCTCAGATGTCCCACATCGAAGAGAGCTTCCCCCACTTTCAACCTTATAAGCTGTGAAGCGAAGGAAGTAGTGTACCATCGTATCTCGGTATTGCACCCAGAGCCTTGCCGAGGAGGGCGGTGGGCGGTCACACCCAAAGCGCGGTGCCTGACCCTTACCTATCATGCCCCCACAATATAAACAGAGAGCTTCTTTTATTGTGGGGACTATTTTTGCCGGTCCTCGGCAAGGCCATAGGCGCAGTGCCGAGGAGGCTCAGATGTCCCACATCGAAGAGAGCTTCCCTCACTTTCAACCTTATAAGCTGTGAAGCGAAGGAAGTAGTGTACCATCGTATCTCGGTATTCGAATACCGAGATACGATGGTACACTACTTCCTTTGTTTCACAGCTTATAAGGTTGAAAGTGGGGGAAGCTCTCTTCGATGTAGGACATCTGAGCCTCCTCGGCACAACGCCCATGGCCTTACCAAGGACCGGCAAAAATAGTCCCCACAGTAAGCATGTTGATTCCCGAGTAAAAAAATCCATCTACAAATTTATGCTAGAAGTTAATGATCAAAATATTGTTGAGATTGTGTTATTTTAGTTAATTAAATAGAATTATTTCAATTATGAACTTATAAAAATTAGTTTTGCCATTAGTTGTGTTTGTCTAGTATCCGCTGATTATATACTCAGTTTACAACTACAAAGGTTAGACTCTTTTGTAGTTGTATTCTAATTATATAAAGTATTTTAAATTCGGTTTAAAACACTAATATTACTATTTTCGTTGTGTTCTAATAAATATTACTGTTTACTAAAAAAAAAATAGATATGTTTATCTCACATTAGTTTTGTGTGTCTAATGTCCGCTGTTTATAATCTCAGTCACAACTACAAAGGTTAGACTCTTTTCGTGTGTGTTTTAATAACATTGGTTTTGTAGTTGTACTCTAATTATGTAATGTATTACTATTTTCGTGTGTGTTTTAATAAGTATTACTCAAAAAAAATTAAATTCACCAATAATTTACATATAGTTTATATATTTTAAACCATGACATCCGCCATAAGAGAATTTACAAATTTAGCTAATCAAAACTACGACGTCTTTACTGTTTAGTGCGTAAACTATATGGAAAGAAAAGGTTAGATTTGCATGGCACGGGGAGAAATAGTTGAAAATAAAATAAAGAAAAAAAGAAAGAGGAAGAAGAATAAATAAAGAGTGTGAATGTCCACCCAGCATAATCGCAATATATAAGGTGTAATTTTTATTATATAGTATTAGCAATATTTTCATACAATGAATTGATTAAATAAAGGGAAAGATGGACAATTATCCGATTCCCTTGTGTCATAGTAATTTTTTAGTAGAGTTCGTAATATGTTTTTGTGTTAGAAACTTATAATCACATTTTCTTTCCCTCGTATGTGCGTTTGTTTCTAAAAATAAATAAATAAATAAAAGCCTCACATTTCATAATTATACCAAAATTTAAAAATTACTAGAAATTGAATAATAGAATAATTGTTAAAAATAGTAGAAAAACCTTTTCAACTTAAAATATTGAATTAGGCAATCCTCTTCAACTAAAAATTATGGAAAATTGTTCAAATAATCTATATAATTGTAGAAGTGAAAATTTTGCAACCAATCACAAAGTGCCACATGCAACTTAGTGGGTTTCACTGTCATTATTTAAAGACTAATGGAAATATTCCAAGTGTTTCTAAATAAAAAATTGTAAAGAATACTTAATAGTCAATTGCACGTCAACACGTGTTAATTTAAATGACATAAGCAGTCAAATTAAATATTGCCATGTATTATTTTAAATTAGAACACTTTGACTAATCAAATAATGTCATGTATCTCTTGGAGAATAAGGCATAAAGTCCCTCTATTTAAATTATGACATGTGTCATTGCTTATAGCCAATCACGTGTAATCACACCTTCGCAAGACTCCTATAAATGAAGATCATTCTCAGCCTTATGGGGGGATTTGGAAACATTGAAAAGTCTTGAAGTTTTGCCAAAATCAAGCTCTAAAGCCACCAAGAACATCAAGAACTTCAACCTTCGAATACAAAGAACATTCAAAGCAAAAGCATTCAAGTCGTTCTTCTAGATCTCAAAGTTCATTGGAATCAAGCTTAAAAGCCTTCATAAACACCAAGACACTACAAATTAGTGAAGCTCTGCAGATCCAAGCCTCCAAAGCGCCAAAAAATTTTCACTATAAATCTTTGAAGGCAAAGGACATTCATCCAAATCATTCTTCCAAGTCTCAAAGTTCTACTGGAATCAAATTTCAAAGCCTCCAGAAACCACAAAGACTTTGATTCATTGAAACTTCATCAGAATCAAGCTCAAAAGCCCCGAAGAACTTCCATAACAAATCTTTAAAGATTAAGAAAATTCAAAGAACCCATGAAGAACACGAAGAATGCAAAGAACAAAAAAATCTCTAACAAGCACACATCCAGAGATTCATCGCAATTTCATTTTAAAGATCTTTTAATCCACTTTCCAATCCAAGTAGAGGACATCTTGTGTTCAAGTCAAGACTACATCGACGCAATACTTGAATTGAAGACTTTTCTAAGGAGATTGAATCAGAGAATTATTCTATTGTATTAGAATTTAAATATAGAGAATTGTACTACAAATTCCTTAATACAAATTTACACTTATGAAACATATTCAATTGTTTGATTTTCAAACTTGAGATTTTGTGTTTACAATAATATCTAAAACTAAATCGTAATATTCATTTGTTGCTACTATAGGAGGGTAGGATCCGAACGCAGCGTAGAGCATATAGGCCTAGTTCGGGGATGGAAAAAGGCCCATTAGCACACTAGTCTGAGCTAGACATATGGGTAAGAATCCGAGGAAGGAAGAAGTGGAGGCCCATCATCCGAGGAGCCCGAAGAGCAAGCACTCCTCGAGAATTCTTCAGTTAGCCACTTGCACCAAAGGACAGGATATTGAGGAAGACAATAGAGACGTGCAAGCAAAGAAGAGAGGAAATATCTAGTTAAAGTAGTCATCACCTCCGCATTCAATGCACTGTACCAACTCAGCTGACTGCATTAATGAAGGAATGACCCCTGAATAGTAATCTCATAGCTCACAGCACACTCTATCACCTCCAGCAAAGCCTTGATGGGATAAGCATCCAAACTAATGCCTTTAGCCATACAGGTGGACTTAGATGCAATGGGAGGGACTATATAAAGAAAAGAAATCCCTCCGAGGAGGGGGACGAATCATTGAGAAGATTAGGAGTTACAAAATATCATCTTTTATCAAGCACTTAAATACTTCTTTTATGAACATTGCCTCTTCGGCCAGACCCAGGGAAGTGTTATATCTATTTTTCATACTTCTTTTTGTTGTTCTCTAAGCCCTAATTTCACTGACCTCATATCTGGATCATAAAAGAGCATCAAAGTTGACTTTGCAAGCCCATACTCTAACAAATTAATTGCATTGGGCCTAAAAGATCTTATTCCACTATTCTAAGTGGGCCTAGCAATTTTTGGGCCTTTACAACTATGTTATTGTTGAACCACATCAGCAATGATATCATCATTTCTTTAAAAGAAGATATGCATATAAATATTAATATATGCATTAATGCATTATGTTTTTACTCATTCTCATAACTAATTATAACTTATCAATCATGATATGACAATCGCTTTTCACTACTATGACTTTACTTATTGTTAAACCTAAATGCAGCTTATAATAGAGAATACATGTAATACAAACATTTTTGGCAAAGACACCATTTATTTATTTTTAGTTTATACTCATCTAAAAAATATCTCATTTCACCACTGTATTCATATTCGTATGCTACTGTAGTATTAAAGGCTAGATTAAAGAGTCCAGTTCTACTCCTACTTAAAAAACCATATGTCATTTTCATTAGTTTCAAGAGTATAGATAATAAAACCCTTCACAAAGGTTTCCTCTCCTCCACCCCCCCCCCCCCCCCCCTCTCCCTCTTTCCTTTTCCTTTTGTATAAAATATTACATGCAAGTGATTTTCCTTATATGCTTTTTTGTGATGTACTAAGTTTCTCTATTTGGTACCAAATTTAACTTGAATAAAACCTTCAGTAGGCACATAGAATCACAGATGCATGCATAATAATTTAGTTAAAAATATTAATGTGATAACAAATTTGATTAATATTACTTCAACAACAAACAACTTTCATCACATTGGAACACATTATTTTATCACAAATTATGCCTTTACTTTTACATCACTTTATTATTATAATTTTATTCGATCCCTTTCAGTCCATCCACTTCTTTTGGATCCCCTTAAGTTTATTCGATCCATTGTGGTCCACTTGGATCCATTAGATCCAATTTGGTCTATTACAATCTAATTCACTCCATTTGGTCAACTTCGTTTCATTTTGGTGTACTTACATAAGAATGAGAAAAGACAAGTTTGAGTTGAGAGTACAATCAATTATTTGAGTAATATCAATTGTAATAATATGATAAGTTTTTATACTTATGATAATTTCCCTAAAAGAATGAGATATTTGAGTAATATTTAAAACTTAAAAATTGTAGTTGTACTAAAAGAAATTAGGAAAATATATTGCATAATAACAATAATTTGAAGAATATGGACCACTTCAAAAAAAAAAAAATATATATATATATATATCAATAAAAACACCAAAAATTATAAAATTATATATTTGAAAAAAAATAGAGAGATGAAAATTACATTTAGAAATTGTTTATTTTTTAGGAAGGACAAATTATTTACAATAAAATTTATAAAATAAATTATACATTTTACCACATTTCAAAATAATTATAGATTCTCACGCATTACATGAGTCTGTGACTAGTTTATACTTTATAATATACTAGTCACTAACTTGTGCTATACATGGAAACCTACTTATATATGAGATAAACTAAAATAATTTTATAAAATCTTAAATTGATTAAAAAAACTACACCATTGCATGATACTGCAAAAAAAAAAAAAAAAAAAAAATTCAGATATTAAGACTCCGAAAGACCAAAAAATATTAAAGAATCAGATGATTCACTGCTTAGAAATTATTGAAACAAAAAAAAAATATATGACTAAATAATAGAGAAATGTAAGAGAAAGATGGATGACATTCAAAAGAATAATCCATTGCTATAACTATTGAAATGAATCAAAAGATTTAAAACCTACAAATTATAGATAAATATATATATATATATATATATATATATATAAGATGTGTTACCATTAAAAGAATAATTCAGATGTTAAAACTTTTGAAAGGCTAAAAAATATTAAAGAATCATAAGATTTACTTTCTATAAATTTTTGAAACAAAACAAAATGTATATGATTACACAATAGAGAAATATATAATAAAAAAAAATTTGATTACCTTCAAAAGAATAATACATGGTATAGTCATTAAATTCTGCTAAACATGTTCAAATATTGCAAAAACTAACACAAATTCAGTGTTAAAAATTCCTAAATGCCAAATGTAAGGGCACAAATTTGGTTCTCAAGCCTAAAAAGTGGATAAACCAGCCCAAAAGGCTCAAAAACAATAAATTTGTAGAGAGTACGCAAAGAAAAATGGGCTAGATTGAATTATACAATCAATAGGATGAGTTTAAATGATAAGAAGAATAAAATAGACAAGATTAACTTCAGAAAGTAGTCCTCGGCCAAGATCCGAGGAGATTAGTTCTGATATATAATGTTTTAATTTGGTTACACGTTTGGTTCTTAGTGGCTATAGTGTTCCTTTCTTGATTTTCCGATCCCCCCCTCTTTTGGGTGTCCTCCTCCATTTATACTTCTTTCTCATCTCCTCTTTGCCTTCCACGTCAGTTTAGGTGGTTAGTGTTGATACTTTTTCCATCCACCTTTTTCAGAAGTCTTTGTGTAGTAGCTGTAAGGCTGAGAATTACTGTTCAGATATCATCTCCACATTAATGCAGCTAGAGGGTTAGATGCAGAGCATTCAATGCGGTGGCAGCAACTTTCTCCTTTGATATTTTAGGATATTCTCTTACTGTACACTTCAGCAATGCTTACTAGCTCCTACAGAACCTTCTGAGGTGTTCCCCTGTGTAGCAAATCACCAAAAAGTACCTCGGCTTAGTCATCCGAGGTGATATCCCTCCTCGGCACTACCTCTTCGGTTACTGTTCTCAATAGTAACTTCCTTATCTACCAATGCAGACTTCCTTGACAGAGTTTACTTATTCTCGGACAAACATTAGTTCTCGGCTTGGGCTTTAGGCCCAACGCATCCACGGGTGAGGAATTCCTAGCCCAACACTCCTACACCAAAAAAGATATATAATTAAAGAATAAGTTATTGAAACAATTCAAAAAATATATGACTATTTAAAAGAGAAATATAAGAAAAAGAAAAAAGTACATGAACCCATAAAGCAATAAGTTTTAAATTTTAACGGGTCTAAACTTTAAACGATGAAAAAAATCATATACCATTTCTCCTAACTTGTTTATGAACACTAGCTTGGATAGCACACCGTGGACTACTAATCTTGTACATTTTTATTCTAGTGTTGTTTATGTTCCTTTGTATCATTGTATCATGGTGAAAATCCATCACCAAAGTCAAAATTTTTTTAGAACAAAATAGAAATCCATAGAATTTTAAGATTACATTTTCTGTTTAGAGAGAATTCCCTAATTATTTATATTGATGACACGACAAACAGTCAGGCTATCATTTTAGTCTCTCATAATTATCTTCCATTTTTTTTTTGGAAGAGATTATCTTCTCATAATTATCTTCCATTTCATTTAAAGTAGTTGAATAATTTTTGTTTTCTCACTTTCACACCTACTTTGTTTAAGCAATTGAGTTTTATTTATTTATATTTTTTATGGAATTTAGTTGTTGACTCTGTCTCTATGATTCCAATACCCAATTCCCATTCTTAAATTTATTTGTAGAGTAGTACTAGTGGTTAGGGGTGTTTGCAGTGCGGTTTGGCTAAGACCATCACCGCACCGCACCTCACCTCAGTTTTGTGGTCAAATGTGCATTGTAGTACGGTGTACAAGGTGCAGTTTGGTTGGTTTTGGAATGATACATTTTTCAAAATGTCATGACCAATTACTAGTTTATTATTAATAACCATGGCAATATAATAGTAAGTTTAAAGAAAATATATAACCTATGTAACAAAAAAAGTAACACAAATATATACAAGACAATATATATATATATATATGAGACAAATTGACAGTAAACTAAAAATACCAAAAATACACGCAATGAAAAAATCATATTAAACTTTTGAACTTTTGATTTTGTGAGAGAGAGAGTGTGAGCATGAGATGGAGAAGTTATTGAGGATTTGAACTTTTGATTTTGTATTTAATCAAAATGAAGCCATTTTTAACGTGCAATTAAAACGCACTAAGGCTGAGTTGGTCACTTATTTCTTATATATATATAAATGTGGTGGAGTTTTGTGCAGTTTTTTTATCATAAAATTGCACACTGCATGGTGCGGTTACTCCATTTTGTAGACGGCTTTGATCGGTTTGGGTGCGGTTACTCTGCTTGCGATATCATATACTACTCTGTAACCATACTTGGTATAAAGAATATCAACAGGATGCCACAAATCCAGCCACAAGAAAATACACAATTCTCATTAATTGATAAAACTATACAATTTACAGTAAAATAAAACACTAATCAAGAAAAAAAATCTTCCAACAAAGTCAAATTACCTCTAACAGAATGAAAAATAATTATCTAAGCAAGAGATTCTAACAACTTAACAAACTGCAATAACAGTTAACTTACCACAGTTAACTGATTACAGCACTAAGAAAATCCATGCTACATCTAGTTGAAAGAACATTCTCTAAAATGGCATGTCTCACAGCCTTATAGCTTTGAAGCGGTGAAAAAAAGACAGCTTAGACCAATCCCTCATAGTCATGAACAATTATCCCCAACCCTGCTTTCAAGTCCGAACGACAGTTGCAAGTTGCAACAAGCAAAATTTGCTTTAAGTAGCCTTGTGATGGAGGAAACTTTGGAGAGGGAGGTATCTAATGGTGAGTCTGCTGTTGTTGAGTCTGAATCAGAATAACTATTGAGTATTGCTTAAAAGTGCTGAACGACTAGTATGACAGAATGATCTCGCCACAGCCCATCCACTCGGCACAGGTTTTGAACAGTCCAGATTGTCCATACAATTGTGCAGAACAAACACAGCTCATTGGACCATAATTGATCAAATAGCTCATGAAGCTGCAGCCACTAGTGTAATCCCTTGATACTGGGTAATCCCTTGTTACAGGGTCCAATTGTAAAGTTCTCTCCTGCCAAACCAATTAAGCACGTATGACCATAATGCATGAATAGGTTTCTTGATGAGCCTTTCAATGTTCACAGGTACTCTCCATAAGGATCTTTCAACGTTGCAGGTTGTCTTTCGCTGGTAAAGTTCCCTTGCACGCACACAAGTAGATGCCAACTCTAATTTCATAAGCTCGTGCTCAAAAAGCCAGTTGAGGAGGATCCAGCATTAGACAAAGATTCCCGCACCAGAACTTCTATCTTCAACTCCAAACGATACTAAAACATATGGGACTACTGAAATATTCTAAATACCATGAGGCATAAATGACTGCCTTAAAAGATCAAGCCTCCAGAAATGAGTATCCATATCTATCAACTCAGCAACCTTAGCTTCAGGATGAAAGTAACTTCAGGTGATAGTATCTGATGAGATTCAGCAGCAGGAAGCCATCTATCTTTGAAAATACAGTCTCCCCATTTCCAATCCTCCAACACAATCCCTGTTTCTGTATTTTCCTTCCAGCCAATACACTTTGCCAAGTATATGATGGAGCATGACCCAACTTGGCTTAAAGGAAAGAACAGTGAGGATATTACATGGTCTTCCAAATTCTTGCTAAGATTGAGTCTGGATCATTCAAAATTTTCCACCCTTGCTTAGCCAACATAGCAAGATTAAAAGATTGCAGCTCCCTGAAACAAAATCCACCATTGCGTTTAGAAACACATAAGTTGTCCCATAGCCCAATGCATCTTCTGTTCTGAATGCTTCTGCCCTCACCAATAAGCAGCTGTCGTTTGAGTGATTTCCTTGCATAACCTCACAGGTAGTTGGAAGAAACTCATAACATAAGAAGGGATGGCTTGTATGACTGACTTTATCAAAACTTCCTTCCCAACAATAGGCAGATTCTTCTCCTTCCAACAATATAGTCTACTCGAAACTTGGGATTTTAAATATTCAAATGCAGCACGTCTAGAGCAACCAATAAAAGGTGGAACCCCAAATAATGATCAAAACTATTTGTTTCTTGACCAACCAATAGAGTTGTAAATAAATCACAGTCAGATCGTTGCACATTTGAACCGAAGAAAACTTGAGTTTTTGCTCTGTTAACAACCAGACTCGACAGTTTCTCATAACAGCCAAAGAAACGAGGAATCTCATCACAAGTCGGACTTGATGCTTTCCTAAAGATGACGCAATCATCTGTAAAGAATACATGATTCAAACTGTTACGTGTGGCTTGCATTTGGTTCACTAATAAGTGGTTGAGTCCTATTAGGATTCTTGTTATTTTGGATTGCTTTCAATCTAATACCCAACCGTATTAGGAAATCCAAGTTCAACTTGGAATTGTTACTTGGCACCACCTAGTTTTTATGCGGCAAACCTTTCTTTAGCCGACTAGCATATATATATATATATATATATATATATTGATATTATGCAGCAATTGTTCTAAGGCGTGTATGAGAGCCGCATATAGTATAGAGTTCTAAGGGCGTAAATCTTTGTGTTCTCGTGTAATTGTTTCTTTTGTCGTTCTATTTCTATTTTGCATAAACCCACTGTTATTTGGATACACACACAACAAATAGATATTCATGCTTCTGCTATTCTCAACAAATTGGTATTAAAGCTTTCGCTTTTACAACACAAACAAAGACCTCCACAACTAGCAGCACCTCCAGAAAATCATTTGGCTTGCTAAGATTGTGTTAATCGCTTGATAGTCCTGCACAAAGAAGAAAGATATATGGGGAGATAAGGTAACCTTGCGTAATCCTCTGCTAGAACTTAGAAAACCTTTTGGAGAACCATTGACTAAAACCAAGTATGTTGGAGTAGAGGATACACTCCAGAACCAAATTGATCCAGCTCTCACCAAAGCCTAACTTCTGCACCATCATTCTTAGAAAAGACCACTCAACATGATCATAAAGCTTTACTCATAATTAAAAATAATAATAATAATATTATGTAACTATTATTATAAGCACTCAGCATTTTTTGACAGAGTTTTGTGCCAGTTTTCAGGGTTCATTTAACTTATGTACAATTTTTTAAAATGTTTTTTTTTTAATAAAAGTTTTGTCAAATTTATTTTTTAAGCCCAAGAAGGCAAGTACTCAAGCAGCATTCGTGCTCTATATGATTAGCTGATTTCTTCAATTCCATGCACAAATTAAACAGGTTCCCTAAGGTGGCTGAACTTACCAGTGTGTGTTGGCTGGAAATCTGTGGCAGGATTAACACTTGTATGCTGTCCCTGGCCACACTGTATACAGCTTACCTTGAGTTCAAGACAACTACAGCGTCATATGGATTTGAATTCCAACCTATTGAGGCCGTGCTTGGACTTGTTGGAGGAGAAATTCATAAGCAGTCTGTCTATTTGTATGCAGAAAGAGGGCAGAGGCTGCGATACCGGATATTACCAATGCGAGTTGGGTTTTTTAACAGCTGCTGCAGCAGCATTATGGGATTTCACGCACCACAGCCACAGCCTAGAGAAAACGAGGAAGTGGATGGCCTTAAGTATCCCAAGGAGAGAGTAGATGGGTGGCTGGAGACTGAGTTGGGTGAGTTCTTCAATGAATCAGGAGAAGATCATGGAGAACTTGAAATGAGCATTTTGGAGGTCAAAGATGGTGACTGGAAGGGTGGCCTCATTCTTCAAGGGATTGAGATAAAGCTAAACCTTAATAGAATTTTATTGTTTCGATTCAATTTAGTAAGGTGATTGAAGAAAAGGCAAAGAATGTGGTATGGGATATCGGACGGCCTTGTGATGAAAAAAATATTAGGAGCGAGATATATAGCACTAGTACAGCACATTGTGATGGGGTCATGGTGAGAATTTTACTTCAAAGTAAGAAGAAAAAGACTAAACTCTTCCCCAAAAGGAAACAAAGAATTACTAACAATACAATACCATAAACAGCTTGACATTCTAGCTAGGAATTGAAAGACCAAAAAGGGAGTCACACAGGACGTTAGAAGACATTTAAACAACAGAAACCGGTACAGAGACCAAATAGGGAGTCACACATACAGGATTTTGATAATCCGCTGTCCGACATAGATTTTGAGGTGGGCTTGCATTGACTAGGATGCTCCACTGACTAACCCACCTGTCAGTCCCGAAACCAGCCCACTCAGCGCTACCGGGCCCAATAATTTTGCCAGTTTTCTGATAACCTTTCTTCGGCTCCTCTTCTTCGTAATATTCAGCAGTGTAGGATCATCAGCACTCAGCAGTTGGGTCCTTGAACTTATAAGAAAATGTTAGCTCTCCTTGTCCTTGCTCCGTCCCATTACTCTCATCCGAATAAGTGTCAACACTTCTACTCATTCGTCTTTCATTTCCTGCAGCACCTTCCAGCAGTTCTGTGATGAGCACACGGACTTCTTTGTCCCTTACACCGTGAGTTCTCCGGCACGACCTGAGTTTAACAACCAGCGCAAAGGAGTTCTCTTTCTTGGGCCATGGCTATGTCAATGTTGAACTTAACCTTAAAGTTCCAGGTAGGGTTTGAACCACCTTCTGCGTCAGCCGATGATATTTCATTCTTGGTCTTTGAATGTATTTTTTTTTCCCATGTATATGAATCCTCTTTACTTGTAGAAGATTCAACTGAGTTTCTGGAAAATGGGATTTAAAAATAGATACTTTTGTTTGTATTCAAGACGAGAGAGGCTAATTTGGCTGCCCCATTGTTTCAGGAAAATGGGATTTAAAAATAGATACTCTTGTTCGTTTTCTTTTAGAAGATTCAAATGAGTTTCTGTTAGCCTGTAGGAAATTTGGTGCCGTTTGTGGTGTGTGTATATATATTTGCAGTTTATCAAAGAAAATAAAATAAAATACTGATAATTTACAAAAATAAAATAAAATATTGATTATAAGTTAATAACATACGTTTACCTCTCGGAATTTCAATAATTTGCTCTCAATAACAATTTTTTTTATAATTAATTTGAAGTGGGGAAGCTAATTAAAATTAGTGAAGAATTGATTCTATATAAAAAAATAAAAATAAAAAATAAATTTGACGAATCTATATATCTATATATATAATAATAGATAAAACTGAGAGAAAATCTTTTAAATTAGAATTCAATTAAAGTCTAATTTTGCACCACGTGTCTTGTCTAATTTAAGTTTTTAAATTTTTGTGCCAAGTGAATTAATTCAATGTAAAAATTGGATTTCAATTAGAGTTTAATTTTGCGACGTGTCCCATCTAATATAAATTTTTTAATTTTTATACTAAATGAGTTAATTTTGTGTAAAAAACGAGGAGTCCAATATAAGTGAACTATAAAAAACATAATTTTTGAATGATTTTATATTTATGAATTTTTTTTTTTGTATAACTAAAAATAATTCAAGTTTATAAGTTATCTATGTGTGTATGTGTGTGTGTGTGTGTGTGTGTGTGTGTGTGTATAAGTAAAGCTGAGAGAAAATCCAATTAGATTTTAAATTAAAATTCAATTAGAGTCTAATTTTGCGCCACGTGTCTCATCTAATCAAAATTTTAAACTTTTGAACCAAGTTGGTTAGTTTGGTGTAAAAATTAGATTTCAATTAGAATTTAATTTTACGGCATGTATTCCATCTAATCTAAATTTTTCTGCCAAATGAGTCAATTTAAAGTAAAAAACGACGAGTCTAATATAAATAAATCATAAAAAAACATATTCATATATCTAACACTATATATAAAATTAGAGGAAGAAAGAGTTTGAATAATTTTATATTTATGAGCCTTTTTTTATAACTAAAATAAATTCATTTGGCACAAATATTATATATATATATATATATATTAATAGGTAAAACTTAGAGAAAATCCAATTATATTTTACAATTAAAGTCCAATTTTGAGCTATGTATCCTAAATTATTTATTTTTAGGGAGAGTTTTATTTCTTCAAATTGGAATCAAATGTGAGACCATATCATAAATATTCATTCAAGTGAGTTATTACGTACAAAAACTAAAGAGTTTAGAATTAATAAATATAAAAATATTTTAAAAAATTGACAATTTACATTTTTTACCTAACAACATTCTTACAAGACTTTTTAAAGAGTTAAAAAAAATATATAAGAATGACTATCAATAATATTTAAATTATATAGATAAGATTATTATACTTAGCATCTTAATATGTATCTTCTAAGTATACTTATGCATATGCATGAGGTTACAAGCTAGTGCATGATAAAGTAGGGTTCTAGGAGTCATAATTTTGTTGGGGTGAACGTTTACTTTTAATACTAAATTGCTTACAAGGAAATTTAAAATTATCAAAAGATATTACTCGTTGAGGAGTGGGGGTTTTTTTTTTTTTTTTTTATAATAATTTTTTTAAAAGTTTGATTTGGCGATGCTAAGTTGGCATCTTTTAAAAGTATACTCGTGGAAATCATTTCAATGTTAAAAATTGAAGGATTTTTAAAAGATAAATTTTAATTGCTAACAATGAATTATGTCTCCAAAAAGCGATTTTAGACGAATTCATTTTTTAACTATGAAGTTGGCCTTTCAAGAGATAGAGGTGTTTTTAGTGTGGAAAAGACTATTTCATATTTCTAACATTAAAACTTTTTATTCCCAAAATATTTATACAGGTACTCATTGTCAACCTTGAGATTTGGCAGCCTAATTTGGGATATATCTGGTTGAATCATTCGGCCCCATTTCACAATTAGGATTTCGTTTTTTTGTTGTTATTTTCTCTTCTCTTATTATTATATTATTAGTGTGTAACTCCGTACATATGCACGGGTACATTTAAAAACAATCACAATTATATATTATATGGGAAATGCTAACGAGTGCCCTTAGGGCACTCATTAAGAATCCATTTAAAGAAAGTTTTTATTTTTCTTTTATGGGAAATATAAAAAGCTATTAAAATATTAATTACTTTTTTTTCATTTTTCATACAAACTTTCTTTAAATGGATTCTTAATGAGTGCCCTTAGGGCACTCGTTAGCATTTCCCATATTATATATATGATTATGTTTTTTATGGTTTATTATATTGGAATCCTCGTTTTCTACATTAAATTAACTAATTTGGCACAAAAATTTAAAAATTTAGATTAGATGGGACACGTGGAACAAAATTAAATTCTAATTGAAATTTAATTTTTACCTAAATTAACTCACTTGGCACAAAATTCTAAAATTTAAATTAGACGAAACACGTGACGTAAAATTAGACACTAATTGAATTCCAATTGAAAATTTAATTCACTTGGTACAAAATTCTAAAATTTAGATTAGATGAGACACGTGGCGTAAAATTAAACACTAATTGAATTCCAATTGAAAATTTAATTGGATTTTCCTCTGCTTTACCTATTATTATATATATAGATTATGTTTTTTATGGTTTATTATATTGGAATCCTCGTTTTCTACATTAAATTAACTAATTTGGCATAAAAATTTAAAAATTTAGATTAAATGGGACATGTGGAACAAAATTAAATTCTAATTGAAATTTAATTTTTACCTAAATTGACTCACTTGGCACAAAATTCTAAAATTTAAATTAGATAAAACACGTGGCGTAAAATTAGACACTAATTGAATTCCAATTGAAAATTTAATTCACTTGGTACAAAATTCTAAAATTTAGATTAGATGAGACACGTGGCGTAAAATTAAACACTAATTGAATTCCAATTGAAAATTTAATTGGATTTTCCTCTGTTTTACCTATTATTATATATATAGATATATAGATTGATATACTTAGTATCATGTCATTTCGAATTTAATGGATAAAAATTTCTCCAAGGCACCACATTTTATGGCTCAAGCGGGCAATTCCATGCAGTTTTAATCACATGACACCACATATGCCTTTAGATTCATAAAGCTTTATTTGGATCATAAAGCCAGTGTTTAGACTTAGGGAAAAAAAAAAAGTTCAAATATTACTGGTATAATAATTTATTATCAAATAAATAATATGAATTCATATCTTGTTTACACCAAAAACCAAATGAGATCTTACCAAGATAAAGAACTATAATGGAAGATAAAGAACAACTATAATGGGACAATCATCATAGGTTCAATCCGTTACTTCTAAAAATAAATAAATAAAAAGGACTAGAGAGAAGCTTCATGTCATTTTTCCATAGATGCAGGCTAATTACCACTTTACCAAAGGATAAATGCTCGAATGGTCTTTGAAGAAGCCAATAGCCTGGATGCCATGTCAAACCTCTCAGCTGTTAATTGACTAGCCCCCCCGAAAGAGAAACTAGTGACAACTCACAAGAGAAAGACAAATACATACATATGTGCAGGCATAATTAATGTCAATAGAACAGAGAGAAAGGGGAAAAACTGATACTGTAAGATAAAATAAAAATCATTAACTAACTAATTTATTAATTGAAAAAAAAACAAGTAATTGTTGCCATTACACATGGCATAAAAATTAGCACTTGTCAAAACTATTCTATAAAGACTTCCTCTTACACGTTTTGGCCTTTAGGCTCCAATATGGAAAGGCCAAGATTGAAACTCAGTAAATTGAAGAGGAAGCACCCTATAAAAAGGAAAAAAAAAAAAAAAAAAAAACTCAAAGGACCTAGACAGACTTCTCATCAAGGAGGAAAGCTCCCTGTCATCTGTATATGGTTAAGGGTGCTTGGAAGACCATATTTATGCACTGCCTGTTGGCCGGCTCTGAATCCATCTCCATACACATGGGATATGTCTGATTCAATCTGATGTTTAAAGAACTCCCCGAGCTTCTTTTCGTATTGAGACCCTGTACCCCTTTTCAATACAGTGGAAGTAGACGACGAGCTTGATGCAACATTGCTGCCTGACATGAGCTTGGAACTCAACCACATGTGAGCTAGAACCTGACAGATACCTTCCTCAACGTCTTGACTGAGAGTCCGGTAACCTTTCACATATACAGCATATATGTCAGATATCATTTCTTTTTTATTTCCTAAGTATAAATAAATAAATAAGAGAAAAGAAAAAATGACTCATGACCAAGAAAAGAAACAATTGAAAGTTGTGTCATTGAACAATGAATCGAGCAAACTCCAACATAGAGTTCAAGCGATCACTCATTCCCAGAAAGCTTTTTTTTTTTTTTTTTTTTTTTTTTTTTTTGCTATGAGTGACGGGGGACTAAGGCTTGGTTGAGGATTCATGGCCAACCCCAAATATTTAAGACTAAGACTTGGTTGTTGTTGATGAAGGGGGACTAAGCCCCCTGTGATCATTTCTATGCCCTCCCCAATGGGAGAGCACAGAAGTACCCTTGAGCCAAAGGCAGGGCTCGGTGGTCATTCCTTGAAACCTTGATGTGATCTTTGAGGAAGAAATTGATACATGTTATATACTGTAAGCATGGGAGACTTAATTTCACTGAGGGAAATAGGTTATATGTTTTACAGTGCCCACTTAACATGACATGTGTCATAAAATATAGAAGTACCTTTAAGTCGCAGCCATGCATGCATCATCTCATGAGCTAGGATTGATCCAGTAAGCAACCTATATGAAAAGAAAACTCCAGTCATGCAAAAATCATTTCAGACAAGAAGTACGCTAGCAGAACTAAGACAGAGACCACCAGTTACACAGCACAGTTACTAATTATTCACTTCTTTTCTTTTTTCTCTCTGTTTTAAGAAAAAAAAAAAAAAAAACAATCTTTTAGAAAGGAAATAAGGCAGAATATGAGAGGCCTAGTAGACCCTGGACTTCATAAAAAATCATTATAATTAATAATTAATTCTCTTAATCAATTCTCCAGATAATCTTATTTTGATTTGTTTGTGTGCATGTCTGGGAGTGATTGAATTTCATTTTCCCTACATATCTAAATTGTATAAGGAAGGAAATATAAAAGCATTTTCTAGATATAGAATATTGAATCTCCATGATACAGCTGGTTTTACAAAAATGATATAACCATAAATATATACCTGTAGTCTCATAGAATCAGAAAATCATTTAACTACGTTTCTTTTCTCCTACTCAGAATTGCATATTTACATTTACAAGGATGGATCAGGCCTCAAGAATAATATCACCGCAATCATGATCTCTCATCAGAGCTTCACTATATCAAATTTAAGCAAAAACATAAGTGGTTTTACACCAAGAATAACATGTAACTTGATTCCAGCTTAAGGGATTTCAGTCAGCATATTTGCCCCCAACTCCCATCTTTTCGAAGTTCATTGGAAGAAACTCTATAACATGCAAATCATACGTCTCTTGTTGATCATGCATGTATTGTAAAAAAAGTAACAAAAATTAAAAAGAAACATGTTTTTAAGCAATGTCCACAAGGCTGCTGTGCCTCAGCTCAGATGGTAAAAAGGAAGGGTTTTGTTGGTAACTTAGGTTAATTATTGCTAATAGAGAGAGAAAGAGAGTAATTTCTGCAGTATTTTGCTGATTGTTTAAAACTCATTTGTCATTTTTGTCAACTGCTTTTCTTCAATTATAGCATAAAATTCACTTAGTAAATTGGTCTAAGATATGTAGGCCAGTGAAGAATGGAGGGACAGGCATTAGGTGTTTGAGAAGGTTTAACTCTGCCTTATTAGCCAAATGGTTGTGGCGCTATGGTTTGGAGAATGATGTCCTTTGGAGAAGGTCATTAGGGCGAAGTATGGGAATGAGTGGGGTGGTTGTTGCACAAAATCTGTGTTTGGGGCATATGGTGTTTGTTTGTGGAAGTTCATTCGGAGTGGTTGGGGGAATTTTTCCAAGCTCATTCGGTATGAAGTGGGTGATGGAACTCGTGTGAAGTTTTGGGATGATGTGTGGTGTAGGATCGTCCTCTTAAGGAGGCGTTTCCAGATTTATATAATATTAGTAGGACAAGGGATGCTTCGATCTCGGCGGTTATGTGCATTGTAAATGGGAGAGTTTCTTAGGACATTCAGGGCCTGTTTGGTGAGCAAGTTTAAACACATATTTTCACATTTTAAACAACTTTATACACATTTCAACATACTTTTTCACCCACATGTATATCAAAAACACTCAAACAACATTACTCTAACTCCTCTACTAAACAGGCTAGTTTCGTCGTTTAGTGAATGATCAAGAGTCACAATCTTTGGATTCGTTTATGGTTTTGATCTATTCCTCTAAGGTACAGGGTGTTGTTTCTGACAATCTTTGTTAGAAGCCAGCCAGCGGTCGAGGTTTCAAGGTGAGTGGATATTATCATTCTATTTCCCCTTCTATTGGCATATCTTTCCCTTGGAAAATTGTGCGGCAATCGAAAGTTCCTTCTCGGGTAGCTTTTTTCTCTTGGATTGCAGTTTTAGGCAAGATTCTAACTATAGATAACTTTCAGAAGAGGCATTTTGTTGTCCTTGAGTGGTGTTTTATGTGCAAAAGGTATGAGGAATATGTAGATCATCTCCTCCTTCACTGTCCTATAGCCTTTGAGATGTGGAGTATGATCTTTTGCTTGTTTGGTATTTGTTGGGTGATGCCTCAAAGGGTAGTGGATTTGTTGGATTGTTGAACATGCAAATTCAGGCGTCATCGTAATATAGTTATTTGGAGGCTTGTGCCGCACTGTTTGATGTGGTGTATCTAGCGGGAACAGAATTCTAGAAGCTTTGAGAGTTGTGAATGGTCCATGATTGAGTGTAAGTCTTTCTTCTTTTTTACTCTTCTCGAATGGTGTCTTGTTTTACCATCTTTTTCTTGTATTTCCCTTCCTGTGTTGCTAGATCATTGTAATTTGGTTTCTTGATGTTTTTTCCTTTTTGTACATTTCCTATGTACTAGGTTGTGTTTTTTAATAAAATTTTTGGTTACTTATCAAAAAAAAAAAAAAAAACAAAACAAAATTACAGTTTATTTTTTCTCAATTTAAGTAGATTTTCAAAAGTTCACCAGTGTTCTTGTAACTTGGAAAGAAAGAAGGTACTCGATGACAGTCTCTTTGATAAGAATTGCTCAAATGCAGAAGATGGAAAAATAATTTTATTTTAATTTATTTCTATTTAATTTAGAAGTTAATTGTATTTGTTTGTCCATTGGATTTTATTTTAGGTCTTAATAAGTTAAGCAGGTTATTAGTATTTTATTTAATTTCCTAGTGTTAACATTGCTTTTGTATCTCAATAATTGAGTTTTTCAAATTCAATTATAATTAGAGTTTAGTTCCAGTAGACTAACTGTGTCCTTGAAATGTTATTAATCAAGCAAACTGTCTAACTTGTCTCCATATTATTAATTTAGTGTGCATAAATAGACTAAGTGCAAATTTGTATGTTATTTTTTTCCCTGTTCTTCAATTTATTGTTGCATCAGTTTCAAATTGTCATGCGTCATGCTCATTTCTTCAACACCCCATTCCTGTTACCATGTTCACGTTTCTCTTTCCAGCCCCATTCCTTGTTCACCTTACCTGTTGATTTTGAGGGTCAAAATGAGACAAATTGTAAGCCATAAACAAATAATCATAACAGAAAGGCAGAGCCCTCTGGTCTCAGGCATGTGATAATGTCCCTGGCCAAGACAAGAGAATAAAAACTCAATTTTGTAGCTCTAAAAATGAGGAAGAATTACCAGACAAAATAAATATACGACAATCTGTGGACACTGATGGAAATATTACATTCGGACACATAACTGGAGCTTTTATGAAATTCTTTGAGATCTAGTGTAAGGACTTGTATAGACATGCTTCCCTCAAAAAATAAATAAATCCTATGAATTTTCATGTCTGGCATGCCAATTGTCACTACGGAAGAACAAACAATAAAAACCTTGCATACAACAGCTGATGTAAAATGATTTAATTGCATTAGCCCTTACATTCTTTTCTCCCTCTCTTGCTTCATTTAATGCTTGTCTTTCAACCAGAGTAACGGAACTTGCTGCTCCACTTTCCTATTCAAACCTTCATAAAATTCTTGTATGTCAAGATATAGAGGTGTCCATGACTGCAGTGTCCAGACATTCCAGACAGAGCCTCCGACCATCATTAAGGGAAACATATCTTGTGTCTTGTGGCTGCATATAATGAACAAATATATCATGCAATTAACATTTTGCCAAGAACCTTGATTGGTTTACAGGAATTTCTTGGCAGATAAAAGTGATTTAATCACCAACCTCCATTCTCTCACAGCTGCAACACCGAGGAGTATTGTCATGTTCATGAAAAGGGTAGTATTTCTGGATCCAAAAGGGATGTGCCCTATATTCAATTAGACCGGCAGGATTTGTTGGAATCTGTTGAAAAGATGCATATATTTGAAAAGCCCAACAACAACTTCAATGAGTAATATATCCAAGGAAGAAGAAATTCAATCAGAATGTGTCAATTTTTTTTTATAATGTTCCAAATTTGATCTTTAAAACATGACGCTTTTTTAAATAAATAAAAAAAAATTATTGGTAAGTTTAACACACACCCAGTGGGTTTTGAATCCATGACTTATCCTTCACCCTTTCTAATGGGGAAAAGGAGGTGCCATTTGAGCTAGGGCACACCAGCAAGGGGAGCAAAAATTGACATATCACAGATGTCAGGAGCACCTTGTATGCAAATACCCCTTTATCTCTATAAGAGTCTTATGTGAGTCACTTGTCTAAGTTTAAGTCAATTAATAAGTCATGAGACCTCTTAAATGAGTCATGTGACCTACTGACCTTTCGATAAAATATTTTCAAGCCAATGGATTTAGATTACGTTTTAAGTTCTGAGATGCTTATTAAAAAAAAAAAAAAAAAAAATTTAACAGCTGAGATTGCATCTTTAGTAGGGAAACCCCTTTTAGATATTAAAGCAATTTGACGTTGCAGCTTGTCTTCTCCTTCTCTAGGGACTAAAATGTGGGTGTTCAAGCCAATTTATTAGCTAGAGTTTGCTCTCTGATTATCCTTCATATGCACATGCATCGTAATCGTATTTACATTCCTTCAGATTTAAAATGAGATGCATCATATCTAAAATTAGCTATGCATCAAATTTAAAGATGCATCATATCTCAAAATCCATCCTTATCTATAAATTCTCCTTCATCATGAATACAAAAAAGTGAAGCATGCCAGTTTATGCAAAATTAGAATTAAGACATACATTGTTCATTCAAGAGATACTTACAAAGTGCTTGCAAACATCACATTTTGGGTGGTAATTCTCCTTGTAGCAAGCTTTATGATATGGATAATTTCCAGACGTAGAGAACTACAAACAACCAAGAAAAAGAGAGGGAATAGAAAGATTACAGGTAATTCAAACAAGAGTTCTAATAAAAGAACCACAGATGCCAAGACTCGAATCAGCAACAAACTAGAGTGATTTGGGAGCTGAGTAGGAATAAAATTTTGCACCTCATTATCAGAAATTGGTAGGTTGCAAGAATGGCATCGGAAGCATTCAGGATGCCAAATTGCATTAAGGCAATTCAGATATCTTCCGTAACCAATCTCAGTGTAGCAACCAGCACAATCATACAGGAAAAACCAAAATTAATAAAAAGAACAAGAGAGAGAGAGTAATAAATTTAAAAAAATTAAAACCTTTAAAATAGATGGGGCATGATAATTGCACCCAACAGCTAAACTTTATTGTTGTGAAAAAACATTCTATACATGCGCGGGCTAAACTAGGGCCAGAAATTGAGATGATGCATTGATTTAACTCAAAGCTAAAATACCTTGACCCCAAAGGATAGTACATTGGCATGGGTTGATATATATTCCCATGTCCATATCGGGGAGGAGGAGATTCCACATTTTCCAAATTTAGGCTCCCTTGTAGAGCTTGGGCAAGTTGTTCATCGTCTTCCAATTGAGAATCACGATCTACCCAAAATTTTGAGAAACTTATTAATTCAAACTGTAGAATTTTATTATATAAATGCACTATAAAAAAACATAACATAGAAGCCACAACCCCCCCCCCCCCCCCTTTTCCCACCCCCAGGGCAAAAAAAGAAAAAAGAAAAAGAGAGATGAATATGCTCCATCATTAAATTTAAATAACAGTGCTTCTTTTTTCATGAAATTGACCCCAAGAAACAAATGCAATGCGTAGGACAGCAGGTCAGAGACCAGAAATTGATGCATCATTTCATATATCAGCACCAATTTAATAGGAATATGAAGATGTTCAAAGATGGTCTAAGAGCAATGCAGGACATTTGAGAATTAAGTATAGGTTACATTAGAGGTTGGAGTACAGATTGGAGACAAGGTTACATATTCACACCATAGAGAAAGCGCATCGCACCTCATGAAACAGCAATTGGCTCTATGAAACTTTCTTCATGTGCTTCAAAATAAGTCAACATATCACTTATATGGGCTGCATCTGCCTATCTGGGCAAGCATATTGGGGGACCAAATAAATTAGGAGCATTAGTCAAACTGTTGAAGTATGACTACCTAATACTAACTCTAAAAGACCCAGAACAGATGCAGGCCCAAAATTGAAAGAGCAAGCTACCAATGAATACAAAATGGCTGAAATGCACATGCCCAAAAACTTTTTTTTCTTTTTTGGTAACAAATATTCAAAATTTAATTACTTTAAGATATCACGTAGGGAACTTCAAAAAATAACCGGCCAAAAAACATAATATCTAGAAAAAAATTATATGAAAATACTGGTGTGCAAAAATAATGCAATGCCTTTGAGTGCACAGACAATATACAATGGCAGGAGGTGGTAGCATCTGAAAGCATCACGCACCAATCACTCTTTTTCCTCTTTGACTTTCTTCTAAAAGAGATTCTGCAAAAGCACGATCTATTTCTTCATCATTCTCTGACCACACATCCTACATTCAAGTTCCCATTGAAACATGTTAAAGGAGAACCATATGAAGAACAGATTCAAAAAAGCCATAAACAAGGACTCTAAGTAGTATATTGACATCAGGGAAACAATTTAATTATATAATAAGAGCAATGTTTATTGCATCAACTGCAAAAATGTCAAATTACATGATTAAACAAAAACTAAGAAGAGATATGACTGGTTGCATGTCCCATTCCAATAATACAAGATTGCAATGATAGCAATAAAAGAGGATGGCAAGGAGTGACAGATGAAATAACCCCTGAGGTAGAAGGTCCATAATAATTTGGATCTTCTGCATAACTCGAATCATAATGCCCTTCTGAAAATTTATGGCTTGAGTCCTTAAAAATCTTGCTAAGCCAACCCATTATGCCAAATGTTATCTGCTCATGGTCAAAGAGGTTTATACCTGCTCATAAAGCATCTATTTAAGCAAAGAAAACTCAAAATTGAATAAAAGATGCAACAGAAGCTTCTGATATTTTTGATTAGTCTGCATGGATTTCTATAGCTAATGATATCCACATAAAATAAGCTGCAAAAGCCAATTTTCAAAGTGAAGCATTCACAAGTTTATGCTTCTCAGATATGGAGATATTATAAGCAATTCTGCTTGAGCTGGCAGTTCTTAATTTGATGATAAACCAAAAACAATGGAGGAAAAAAAAAATTAATTCTTAAATGACTCGATCAAGGTCAATCCCATTTGGCAAAAGGAAAAGATCAAATGGGTTCAAAGCAATCCATAAGAAACTAGAACTAATAAAATTGCAAGCCAAACTCTGATCATGTCTCCATACAAACTAGCACACTATATTTACTATTTATTTTTTTCTTGCATGCACACCCCCATTCCACCAATAGCTATCAAATTCATCTATTTCACTTCGATATGAAAATTAGAGAAAAACCCCACCAAAGAAAATCAGAGCCACCAAACATCTTGATGACCCAGAACGCTTCAGCTACGACGTGAATGACAGAACAACAAAAATTCATGCCATCACTACTCAATATAACATTAAAAATAAATAAATAAATAAATAAAAGACAGACATAAAAAAAGAAATTCTTCCAGCTCAACATGCTTAAATTCATAACGTACAAGAGCTTAATTTCAGGTTAAAGCAAAAAAAGTTAAGAGAATGAAATAGTGGAGTCATGACTCACCTCAAAAAAAATCAAGATGGTCGAAGCAGAAGGACCCAGATCAGCTAAGATCCCAATTGGCTCAAAAGTAGATATTACAAACATAGAGATTGTATGAACATAAACAATTGAACAAATTTAAAGATTGTTTCTGACTCACACCCTTTTCTTTCTTTCTCTTTCTCTTTCTCTTTGTGTTTAATCTATTCAAAAAAAAACATAAAAAAATAAATAAAGAACCAAAGAAAAAAAAAAAAAAGACAGCCTTTTTATCTCTCGTAATCTGAAGCAGTATCTGACAGACCAAAAAAGATTGTTCCAAGGAAAAAAATTGAAACTTTTAATTTTTTCACATGTACAAGGAAATTCCCCCAATAATATATGCAAAGAAATAATGAAAGAGTACTTGGATTGTACGCAATTGCAAAGTCAAATTTGGAGAGAGAGCAAGGTGAGGCTTCCTCTAGCTATGAAGAAAGATAGACAAGGTGCAAAAAGATGTACCCGAAGATTCACAACTAGCATTAAAGGGATATCTCTAGCTGAATTTTTATGAGAAAGTTCCACAAAACGAGTGATATGATTAATTTTCCTCCGAGATAAAAAGATGCAAAGAGGACAATACGTAGCACAGTTTGAACCAAAATCTTTCTTTTTATCCCTGCCAAGTAAATATGGATAAGTGCAACATGCAGATGGCGATGAAGCACAAACAACTCAAAGAAAAAACATCTACAGTGCACACCATCACATGACTGCATGCAATAAATTAATTAACACTCATACATAAAATAGAGAAAACGCAACCCTACTAAAAGTTCTATGTTCTCACCTATTATAGTTTCTGATCAATTCTCAAATCCTCGCAATAAAACATTGAAACCCTACTCAAACCCTCACAAATTCTCAAACCCTACAACAGTCAAATCCACATCCATAATACCCAAAAATAGTTTCTAGCCTTGAAAAGTTTCCTAAACTATCACAAACCCAATTCGCAAATCCTCAAAATAATCAAAGCCATACCTTTAAAGCCAAAATGCTAAACTATGTACTACTTCCCAAAGACAACCCAATTCTTTATATATAAAGAAAACAAAAGAGTAAAGAATTCAAAATGATTAGTAATTACGGGGAGGACTCCCTTGGGGGAGGCCCCAAGCTATTGGCTAGGGCTTAGGAGTTTCAAACCCAGACTAAATTCTTCAATAACAAAAATCAAAACCCAAAACCTAATTCTTCAAATCCCAATCCATCTACTACTTTTACGTTCCTAAATTTAAACCCCTCTTATGGTTTCAGTTCTGAAAATAGCCTAAAAATTTTGGCACAAAAAATCTCAGCAGTCGTTGAAACAAATCCTAATTTCTTTTACAGATTGTATTAAAACTAAATTTGTGTGAATTTTATTGAGACAATACAACCTTGACTAAATAGACAAAAGAAGAAGAAGAAGAAGAAGAAGAATAGATTAAGAGGAAAAAAAGCTGAATGTTTGAGAAGAGTTGAGAGAGTGAGAGGTGTGGGTGGCCGGGTGCAAGAGGACTCCATTATTGCTGTTGACTGAGTGGAAATTTGATCATGTTAGACGTAGGATAATATTATAATTTTGAGAGTTTAATTAAGGGTAAAAATGAAAATCCTCAAAAACTGTCCTAAATTTGGAATCTCTCCCTCTCCAAATATCAAACCCACTCAGATCCATTCCCCCTCTCCTTAAAAAAAAAAAAAAAATTAAATAAATAAATCCAAACATGAGAAAGTATAGCGCCACACGGCCCACAGGCCCTACACCCCCTTCCCCTCTACCCCCTTTCCTCTATCACCATCCAAACACATTGTTACGTAAAGGCATTATGACCATAATAGTGGGATTTCTCACTTTGAGAGATGAAGCAGGTATATGGAATGGAAGTCTAACAAGGTATTGATCTTGATGAATTATGGTTTAGAAAGCATGCCAGTCATTCATAGAACATCCAATATTGAGTTCAGAGAAAAGTTTCAATTGATAAACAGGAACAAAAATCCTTCAATTTTAATCCTTATACTCAGATAATAATTTCCTTAGTGTTCTTTTTACTCAATTAAATTGATACTGGTAAAACCCATCCAAAGGGAAAAAGGTTGAAAACAGGGAGTCGAGGTGTTTGTAGAAAGTAAACCAGTATGCTTAATTTTTAGAAATACACTTCACTAAGAAACTCGTTTAAGCACTTAAAACAAATTCATAGAAAATGCAACAAACATGAGTAGTGTTGAGAATGCATCTCCCTTGGAGGATCTCTTGCACATATTAGATGTACTTCGATCCCTTCCTTTCCTTTTTTTTTTTTTTTTTGATTGATTATCTACATTTGTTAAATTTGACATCCTTTGAGATCTGTTTCCCAAAAATTGTACTTCTTGGCTCAGCCTATCCCCAAAAGACAAGCTATTGAGGTTATTAGTTGGACAACGATCAGGCAACATTTCCATTGCAAGCATGATCAGGTGGATGACCATCGAACAAATGTTCAATTGCAAGCTTGAAAAGGTGGTGAACATGCAAACAGGCGTTCAGGCCCCAATCTTGGCCTATAAGATGAGTCAAGTAATAATGATATATTGAGAGGGCTTCTCGAAGCACAAAACAATAACCTGGAATAAGTGTGTAACATGAACAAAGGAGGACGATTAGAAAAAACAAAAACTTATTCGGATATTTTACTAGAAATTCATTCCCCAAGAACATTAAAGAGAAATCAAACAATCAGAATGTGTATAGGTTTCAAACTTTCCATATCTAACTAGGTGCCAAAATATGGATCTTAAATTGCGTAGTTTGATTGAATAATGCAAACCTATACATATCTCTATATTCCCATGACAAATGCAAACCTATACATATCTCTATATTCCCATGACAAGTTTCTAAGTACACTTCCATAAGAATTCAGATGCATGACGAAAATATTTAGCCTTCAAAAGTTCAAACCATATACAACATTTGCATGGGTCAAATAGTCGCACAACAATTTAAGAGTACCTGATGGAGAAAAAATGCAACCCCAGCTTCATTTTGGACAAGATCTTCAATACGGAGCTGCACATATAATACATCCCATTTTCTGTAGATTCCCTGGGTTCCATGTACCGCCACCTTATGACGTTTAAGACATTCAGCATACGTTGTTCTCTTTTTCACTACAAGGAAACCATTTATGCCAACTAAGAGCTATTGAGCAGGAAAATTGCTAGACAATCTAAACAACATAGAGGACCAGCATGTTAGTCTGCAATACCTTTGCACTAGAGACAGAATGCAAGAATTAGATAACAGGAATTTCTCCTAGAAACAATTGGTTTGGATTTTGACCCATCAGCAATTTGTCTGCAATAATAATGATCACCTTGGTTCCAAATAGAGGACCTCTAGGGAACTACTTCATGAAGCGCAACTTCTGAAATGAAGAAGTGATATGTAGTTTGATGAAATGAAGAAGTGATATGTAGTTTGATGACAAAGAAACTACAGAGGAACATATGCTTTGGGATGACTCTGACTAATGTGTCCTACACCAATGAAACCACCTTTACTAGCACAATCTTGCAACAAAGAAGGAAACAGATCCCATTTGAAAAGAAAATTACCTGGGTTTCTGAGAGACTAGAACATTGCCCTCCTTAATATAGAGGTTACAACCTACATCTCCACAATTTGCATGTTAATGCATAAGGATGCACTTGTGAACACAACGCCATAGCAAACTCAAAATCATTTCAATGATAGAATGTTTCTCACAAAAAGTTCTTAGTTCACAAAGTGCATCAACTCACAGCTTCAGACATGTAGTAATTATCAGGCATTCCTTTAGCATCTAAGCAATCGTCTAAAATCGCTGGCTCTAGAGAAACAATACCAGAAGAGGGACACCTCATCTGAGTCATATTATGAAGCGTGGAGAATTTCTTCATGTCTGTGTGCACATCAGCCTTGATCATTTGATCCCAAAGCTTTGTAGATTCTTCCATATCTCCCAGCTTGCAAAAACCATTGATCAACGCAGAGTAAGTAATAATAGATAGGGCAACCCCTTCTTCTTCCATTCTATCTTTCAATTTAAGGGCTTCACTAGTATTACCAATTTTACAATACTGACCAATCAAAATATTATAAGTAACTACATTAGGAGTTAACCCCTTACGGTGAAGTTTATAGAAAAGCCTCAATGCTCGATCCATATTTCCTGACTCACACAAACAATTAATAAGAGCATTGTATGTAGTAATGTTTGGAACAATACCCTGCTTCAGCATCTCATCCCGTAAGTTGAAAGCTTCATTCACATTGCCAGTGGCTGAACAGCCATGAATTAGGGTACAGTAAGTAAAATTATCAGGACCAAAGCCTCTAAGCAACAATTCTGACAATAATCTTCTTGCATCATCTACCTTCCCAGACTTGCATAGCCCAAAAATAGCTATATTGTTCACAATTTTGTTGGGTAGAGAAAATTTTTTTGCACTTTCTTCAAATGAATTAGCAATTTTCAATATGTTTAGATGTCTAACGTCATCCTTGAGAAACTTATTAAAACATCTTTCATGTGAAACAATATTAAAATCCACCATCTTCTGCAAAAGCAAACTTGCTTCGTCAATCCTACAAAGCCTGTACAGGCTGCTCACAATTTTGCTGCAAATGATTACATTGGGCACAAAACCCTTTTCAATCATCTCAAAATATGCACTAAAGGCTTTATCCAACATCCCTTCATTGCACCAACCAGCGATAAAGATGCCATAAGTAACAACATTTGGGGATAATCCTTTAGTCTGCATCTCAGCAAGAAGATCCATCGCTTTACTTAATTTCCTACACTTAAAAACACCACAAATAAGAGAATTATACATTTCAATGGAAGAAACAATAGCTTCTCTTTCCATTGCCTCTTTAAGTTTTAAAGCTTCTTCAACTTTTCCAACTTTACAATATCCATCAACCAGGGTTCGATATGTTATTCCATCAGGTGAACATCCTAGCTCTTTCATCCTGTCAAAAATCTCCTCTGCTTCAACTAATTTCCCCAATTTACATAATCCATTTACCATTGTATTGTAAGCAACCCTGCTCTTAGTAAATCCCCGTGCTAAAATATCTTTCCACACCACAAAAGCCCTGTCAAAATCCCCCATCTTGAACAGCCCATCAAGAAGAGTACAATAGCTAATGTCATTTGGATCCACCCCTCTATTCAGCATTAAATGCCAAAGGCGTAAAGCATCATCAAAGGCACTTGCATGACATAGACCCTTGAGAAGAGTATTGTAAGTAACAACAGTTGGTTCAACTCCTTCATATAGCATCTTGTCACAAAACTTGAAAGCCTTGCTTATATGACCTTCCCTACAATACCCATCCAAGAGAGTATTATAACTATAAGAATCTGGCTTTAAGTTCCACTCCACCATACGCATTAAAACTCCCTCTGCTTGATGAACCTGACCAAGCTTACAATACCCATTGATTAATGAGTTGCAAATGAATATATTGATCTTCAAGCCTATCTCCAACATCTCATTCCAAACCCTAATGGCATCATCCATTTTGCCAGCTCGACAATACCCATCTACCAACACTCCATAAGCACGCTCATCCACTACCACTAACCCTTCCTTCTCCTCCTCCTTCATTTCTTGAAACATCTTCTCTGCTTCCTCTATCTTACCTTGCTTGCAATAACCCTTAATCAACATTGTGTAAGTCACAACATTCCTCAAAATCCCCTTTTCAGACATCAACCTCAACACCCTTTCCACTCCTTCCACATCCCCAACACCAACATACCCATCAATCAAACAATTGTAAGTCACTACATTCGTCTCAAAACCCAAACTCTCCATTTCTTTCAAAAACTCCAAAGCCCTACTCGCTCTCCCCTCCTTACAATAAGCATTCACCATTATCGTGCACGTGAAAACATCCGGCACAATCCCCATCCTAATCATCTGATCATAAACCAATACAGAAGTGTGACTTTCGCCTTTCCTAACCAAACTACTCAACAAACAATTACAAGACCGCAAACTCGGCATGCAACCATACTTAGGCATATTATCAAACACATGTAGTGCATTCTTTATCATACCTTTCTCAGCATAAATTTTCAAAACCATATCAAAAACAACCGGCGAAAACGTGAATTCCCTATAAACCCTAACGAGCTCGTCCCAAACAAAAAGCGCAGTGTATTTATTCTTACAAAAACCAACCAATGCATTCAAATACGACCTCGTTTCATCGTACATTCGAGCTCTAGACAAAATGTGAACAATCTTACAATAAGATTTAACGTTGAGTCTGAACGTTTTTTGCTTAGAGGCCAATTCGAAAAACCCTAAACAAGCGCTAGGGTTTAAACGGAGTTTTCGGAGAACGGAGTCGACGAGTCCGTCGGAGAAGTCAAAGGAGAGGTTGGATATGGCGTCGTGTCGTTGGAGTACGAGGAGGCGGGAGATCCGATCGGTTAATTCGGGCCGGGTTAGCTTGGATTCGTTCCGGTGAAGGGGGCGGGACACGTGGAGGAATCTGATTGGGTGGAGAGGAGTGGCGTACCTGAGCATTGGAGGAGGAGGAGAATGATCCGATGATGTGGGTTTTGGTTTGCAAAGAGAGTTGGTGTTGTGTCCGTACCATCATAATAGGCTTCGAAAATCACATCATCTCTTGGACTTGAACTTGGTTTGTGTTTTGCATTTTCAGGACTTTAGAGAAGTAGAAGTGTTTGTGTGAGTGCGACTGAGCGTCTTGTCTGAATTTAGAGAGAGCCGTCTGCTGTGTTCGTTTTCCCTTTTGGGATTTTTTATTTTATTTTTTCTCTTGTTGGTTATTTTTTAGTTTTGGGCCTTTAGATAATTTTGGGGTGTGGCCTGGGCCTAAATTTGGGCTTTGTATTTTTAATGCTGCCCTCCCATGTTTTATTTTTTTGGGGGGGGGGGGGGGGGGGGGGGGTGGAGGTGGTGTTTGGACACAAACCAGCAGGCCAGCCACATCTAGGATCGAAATCTGATGCACCATGCAATACCTTCTTCAATTCAAAAGTTAAAAAGTAAAAATATTAATCATTGAATCAAGGAAGTTAAAAAGGTGAAAAAAAGTTTAGAGTTAAAAAAGAGTTTAAAATTTTGAAAAAGTGAAAATGATGTGAAAGAGATTATATAATATAATAGCTCTAACTATCACATCATAGTGATCCTGCATTGGCAATTTCAATAAAGATTCAACCACTTTAATATTCCATAAGTTAAAAGTTACAACTCTATATTAGGTACATCCTTGAAAGTTGAATCACTCTTTTGTTTTGTTTCATTCTAAATTTTAACTCATTTAGTCCTTTTTAGTCAATTCCACTAAATACTTGTTGGTTTGAATTTTGAAATATATAATTACTTAGTCTAAAAGGTTAAAACTGAAGGTGATTACGAATATCCAAATTGTTACACCTTATACCATGTTTTGAAATTCAAACCAAAAAAAAATTGGCGTAGGCTTCAAAAAATTGGAAGAATGCCTCTAAACACAATACTTGTTTAAAGACGTAAGCAATAATGAGACTTGTCATTACTTGAATTTACAACTCTTCGACTCACAGGTATAATGAGTCACAAGAACTTTTTACCACTAAACCACAACCCTCCAGTAGTGGCCATATATATATATATATATATATATATTGTATTAGATGCCATATAGATACTACGATATGATATCATTTTTGAAGGAGTTTAGTGCCTTTGAACAAATTAAGAAGCTTTCGATAATACAAGAAGAAGTGCCTCTTATGTAGTAGTGGCCATATATATATATATATATATATATATATATATATTGTATTAGATGCCATATAGGTGCTACGATATGATATCATTTTTGGAGGAGTTTAGTGCATTTGAACAAATTAAGAAGCTTTCGATAATACAAGAAGAAGTGCCTCTTATGTAGCTCGCAGGGTTCACTGATTTTTTACTCTATTTTGTCAGGCTCCTTTTTTTTTTTTTTTTTTTTTTTTGGGAGAAGAGCTGGGTTATATTATAGGATGCATCAAAAGTCATCTCTGAAACACAAATATTATTATTAGATTCCGAATAGGCCGAATGTCATGAATCCAGTGCAGGCTCTTTCTGCATAGCACACATCAATATCAAGCCAGCCAAAATAAATAAAACGCAGCCAATGAGCATGTACTAGGCAACAATTTAGACCATGTTCACCTACCTAGATTTTCGGGGTCTGTGCCTCATCTCGATGACTATGAAAACTTCTCGAAGACTATTAAAATTGTAATATTTTTAGTTTGATAATCTATAAAAAGTTAAAACTGTCATACATATGTACATATATATATATATATATATATATATATATATGCACAAGGCTCTTGACATTACATCAAACATACAAATATTAGATTAGATGGGAATGCTAAGCTAGTATATATGATGGGATAATTCATATTTTATTGGTACATGGCAATGAATTCATACACACTTAACACTCCGCTAGACGGTGAAAGTATTCTTAAGCTTTAAATTTCATAGTAAAAGTAAAACTCTTATCTTCTTGAAGACACAGTTTACAGATTAAATTTGACAAACCCTTTGTCCTTTTGTGTCAACTAATTATGTGGTCAACTCTTTAAAATCTATGCAGCTGATTGATTTTCACATAAGTCAAACCCTTTGTCCTTTTGTGTCAACTAATTATGTGGTCAACTCTTTAAAATCTATGCAGCTGATTGATTTTCACATAAGTCACATGGTAATTGTTATTACAGATGTCCAAGCATTATCATTTATCAAGTGGGGAATGCATAATTACAAACTGATAAATCCTCATCTTACAACAATTATGTCTACGTAATGAAAATATGTCATTCAACTAAAGCAAGGTGTTGGGTTTGATTGAAACAATGTGGAATTCAGCATGTCAATAATTTGATTTGTCAATGATCAAAAATGAAAAGAAAAAAAGAAGAAAGCAAACTAATCAACCGGATTGAGTGGCCGGTTTAAGACTAATATATGCACGCTACCACACATTAAATCATTCTAAACTAGACAATTTGCGAAGCAAACATGTATGAAGGGCCAGCACAAACTTAGATTAACACATATTTTCTTGTCTAGAACTGTTGTTATATTGTCTATTTTCTCACCATAAATTAATGGATCATACTAGAAGAAAGTTTGTGCTTCAAGAGTTGATTTTTCGGACCCAATGAGAAGGGTTGCTACTAGCCAAATTTGTGATTAATAAAAACTTTATAGTTATCAAACCTCTTCTATATTTATCCTCAATTCCTCAAAAAGTCTCAAACTCTCATCCACCTAGTAGCCAATTTCTCCACAGGAACATTAATTGCACCATGAATCATATTCTCCTCAGTGTTTGTATACTCAGTTTTCTCACTTCACAAGTCAGTTCTCAACAGAACTATTCAGGAAATTCAGTACAAAATTGCACCAACAAAGATGATGAGGGACCTTCTCCAGGCTTCCTTTACACCTTCAATGGCAACCAATCCTGCAAAGCGTTCCTCATCTTCATTTCTCAGCCTCCTTATAACTCAGTTACCAACATTTCAAATCTCACAACCTCAGAACCAAGTGAGCTTGCTAGAATCAACAATGTCACAAGTAAAGCAATGTTTCCCACAAATTCAGAGGTAATAGTTCCTGTCAATTGTTATGGTCAAGGTCAGTACTACCAGTCCAACACTACATATATCTTGAAGCCCAATGACACATTTCACCGTAGCAAGTAACACAAACCAGGGATTATCTACTTATGATTCTCTTATGCGTGAGAATTTATATCATCAGTTAAACTTATTTCCTAATATGGTATTGCAAGTTCCACTTAGATGTGCTTGTCCTACAACACATCAAATTGAAAGTGGCACAATGTATCTGCTAACTTATTTGGTCAACTGGGATAATACCATTCCTGATATTGCTGATAGATTTCATGTAAGCACAAAAAGTATACTTGAAGCAAATGGGTTTCCAGACGAAAATCCAAATCTTACTCCTTCTACAACAATTCTAATTCCTCTGCCAACTGAACCTTCAAGATCAGAGACCATAACTCACCACCAAAAACCTGTCATGTCAGGTTCATTTTATAATTCCAAAAACAAAAGAAAAGTGTATATATTTCTTGCAATTAGTCTTTTGATAGTCCTCAGTGTCATTCTAGCTGCTGTATTTCTATTTCATAAGAAGATATATAGGAGGTTTAGGCAAAAGGGTTGCAAAGACATCACAGTACAAGGAAGGCAATCAAACGCTAGTTTCCGTAGGCAATCAACCGCTAGTCTCCGTGTAGAAATTGCAGACTTTGGACAAGCTTTGAAAGTTTTCGAGTTCAGTGACATAGAGAAAGCCACAGGAAATTTTAGCAATGAGAATCGAATAAAGGGTTCCGTAACCTATGTCAAAATCTATCAACATGCTATGAGTGTAAGAATTTGCTGAAACACCCCTCAGCCATTACACGAAAGAAATTCTATTGCCGTTAGATGTCTCAATAACAATATAAATTTAACTTGGAATATGGAAAACAAATTTATTGTCTGAGCTGAATGAGTTTGCAGATTTAGAAATTGGGTTGCTTTTGTTTGATTGAAGGTGATCAAATCCTCCTTTAGGATTGCATTTGAGAACAAGGATTTAGATTTACAAAATAGAAATTTAGAATGCATAGATTGAATTCCATGAATTTTAAATCCTTTGACTTGAATGTCTTGATCATTTATATGGTCAAAAGTATTTGAAGTTCATTTTCATTGATTTTAGGGCAATGTTACCTATACAAAAAATTTCACAACATTTTTAATAGCAACTGAGTTGGCTAACATTTTTCAGTTTTTATGTGTGCTCACCATTAACATCACTTTTTAACCTACCATAACAATCACCCACTTTTGATTTTAAGCATCCTTACCTTAGGTTTAGTTTTGGAAAGGAAAAATAAAAATGAGAACAGATACAAAATTATCAAAGAACAAAGCTGACCCAACAACAAACCAAAATGCTCCAATTTATAGTTACACTTTCTAGTGAAAAACAAAACATATCTACTCAGCCCACTTTCTAACTTTAATCAGACACCCAAACTACAGTGAGCAAGGTCAAATTAATTTTACTGATCACTGATGTTATAGGAAAATTTTCAGACCAGTTCCGGGTGACAGTTTGATCCAATGACATCAATACAATAAGTTAGCAATAATTAGTGCAAGTTGAATTAGGAGAATAAATCATCTGAGAACAACAAAAGCGACAGCAACAAAATCAAGCAAATCACCTTATCACCATCCACACACTAACTACGTTTCCCATGTGTGTCTAAATAAATGAAGGGTGACCACATAGCAATCAATAGTAAATGATCAAATAATCAACCAAAAGCAACAGGATACGATAACCAAACATTAATTGTTTCATATGTAGTTACTCCCACTCCCCTAGTTTAACTTACATCACTTGTACAAAATATATATTAATCTTAAAGAGTTCCTGTTTATCACACACTCAAAATACTTTGGGAGATAGTGCTCAAGAACATCTGGACGATACCGTTTGGAAAGGACTTCAACTTGTTCAGCAAATTAATGACTTGTTTGAATGCTCACCGATGTGTTTGACCATCTGGTCCCATCGCTTATGACATACCTCTCCCGACCTATATATGCTCAAGCAAATCATCCCACTAGTCCACATCTTCAATGCAGCAAGCATCCAAGTTGTGTCTGTGATTTTTTTTTTTTTTTTAAATTATATTTCATTAATTTAGATTCTTAGTATTTTGCCCTCGTTAACTCACTTGGCACAAAGATTAAAAAACTTAAGTGAATAATTATAGTGTAGCCCCCACATAAATTTAAACACATGGCACAAAATTAGATTCTAATTTCAAATTTTAATTGAACTTTCTTTGTGCTTTACCTATTAATATATATATATATATATAGAGAGAGAGAGAGAGAGAGAGAGAGAGAGGAGTTTAAATTACACCTGGTCTAACTTTACACATTTTTTTAAACCATTGATATGTATTAGATTTAAAGGTGAAAAAAACACACATAATCATGTATTTATTGTTCCCTAAAAATTAGTAACTAAATCATTAACTCTTCTTATTAAAAATAGAAAAATAATAAACAACATTAACTCTGCTCTCCACCATCATCTTCATCTTATCTCCCTCTCTCACATGGTTTTGTGTTCTTTGTGCTTTCACCCTTAACAATGGAAATTAAGGGTGAGTTCAGGAAACAAGTGAAATTTTTATTATTATTTTATGTCTGGAGTGTTTGATTGCTTCGTAAGCCATTAACTCAATACTATTCTGTGGAGAAAAGCCAAGAAAAGGAAGACCATAATGGAATCTGTCATAAAACATGTCTTTCACAAGAAACACTTTTTGCTGCTCTCACCAATAATGATTAAGTGAACAAAATCATTATATCACATGGGATTGTTCATGTGACTTGAACCATTCGGTTCATGAATCTAAGGTAATTTTTTTTTTTTTTGATACATGATTGAAATTCTACTCTAATCTAATCTAAGTGTATATGTATGTGAAAGCTCCCTCTTGGAGACTTGAACTCCGGCCCTTACCCCCCACACCCCACAAGAACTTATAGCAAATGAAACTGCCAAACCAAAAATGCACAAAGGTATTAAATGAAAATAGATGCTAAACATAAAAATTAAATTTTTAAAAATTTAAAAAGAAAAGGCTAAATCACAATCAAAACTGGTTTTTTTTTTTTTTAATAATAACAAATATAATTTTGACAACATAGGAACTTCTAGTTAGACAAGAAACTAAAAAAAGTCATATAACCAAAAATTCATCTACAAATATGATTCTGACAACATAGGCGCACCAAATTAATATGTGATCTATCGGTTGAAATTCCTTTCCTCTCCATATGCAAGACATGATGATGATGGAGAGCAGAGTTAATGTTGTTTTTTATTTTTCTATTTTTAATAAGAAGAGTTAATGAGTTACTAATTTCTAGGAAACAATAAATATATGACTATAAGTGTTTTTTTAAACCTTAGATCTAATACAAATCAATGGTCTAAAAAAAGATGTAACTTAAACCCATCTTTCTCCCTCTCTCTCTCTCTCTCTCTCTCTCTCTCTCTCTCTCTCTCTCTCTCTATATATATATATATAGATAATAATGAAAATAGTAATAATGTAACATCATTAAGAAAACTGAAATATTTTTTTAATGGCAAACCCTTCATGGGGGCTTCACCAAGCCAACTGTTAGCTTTAAAAAAACATATGTAGCAACCTTGGCATGAGGGAAATATTGTGAATCAAAACACAGGTTTCAAATAGGTTGTGTTGAATCCCCATTCTTAAAAGTTCATATTAATTACTGCAAAATATACATCCTTTTATGCATGCCCTTTTTTCCCCTAATGATATCCCATGAAAAGAATTCAGGTTCATCTTACACAGAAGGGAATATAGACAAGCCAATTCACCATAGATCAATCCTATAATTAGATACAATTACTTCTGTCTACAATGTATTACTTGCATACTTATAAATCATCATTCCAACTGTACTCACACCACAAGAATTTCTCACCTACAAGATATGTATTTGTAAAGTATTTGACTGATTGATCTTCTAAAAATATATGCATGGTGCACTTCCATTTTCAAAGGGGCAAATATTGGCAAAACCAAGACTCATTTAAATCCAACTTTCAGTACTCCCTGATCACTATAAACATATAGACCCAAATCCAGCAATGGTCTCAGCTTTATCAAGGAATGTAACACCCACTACAGAGCAATGATCCTTGTGACCCGTCAAGATTTCAACCTTGAGAAATAGTTGGCTAAACTATTCTACTCATTAAATCCCCTGCTGGATGAGGTAGAGAGTCATTGTAAGTCATCTCCAAGTCGTCACATTTGCATCCGTAAAAATTGCATTGTGATGTTCTATAAGGCACTGAACAACTTCAATAGCACCAAAGTCAGTCGGCACGCCATCATCCAAGGGAATGAGAGAAGATGCATCAACACTTTCGCCCTCTTCTGTACCCACAAGATTAAGGAAAGAAAAAAAAGAAGGCAGAAGAGTAAGGCTTTACCATGCAAACAAAGTTTATTTTTCAATTAGCACAATATATTTGCATTATCCTACAATTTATTTGGGGGAAACAAACTTATGGCTTATACCATTTTAATAAATAAATTCAATAAATTTTAAGTCATAGATGAATTCGGTACATTATTACACATTTAGCAATTTACAACTATTTATTTATTTTCATACGTCTGTTGATACTTTTCTTTTTTTTGGATAAGTGATACTAAGTCTGTTGATACCTATACCCAACCCAATCCATTTAATTAGGATACATCTCTACCCACCAGTTAACGCAATTATATATGAACAGTTATAAAACTCAGGAGGGCCTTTTTCAAGGAATAAGAAAGACTCCAGGCAGATGCATCCACTTGATGGATTTCTAATTTCCTTTCTATGAATGCTGGATCATGGTCATTCAAGGCAGAGCAGAAAGCAAGATCTAATTGTCTGAGAACCCAACCCAGGGGGTGTTTGAATGATCTCAATTTCCCCGTTAAATTTTCTAAGCTACCAAATAAAGCATATCTTTTTTCAAAATGGGAAAAAAATCACCAAATTAATTGGATTTGGGGCAAAAGTTAGTTAGGCATCTCAAGATAATGAAAGAAGTATTCCAAAGAAGTCAAATGGGTAGCAGAATAGGTAAGTTGAGGCCTTTGCTAGGTGCTATATGGCTCCTGATAGGTGCCCATTTATAACCAATTAAATCCTGTAGTATATGGATTTCTTAAATGGGTTGGGACCGGAAAATGGGTTATAGTTAATTCAACTGAAAAGAAAACAAAATATTGACAACTATTATCATTGACCCCACCCCCCACCCCTCCCCCCCCCAAAAAAAAAAAAAACAAAATTGACAACTATTATCAACCAATACCAGAAACGAAAGGTGGTTAAAAATTTATTATTAGCATAGGTCTTTGATGACTAATATGTTATATATTTTTTTGATAGGTGATGACTAATATGTTATATTCTTTTTCTTTGAGAAATTTTATCATTTTCTTTCTTCCTTTTCCTTTTTTAGGACCCCCCCCCCCCCCTCCCCTGCCCTGCCCCGCCAACCAACCCCACCCCACCCCCCCCCCCCCCCACCCCCAAAAAAAAAAAGAGGAAGGAAAAACCTCTTACAATATTTCAAACAAAGTTTCTTTCCAAACTAGTTTGGAGAGAAACTCTTCAAACTCCTCATATACCTTTTATAATGAGTGTAAATTTTGAAAATCTAACCGTTGGATTAAATGTTTTTATTATATCCTTCGTGCTTGCAAAATTTCAAGAAGATAAAAAATCAATTGCTATGTCATTAAATAAATGTTAAAATTTCAAGTTTTTGTGATCTAAAATTGTGTATAAAAAATAATTTTATTGATCAAATAGTAAATAAGATCTAATTTGAACAAATTTTGATATGCATATTAAGAACGTAAGGAACATGAAATTCATCGGTTAAATTTTCAAAATTCACACAAAAAAAAGAGATATGTGAGAAGTTTGAAGAGTTTCTCTCCAAACTAATTTAGAGAGAAACTTTGTTCCAATATTGCCCTCAATGTTTTCTACTTCCATCCAAAGAGTATCAGTTTATGTTCAAACTGCATTTTGAGGTGGGGTTATAAAACTCATTGCAGAGTCCAGATTAACTTTTGAGGGGTCAGTTTGATGTCAAAAGAATTTTAAATTTTAAATTCATTTCTCTTTTCTGTATTCGATCTAATAAGATTGGCACAATGTTCTTATCCCAAGTATTGCATTAACATTCCACTTGTACATGTCTGAAGGATTTGGAGCCCATTAGAAGTGAAATCCTGTGTAAACAGAGCCTAGATGTCCCATGAATGTTATTCAATCTACTGGTGTCACAGACAGCTAGATGCAAGAGTACGCTAGCCTAGGCAAAAAGTTGATATATATGCACAAACTGTATGAAATAAGATTACTCACCAGCAAGCATGTCCCATGCACTGTAACTAGGCGGTTGATCCAAGTTCTTGGAAGGAATTTTGGATGGTTGATTCCAATATTGCCTATAGAATTCTGGTTTCTGTCCCTTCTGCCAGATAATAACAGGAACCATTTCCATGGCAAGGCTCCGGGCATCCATCTGTTGGAAAGTTAACAACAACTGAGAAAGCTTATGAAATAACATGTACCTGTAGGCTAACAATTATTTTTGCTCTGATCCACAGTTCCTCATTCAGTATAAGAATAAAATAAAAAAGGAAATTGCAGATGGCCATAATAAATTAGATGAAGAATATCTTTAGTTGCATGAAAATTATAGCTGCACAGCGACAAACAACAGATAAACCTAATACATTTCCTTCATGGTCAACGTGGAGGAGCAAGTTAACCATGAAATGTTGTTATTTGATGAAAAATGCTGAACTTGAACAGAGGTAGGGGATAAAAGGAAAAGTAGTTGGTCTTGACCAGTTGACTATCAAATTGTGTTTTGCCCATCAGCAACCCCAAGTACAAGAAATTTCCATTTTCCAAACTCATATGGATTTCTGAGGCTTTTGTATGATCCCAGTGGATGTAAAAATAAATCAAGCAGTTAATGAATATCAATATATGGGGTGCCTTATTCATTGGAGACATGGTTGCATACAGTTTCAGTGGAACTATAGCTTAGAGAAGTTTAGATGCCAAATGATAGGCATTTCAAAATTAACTTCCTTGAATTTTTTAATGGATCAAGGCATATTATCTTTCAAAAGCATTCAAAATAATTCTAATGAGCTAATCTAATGATCTTTTAAATCTTTTCTTCAGTCAAGTTTAAAATTTTTAAATAAAGATATAATGCATACAAAGAGTGATAATCTAACTCAACTGATAATTCTATTGCTGGCTAGAAAAAGACACTGACAATATAATCCTCAATCAAGTGAGGAACTCATATCTAATAAGCCAATACTTGAGCCCACCTGCACCCCAACACACGGGTGACACCCATGATAACCAATCCCATTTGAGAGAGAGATAGAAAGATTCATGCCTTGTTAAGAAGTGACTTCTGGCTAACGCGGAGTAGCAGAGCAGTGATAAATTCCAGGGTCATGTAGTTTACACTAGGAAGCCTCTTCAGTATGTTTCTCATTGAATGAATGCTAGAACGAGCACCTTTGATCTCATCATAAAGCTCAAATGTAGTTAGTGGCTCAGGAAGGCTAGCTAAGTAGCACTTAGCTAGAGCTGCTACGTCAACAGGATTTACTCCTTCTGGTAATGATGCATTTGAATCTGCAATAAATATACTACAGCATTAGATTACAGCTTCATATTATAATATCACCAAATCAAACAAATGATAACAACTGCAGGGATACCTTGGTTGTATATTGAAACCAATTGTTGAATGACTTTTTTATCTCCTTCAGACTTAAAAAGGTCTGGTGAGTTTAGTCCTTCAAATTAAAATAATAAACAGGTTACACTCAGCATCAAAATGAAAAATTAAAGAGTGGTTATTTATTATACCAGGAAAACATACTTTGTCAAAACTTAATTACCTGATAATATGAGATAATCTGCACATCTGACCAAAATATGGGGAACAGGCTTGCTGGACTGTTGCCGTTGCACCGTAACCTCAATTGGAACTCCAAATACTAGGAAAGCACAAAACAAAGAATAAAGAAATGACAGCCAACACTACAATACTAATTAAAAGCAACCCAAAGGCATTACAGATCTGTTAGTATACAATAGCTTCTTTTTAAAAAAAAAAAAGAAAGTAAAAAGTAAGAAATAAGAATACTTCATGTTCATGATGATGAACACAAAGTATCCAAAAGAGTACAAAGAAATTAAATAGGGAAATGCAGGGAGTCCTGGAACTTCAAAATAGAATTACAATGAGTAAAACCCTAGGCACAAGACCAATCAAACAAGGTACAAAACAACAAAAACTTCAAATGATCACGGGGTTGCTCCATATCCTTAAAAGTGTGGCTATTCCTTTCCTTCCACACTATACACATCAAACAAAATTACAAAGCAATAAATGGTACATTGGATACTCCAACCATTGCGGGAATTCGAATAACTCTATTGGAGAGAATTTCAACTACATGACAAAAAGTCTCCAATATCAACCACCCCCCCCCCCCCCCCCAAAAAAAAAAAAAAGGTACTCTTACTATCTATCTCAGCTTCAATAAACTAATATAATCAACCTATCCTAGCCATATGTCTTTGAAGAGGCAGGCAATTCACGTTCAACCAACAGAAGGTAGGATTACCAAATACGAAATACTATCCAAGAAGCTAAAAATTATGAAGGTTTAAGTAACTTACCATCAGTACTAGCAACACCCTGCAGATGACCAAAACAGATTTAAGTAAGAATTTTGAAACTTGAGAAAGAGAGGGGAACAAAAAGAGCAAGAAGAACTACTAGCTGCCTCAGAATCTATACCTTCTGCCATCGTTCAATGTCCGTCAAGATAGTCTTACTTTTTTGTGCGGTCTTCTTTGCCACCTGAGACAAACTCAGCATCTCAGATGTGTCAGTTATCATCTTAACTTGAAATCAAGGCTATTATAGGTTGTTGTAAACAAAAATGACCTTAGCCATCAGAATTCCTTATCACTTACATGTATTATATCGTATAAATACACTATAATGTTAAGATATGAAAAAGGAGGCAGCAAGAAATGTTAAGAAATCATGCACATAGATGAAAATGAACAGTAAAACCATGAGAACATGTATGAATTATATATATATATATATATATTTTTTTTTTTTTAAGATTATGAGTTTAATCCCATAATAGGAAAATTAACTATAAAGAACACTGCTTTTGCATGTTATTTTGCTTAAAAGTAGCCTCACAGTTGATCCATATTCCATAGTCTCCTATAAAGATATCACTAATTGACTTGGTTCATTAAGAAATTGAACAGCAAGAATCCCTAGTTGTTGGAGACCACTGATTCTGGTAGAGCATTAAAAAATTTGACAAGGCTTAAGGCTATAAAATAGACGAAGAGGGATTGGCTGACAATCACCACAGGGACTTAATTCATAATCAAGCAGCAGAGATTCATGGGAACCCCTAACCTTAGTTACCAAACAGAACAGACTAACATTTTTTTTTTTTTTTGAATGTGAACAGACTTACATTATTACAATAAGCAACTTTCGACCCATAATAGCATATCGAATTATAAATATCACTAACACAATTCCAAAATTCTTCAAATTGCAAATGCATTAAATAATGTCAAACAAGTTACCACATCTCAGTTATAAGTTCACACAAAAATTAGTATTCTACATTGACAAGAAAACTAAAAAGGTACCCAAAAAAAAAAAAGGCTATTTGAGCTAAAACTACCTCTTCAACTTTAGTTTTTCCAACAGAAACCTTGTCCTTGGTCTCCTCGACACCTTTCCTAAGCAATGTGCCGGTGGTAGCAGCCGCGGATATAAGGCGTTCTTGCACGGCCTGCTTCGTGGAAGGCTGCTGAAGGAACGCCCACCGGCTTTTCACCATCGTGCCAACGCGTTCCGCCACGTCAGCAAAATTGCCTTTGGCATCCTTTGCAACCTCCCCCACAAACGTTCCGGCCGATTGCCCTGCGGATTTAATTTTCACCCCTGCTTTTCAAAACCATAAATTCTAAACACTTCAAAAACAAAAACAAAAAAAAAAAAACCAATTGCATAGAATTGAAGGATCAAATTAATTAATGTAATAATGATTGACATTATTACCTGAGGAAGAAAAGAAACCGCTAGCCTTCTCTTGCCACGGAGGCGAGATTGCTGAAGGCATTGAAGCTTTGTTCTCAAACAGGACCTATCACCTATATATATATATATATATATATATATATATACACACACACGCGCGCACAAAATTTGTAAATTACAATTAGCTAATTGGGGTTAGAAGTGCTAATTATAGAGATTCTAAATTTTATTAGTTTTCAAATTAAGAAAAAAAATTTACTAAAAGATCGTTTGGGCTCTGTTTAGGGGAAAAGGAAAATCAAAGTTTTACAGTCACGTTGATTGAATTCTTAACATTTTCTCGGCAACCAAATGAATTTCAGAATCAAAATTTCGCTTATATAAATCAGATATACTACAAATTTTCGACTAACTTTTTCTATAAAAAAAAAAACTAAAAATTTTCGAGAATATATGATGTTAAAAAAAAAAAATCTTTTTAGAGAGAGAGAGAGAGAGAGAGAGAGAGAGAGAATCCCTAATTATGAGAGAAGTTAGAGAAAGTAATTTACCTTCGTGGCTTTGTTTAGGTTCTGATTGGAAAAGATGGTGAATATAGGGAATAATTTTAGAGAGAGAAAGAGAGAGTTCAAATTTAAAAGCCAACAGCCTAGACGATGTATTTAGAGAGAGAGAGAGAGAGAGAGAGAGAGGGAGAGAGCCGTCGGAGGAGTTAGAAAAAAATAAAAAATAATTTTCGCAACTTTTGTCACAAATCGTCAAGTAACATTTACCTAGTTGTGAATGGCGGAAAACAATGTGGTGACTACAAGTCGGATTCACAACTCAATTTTTTTTGTTATTTCAAAACTCCTGATGTGGCGAAGGAGTTGTAGTAAAAGTTGTGTAAATTTTTGTAATTGGTGGAAAGAGTTGGAGAGAGGTCAGGGATTCTGTGAGACTAGTCAGGGATATTAGTTAACGTTGTGAGCCAATGGAATAGTGACACGTAAGAGCTTTTTGGATGTGTACGCGGACCAGTGTGTGTTCGTCTGTGTTTTGGGGTCGTGTAAAATTTTGGTAACTGATGTAACGGTTCTGTTCTGTGTGCTATTTTCAGCTCGACGTGCTGGAAATTTTGTTTTTTGTTTAATTTATAAAAGGCTATCTCTATCACTGTTATTTATTTATTTATTTTTTTCTAGATTCTATCATTATCATTGACTTTTGAATATTAACTGTAAAAATCATAAGAACCTATTATTTGACCGGAAGTATTTTTATGATTATAAATAAATAAATAAAAATTGACAGGAAGAATGAACATGAAGAAAGGCTTTAAATGGTTTTTAATACAATTTGTAAGCGTTGTAAAACAGAATAACTTTTAAAGTCTTTAATTAGGACTAGTTTTTATTTTATTTTATTTTATTGACGAGCTGTGTTTTTATTTTATATATATAATTTTTAGTCTGACAATCTAATTTATAAGTGAATAAAGTAATTTAAAAATTAACAGGAGAGTTGTCTTATTTTTTAGGCAATGTTTTAATAGAGTTAGAGTTGCATTTTTACTGGATTGTCCTTTAGTTTTGTCTTTACTTAAACATAAGGGTATACGAGTATTTTTGAACCAAAAAATGAGAAGTCCAAATAAGAGAAGACCCTTAAGTAGTAGTATAAATAATAAATTTGCTGAAATAATTGTTTTATCTTTCATTCATATTAATCTCTCTAAATGGAAATTACGTGTAAAATCATATGTTTTGCTAGTCTTCTTCTTCTTTTTTTTTTTTTTTAGAAGACTCTTGCTTTAAGAAAATCATATTAACTACTCAAGATCAAACAAAAAGATTTTCTTAAACAAATTAATAGAGTCTCTAGCTCTACCAATTTAAATCAATTTCATGGAGTCTCTACTAATATAAACAAATTAAGCGAGTTCCAATTAGCTCAACCGGTAAAGCCTATAATGGTTGTATAAGAGATGTAGGGTTCAATCCCCACCTACACCAAAAACTGATTAGTGTCTTGGTCTGATGATAAAGAGTTATCATTAGGAGTGGATGTCATAGGTTGAAACTCTTTCAAAAAAAAAAAATCAATGAAGTACTTAATTCTACCAATTAAACAAATTAACAGAATCCTTCACTCTACCATTATGAATTAATTTAATTGAGTTATTGACTCTACCAATTTAAATATTAGAGTCCTTACCACCACACACTCTTGATGCGTTGGTCACTCCACAAGTATAAGTGCTTTGTGGGGTGTGAGAGATAAGGATCGGGGTTTAAGTTTCTAAGAGAGAGCTTCACACATATATACACTAAAATTAAGTTAGAGTAGAATTTCTATTTTGTATCAAAAACATATTAGAGTCCTTGACTCTACAAATCAAATACATTAATGAAGTTCTTAACTCTACCAATTAAACAAATTAATGGAGTCACTGACTCTACTAATTTAAATATTAGAGTCTTGACTTTACAAAACAAACAAATCAACAAAGTCCTTAACTCCACCAATTAAAAAATTTAATAGAGTCCTTGACTCTACCAACTAAATAATTTGGAGTTCTTGACTCCACTAATCTATATATATATATATATATAGAGGTGAAGCTGAGAGAAACTCAAATTAGAATTCCAAATTAGAGTTCTAATTTACGCCATATGTCCTAAATTATTTATTATTAAAGAGTTTTATTTCTTAATCTTAGAATCAATGTGAGGACCACATCATAAATATTCATCTAAGTGAGTTATTAAGTACAAAAATTAAAGAGACTAGAATAAATGAATTGTAAAAAAAAGTATTTCACAATAATTAAAAAAAAAATATGGACAATTTACATTTTACAACTAATAATATCCTTACAAATTTTTTGAAGAGTTAACAAAATATAAAAATAACTATCAATAGAATTTAAATTATATATAGGAATTATATTATGCATCTTATTGTATATCTTTAAGTGTATCCATGCATATGCATGGGGTTACAAGCTAGTTTAAAATAATATGATTCAATGAAGTCTTTGACTCTCTAAATTATTTTGAATAGAGTGGAGTTTCTAATTCCCTCAAATTAATTCAATAAAGTATTTAATTCTAATATGATTAATTGTTTTGGGTTCTTTATTCCTCAACCAAAATTGGAGTTTCTAATTCTCAAAGTAAAATGATCATAAAATTGATATGAGAAAATTTTCCAATTTCCAATCTCTAAATTTGTTCATAAAAATAAAATTTCTTCGAATGAGTTTTCTTTCCTTTAATTAATTTTTGGGACTTCAATCAAAATATCATTGCTTGATAAAATTCCTACAAAGAAGCAAATGAAAGAAAGGGAAATTTGTTTGTACATTTAACTTCTTAAAATTTGGGTTTTTGGTTCAATTTCCATTAAAAAAAACATGGATCATGTTCTCATCCTTAAAATTAAAATAAATTATCTCACAAAAAAAAAATTAAGTCAATACTTAATTAAATAGCAAATATTTGACTTAAATGTCCATTGTAAGGGCGGGTTTTGATTCTTAAGCCCAAAAAATGAATGGATTAAGGCTCAAAGAGCCCAACACAATATATTTGTACAGAGTGGATTTAAAAGCTAGGTTTCAATGGATCCAAGAACACGTGCAATGAATCAAAGATAGCAAGAAAGTAAAGAAGAACAAGCTCTAAGCAAAGAAAACCTTCCTCAGCAAAGTCCGAGGAGAATGATCCTGAAATATATATTTTTTTAGACTTGGATATTATTACAGTACTTGTTACTACAATGTTTTCTTTACAGATTTCCAGATCCTTTGTCCTTGAAGGGTCTCTTACATCATATAGCTCCCTTTAGATGATCTTGATCCTCCATTTGTTGATCATCTAGGCCACTACTTGAGTGCTTGTTCCATCAGATACCTTCCCAAATCCCTTGTGAGTTGCGGCAGCCAAGACAGTACTGTTCAGGGGTTTACTTCACATAAATATAGCCAGAAGGTTTGGTGAAATGCATTAAATGTAGTGGCAGCCACCATTCCTTCAGTCATGTTAGTGCTAATCCCTTTCTTAAAACTCTTTCTCTACAGTATGACCTCCTCTGGTGACGTGCTATTGACGTGGCCTTACTGTCCGAGAGTGTGAATCCTTGGCATGATAATGGCCATTCTCAGCCATGGGTATGACACGTGGCACAATTACCTAATTTGAATCCCTGTACCCCACATCCATCATTTAAAGTGGACAAAATCATTTTTGAGAATTTTATATCCAAAACCTTAATTTAAGAACTACAAATTGGCTTGATGTCTACCAAACGTACATAGGCAACTTAAATAAGTTATCAGTGCTAACCCTTTTCTCGAAACTCTTTCTCTACAGTTTGACCTCCTTTGATGACGTGCTATTAACGTGGCCTTACTGTCCGAGAGTGTGACTCCTTGACATGATAATGGCCATTCTCGGCCATAGGTATGACACGTGGCGCAATTACCTAATTTGAATCCCTGTACCCCACATCCATCATTTAAAGTGGACAAAATCATTTTTGAGAATTTTATATCCAAAACCTTAATTTAAGAACTACAAATTGGCTTGATCCCCACCAAAGGTACATAGGCAACTTAAATAAGTTATTAGGTGCATGCACAGATAAATAAAAAACACATATCCCCTCAAATACAAAAAATAAACTCATGTACAAAAGGGATATGGTTGGAATCAAATGGTTTTCTCTTGAAATAAGGGATTGTAATTAAGAGATACATTATCTAAATGAGCACTACTTACATTAATAAAACTCATATGCGCAAACATTAATGAGCGAAATTATGTTTGATGGATTTTACTCAATAACAATTTTTGTCAAATACTCAAACTATAGATGCCAAGAGTTTTTTAATTCAACTAATTGACATCTTTTAGTGTTTCTAATGAAAACATCCCGGATTTAAATTCTCCCTCCTCCCAAGTAAAAAAAAAAAAAAACTCAAATTCTATCATTTTAAAATTAGTTCATTATTATCATTATTATATTTTTAAAGAGGTATGTTTCATTATGGCCCATTGACATTGGCATCTTCGTTTTCATATTTGGACTAGTTTCAGAATTCAACCCTTAACATATTCAATTTAAAATAGACTTGATCACTTGAGGGGTAGGTTTCCCCTATCATTGGGATGGGAAAGATTCTTTCTATCATTGCTCTACCAAATCGATGCAACAATTGAGAGATTTGGGGATTTCTTGACCAGTGTGCGTTTCACCACAACATAGGAGCCACTCCCGTTCATCCATGTGGAGCATGGAAGCCGCTACATTGTCATGATTTTCAAAGCTTGCAACCTCCTTGCCTTGTGCGGCTTAGGATCCGGTGCAATACCTAGGGTATTGCACCGGGTGCAATTCCCAAATTTCCTTCACAAAAGTTTTTTACTTTTCACTTTTTATACTTTAACTTTTTACTTTTTAAACTTTTTTTTTAATTTTTTAAAATCAATTGTTGAGATTGAAAGTTACTTTTTATAATTATCAATCTCAACCATTGATAGTAATTAAGGTATTGCACTTGATCTCAATCCGTCTTGGATTATGAAGGTTAGAAGCTAAGTATAGTTGAAGGGTTAGGTTTCCTCTAGCTAGATCAATGAAGGTCCTTTTCCAAGTTAAGGTTAGGTCCGAAAGGGCTTAACCTCTGAATCATATATTCTCATATAGATGATAGCTTGAGCTAGCAAGCCACGTTTAAAGCTGAATTTCAAAATAGAAGCCTTATTAAATCTTTAAGGGTCTATAAGTATCGCTTATTTACTGAAAGCTAAAAACTTATTGCTGAAAACACTGTAATAAAATATTTTTTTTAAAAGTAAAACATTGTTCACTTGCTTCTGTTCACACATTTTTGTGCTTTGGTTTGTCCATGAACAGTGCCATGGGACCAGCCAAAAAACGTAGACACAGCTTCAACGCAGATGCGTTGCTAAACAAATGCACACTAAGTCACCTATCAAAATTTATTACTCTCACTAATTAGGCAGTATATGCTATTTTTTTTTTATATAAAAAAAATTAATAAAGGCTATTTCTATCATTATCATTGAATTTTGAATATCAACTGTAAAAATCATATGAACCTATAATTTGACGGGAAGGATTTTACTGATAAAAAGAAAATTCATCAGAAGGAGAAACATGAAGATAGACTTTGAATTTTGAATGGTTTAAAAAATAATATGTGAGAGTTGTAAAACAGAATAACTTTTACTAGGATAATAAAATTGCTCAAATAATTTTTTTATCCGACATTAATATTAATCTCTCTAAATGGAAGTTACGTGTCTAACATTATATGGTTTTTTTTTTTTTTTTTGAGAAGAGTCTTGCTAGTCATTCAATTAGGGCCTCATGATTTGGGAAAAACGTGATAACTACTCAAGATCAAACGCAAAGATTCTCTTAATCTAGGCATAAATTTAAGCTCCACATCAAACTTTACCTACCACAATTATTAGTCAAAATGACTAGTCCTAATCAAAGGTATTTATGTAACCTTAATGGGTGGGAATCTTTTTTATGTTCCTATTTAAATCAGAGAGTGACAAAAGAAAGGTGGAACTCTGGGCCCGTGGAACAATGATCATCTGGTTCTTTGCCCATGCGGAAAAACCCAAGTAGTTGGGGATATAAATTTCTTTTTTTTTTCTTCCTTGTGGGTGTATCCCCAACCTACCCATTGTTTTTATGAATAACGATGGTACTCAGTTGATATGGGCCAAAGCCTATTGAAGAGTGGCTTTTTCCTTTACAGAAACCTATGTATGACCTTCGGATCCAACTGAATACAAGCGACTTTCAAATGTCTGCTATAGATTGTAAAAGATTAGGCCATACCAAAGGTGAATGTAGATGGAGAAAGATGACCACAGCAGATCAAAGGTCGGAAAAAAAGATGAAGGGCTTTGGACCTTGGATGATCACAAAGTCGGTGAATATTAAAGAAAATCGAGTAGTGGATGTGGTCTATGGCTCTTTTTCAAATTTGATAAGTGTTGGTTGATCATATATTTTATTATAGTTGTATGATTAAATACTTTATTAATGTAAGAAAAATAAGCAGAATAAAGGGAAAAAGTGCAAATTTCTAATAATTCTCTATAAACGAGTAATTATTAAGCACTCTAAAGTACGGTGACATTGTGATTATAAGATAATGAAGTACTACATCATTGTATTTTGAAAATACCTAATTTTCAAGAAGAATAATGCCAATGCTTTAAATGAGAATAGATAAATGTATTTTCAAAGTCAAATTGTTCCGCTAATAGACCTTGTAGAACGTCCATGTTTTTGTTGGAAACAAGTAGTTTAGAAATAAGATTTTATGACAATTCCTTGACGAATTGTACGTTATTCTAGCAGCCGGCGCATCACCCATCGATGCTTATTGCCATTTATGGTTCATTTGTTAATGTCTAAGAGTAACTTTTTTTGGAGTCTGTAACTGTCAAACTCATTCTCAAGGCCCTACCCTATTTGTGCCTTAGTAGACTCTCAAAAAAAAAAAAAAAAAAAAAAAAAAAAAAAAGGAAAAGGAAAAAGAAAAAGAAAAAGAAAAAGTAGTGCCTTAGTGACTATTTTAGGAGTCAATGCTTTAGCTATCATCATCATTTTATTGTTTTAGTAAAATGCATCTACATTTTTTGAGATTTAATTGATGGAATCACAATTCTTTACCTATTAAAATTAAAGAAATTAATGACCATTACTTGGAACTTGGAAGTAGGAGTAAGCATTATGACCAGAGACAAAGCTAGGTCTTTGAATTAAGAGGACCAAAGTAATAAAAAAGATCATTATAAAACTCTAAACAAATATCCATATAGTAGTAGCTAGTCTCTAACTCGTGATGCATGGAATAATTAAATAAATATTAAAACTATTTAATTTACTTGAAGGTACTATGACTTGAAAATGATAACAAAAAACTTACGCTACATGAATGGAATTCATGTATAGTTAAATTCATTACTATAAAACTGCTATTACATTTGCTTTGATAAGTACAAAAGACAAAAGAATTACTACACAATTTAAACATATAACTGCTCTTAATATATTGATTTCTTAAAATTAAGTCAATGACATCTACCGAACCAATGTGACTTCAAAAGTTCTTACATGTAGGCACTTTGAACAATCCTTTTTATAAGAGATTAGTGAAAAAGGTTCAAATCATGATCATTATATGCAAGGATATAGTGGTAATGATATAGAAGATGGACAAAAAACTTCTTCAAATTAGTTAATGAATATATGCTCAAAAAATAAAATCTAGAAGACATTATGTCCTCATACTGCAATAAGAAAAGTAAGATTATGATAATTGGTGAATGTCAAATGAATGTGGTGGCACTTAGGAAATTAATTTATAGGTTGAAAGTTTCAACTCTCATATCTTCAAATAAGAGGCCATATTTAATTTGAAAATTGCAAAAGAAATTTTAGAGCAAACATTTTTTTATAGGAATTTTAGAGCAAACCTTATTTTGGGTTCTTGCATCTCTATGACCTAATTTTCAAAACTTTTTTTTCTACCCAACACATAAGTTTGATTTCGGAGAAGAAAATATGTAATCCCATTTAAGATAGAAAATTGTAAGTTTAAAAAAGGTAAAAGGAAAAACAAAGTGAACATGAGATAAATGGAAAAAGAACATGCTATTATGTCTACACTATCATATAAATCACTAACCCAAGTTGAAGCTTAATCCTATTTATAGAGAAGATGATATAATAACCACTATTTGCTAGGACTAAAAAAAAAAAAAAACCCATTGCTTAAAGCTTTTTAAGTTCCAAAAGTAGTGTTTCCCCAATAGCTCAACACTATTATTACATCCCATAACCCGTTAATCATCTACTATTACAATAGTCATTTCTAGGCAAACTTCATCTTCACCTACTAAATGGGCCTTTAAGAGGAGAAACACCTCATATTCTCATCATTCAAATGGTTATTTGCAAATAGAATCTGAACCCAATGCAAGATCTTTATCCAACCTATTTAAACTATCCATAAAATTCAACTTGGACATTTCATCAAGCATGTGAAGTTCACTTTAAAGAACAAATAAATAATACCAAGAAAATAAATTATCTTCTCAGCTAATGGCACAACAAAAGAGAGGCACTCCCCAAGAATTAATATTTCCTTATACTTCATTGCTTTGTTAAATCTGTCTATAAAAAAAAAAAAAAAAATCTAACAAAACCTACAAAATAATCTACAATTTCAACCTTATAGTGCATAACATCACTAATCTAGAAAAATAACCATGCATATTAGAAAAAAAATTCAATGTCAAAAAGATTCTTAAACCCAAAATAGGACTCTGCCCTCATTCATATAAACAGCAAATAAAACAATAATAAAACGATGAGTTAGTCTCTATTTGCAACAACCTGAGAATGACTTAATGTGATATGATACTCAGCCAATTGTGCTTTTGCAGTTCTCATGATCTCACTGGGGTGTACCTGAACGGGTTCAAAGCAATATTTGTTTCTTGTGTAAGCACCCACAATTCGAACTCTATTGCATGCCTTTGCCGCACCTCACTACATTGTTGCAAAACATCTGAACTCAATATCAATAAAAGGTGTAGCCATTGGGCAGCTCAAAATCGGTTGGATTGGTTTCATTGGATTGGTGGGTATTCTGTCAATGGGGTGATTTTCCGCATCTGCAGGTTTTTAGTTTAGGTTTTTCACAGTAAAAATTTTGTAGATGGGGCTTTCAAAACTTGCATGAAGGCCTTACATGTGTCAAATTTTGGTGAGATCAAAAAATAGTCAAACGTCTTCAGTTTCATACTATATTAGTCACAGATCCGTGCGTTGCACATGATTATTTTTTATGGTGATTTCATTATTATTATTATTTTGTAATTTGAACTAATTAAATGAAAAGTAATGCATTCACTACAAAAAAAAAGACTTTAGGCCGCGTTTTTCAAACGCGGCCTAAGGTCCTAAAAACGCGGCTATAGGCTATGGCCGCGCTTTTTTAGGCCTCGTTTTTAAACGTGGCCTAAACCCCGCGACTATAGGCATCCGGGGTCTATGGCCGCACTTTTCCAAACGCGGCCTAAGACCAAGGTCTAGGGCCGCGTTTAAAACGCGGCCTAAGACTAAGGTCAATGGCCGCGTTCTGAACATGGCCTAAGACCATTCTACCTTAGGCCACGTTTAAAACGCGGCTACTGCCAAAAATATTTAAAAAAAAATAATTCTGAAAAAGCAATAAATATAAATATATTTATTGCTTTTTCAGAATTATTTTTTTGAAAAATAATTTTGAATTATTTTTTTTTCTGGAAAAAAAAACTAATAACACAGCAAATTTAAAAAAAATTTGAAATAAATTTGAAACAAACACATAACCCAGCAAGAAATTAAAACTCAGCAAATTTAAACATGAACAAGCTAGAACAAGAACAAGAAAATTAAAACACAGCAAATTAAGCATGAACACAAGAACAAGAACAAGAACAAGCAAATTAAAACACAGGAAATTTAAGCATGAACACACAGCAAATTTAAGCATGATCTGACTCGAACAAACACAGCAAATTAAAACACAAAGAACAAACACAAACACAAACACACAAACACAGCAGATCTGACTCGAACACACAGCAAATTAAAACACAAAGAACAAACACAAACACACAAACACAGCAGATCACCCAGCGACCCACGTACCCAGTGACCACCCACATCTCTCTCTCTCTCTACCTCGACTTCCCTTCCTCCATCCACGCCACCGCTCTCCTCTCTCTCTCTAACCCCCACACCGGCCCACTCTCTCTCGATCTTCGGTCTCTCACCTCCCATCCCCTTCTCTCTCTCCGATCGGATCGGAGAGCGAGGATTCGATCTCCGATCTCCTCGATCTCCGATCGGATCGGAGATGGAGGCTTCCATCTCCGATCCGATCGGAGAGCGAGGATTCGATCTACGATCTCCTCGATCTCCGATCGGATCGGAGATGGAAGCCTCCATCTCCGATCCGATCGGAGAGCGAGGATTCGATCTACGATCTCCTCGATCTCCGATCGGATCGGAGATGGAAGCCTCCATCTCCGATCCGATCGGAGATCAAGGATTCGATCCTCAATCTCCGATCTCCTACATCGCCGATCGGATCGGAGATAAAATCCTCCATCTCCGATCCGATGAACACAAACCCATGGGTTTTTTTTTTAGAGATGAGGGCTAGGGTTTTTTTTTTTTTTTTTGAGAGATGAGGGCTAGGGTTTTTTTTGAGAGATGAGGGTAGGGTTTTTTTTTAAATCCGGTCTAACACATAGCAACCAACACGGGCCGCGTTTAACAAAACGCGGCCCCATTGAACATGAAGCCGCGTTTTATCAACGCGGCTTCATTAAAAGCCTGAGGCCGCGTCTAAAAACGCGGCCTCAGGCTTATTTTTTGGGCCGCGTTTTGAAAAAACGCGGCCTCAGGCTTTATTCTGGGCCGCGTTCACATAAGCGCGGCCCATTGTGAGGCCTGAAGCCGCGTTTTTAAAAACGCGGCTCCAGGCCCTTTTGGGCCGCGTTTTTGCAAACGCGGCCCAAAAAAACGGGGCCTAAAGGCCCCGTTTTTTGTAGTGATTTCATAATTATATTTATCACCAAATAATTTTTTATTATTATAGAATTGTTTTATTTAAAATTTGAAACCTTAATTCTACCAAAGTCGGTTGACTAATTTTTACATTTCTAAGTCAATTAAACACGTTTCGTATGCTACATGTAAACCTTCTTTTCCATAAGGGTTGAAATAATGTGGGTAATATATTTTTTTCTATGGAAGTTACAAAAATTAAAATTCACCTTGTCTTGATGTTTTTTAAAAATTAAATTATGCGATTCTCTTTCAATAATTGTGAAAATTCCAAGCAATAATTCAGAAGTTAATACATGTTACATGTTCATGCTTTAATTGTGTAATTGTATGATTGATTTGTGTTGTAATTTATAAGTTGAATTGTATATCTAAAAGGGGCCTAACTCTGTTGTTTAGGATATTGAATATAGTGTTGTGTGTGATTTATAGAGTAACGACGGTTGTAGTAATTAAAAATTGGTTTTTCATTGTCTTTTAATGTAATAAAAACCTTATATATACTTTTTTTTTTCAAAAAAACCTTTACATATTTTTTTAATGTGAATCTTTACATATACTTTTTTTTTTTTTGACTGAAATCTTTACATATATCTTAATAAGCAAACCCTATACATTTCATTTTCTTAGATGCATAAAAAGACATCTATTTCATAATAATAGTGGCTAATTAGTTTTCTCATGTTCTCATTTATAACGTTTCTTATTATTATCACATTTTACTGACTGTTAATTTTCATAATAAAGACATTAAATGAGAGTTAAATTCTTAGAACCTTTCATTAGATTTTAAAAGTCAAGGTGTGTGAAGAATATAAGCATTTAATGACTTTTTTTATATATTTTATTATTTATAAATAATGTTAAATGAAATGTTAAAAAAAAGATTTTGAAAATTTTCATCTTTATTTCTTATATATTTCTATTATTACTGAAAAATGTCTTCCTTTAAGTTTTGATAATAAATATGATTTTCTAGATTAGAGTTTGATTAGTTTCAAGTTTAAATTTTGTATGATTTTATTTAATTGTTGATTATATGATTTAATTAAGTGAATTTAACGATTTATTTATTTGCATTGTAAAGTTATAATAACATTCATAAGGTCATCTTTAATTAATTTTTTACTCCTTTAGCCGTCAGTCTGATCTTTGTTTTCCAATTAACGGTTACTAATTAATTTATTTAATTGACGTTTAATTTCTTTTATTAATCTCTTTCTCTCTCTCTTTGTTAACATCCTATTGTTTTCCCAAATTTGATGATAATTCTAATGTACTAAATATGCATATTGTAACGTTTATTTTTATTTTTATTTTATTCCATTTTACTGCAATGAAGTTAGTATATCCATAACTATTAGTTTATTTTATGATATGTTTGGTTTGATATTATTATTATTATTATTATTATTATTATTATTATTATTATTATTATTATTATTATAAATTTAGTGTTTCTAAAATAGCATGTGTTTTATATTCTCTTTTTCTATTGATGCATTGTAACGTTTTATAAGAATACTTTATAAGAAAATTGTTTATTTTTTTTAATTGAGTGTTTCTAAATTGATATTTGTATTGTATTTCATTTTTCCATTGATGCATTGTAACATTTCATGGGAAGACTTTCTAAGAATAATTTTTATTTATTGAATAAAATCTTATACGCTTAATTAAAAAAAATGAGACAAAATATAAGTAATTATGATATGGAGGATGTTGCTAAATTTAAATGTTAAATAAAATAAGATGAGAAGAAAAATAGTAAAAATGAAATGTATAGCAATAAACACCATATTATTTTAGTTATGCTATGTAATAAAATAATATTATATTTTTATATTCTATCTTTATAATGCAATAATATAACATTTAACAACCAATGAGAATAAAAAAGATAACAACATAAAACATAAAACTAAATCGTATCAAGCTAGATTACCTGTCAATTCCATTGGAAGACTTTATAAGAACAATTTTTATTTATTGAACAAAATATTATACGTTTAATTTTTAAAAAAATGAGACAAAATATAAATAATTATGATATGGAGGATGTTGCTAAATTTAAATGTTAAATAAAATAAGATGAAAAGAAAAATAGTAAAAATGAAATGTATAGCAATAAACACCATATTATTTTAGTTATGCTATGTAATAAAATAATATTATATTTTTATATACTATCTTTATAATGCAATAATATAACATTTAACATCTAATAAGAAAAAAAAAAAAAAAACAACATAAAACTAAATCGTATCAAGCTGGATTACCTGTTAATTCCAATTTAAGCAAATTGACTGACTTCTAGTAATCTAAAACTGATTTATGTGATGCATTTGGTGGAGCTTTCAATTGTGCATCAGTATGTTTCGATGGTCAACCGGTTACATTAAAATTAAAAAAAATATATACCAAAAACTGAAGGGAAAAAAAAAAAAAATATATATATATATATATATATATATAGAGGGGGAGAGAGAGAGAGAGAGAGAGAGAGGCTTTTGAGTGTGGAAAAATAGAAATTATGCATGGAATAAGAGAGGGAATGACAATTTTATAGTATGAGAATAAAAATAAGAAGAGTAAAAAATAAAGGAAGATAAAAAGGTAGAATAATAGTAATATTGAGAGTAGTGGGGATATGAAAAGTTAAAATGGAATTGATAATTTAATAATAAATAAGAATAGTTAAAAATAAGATAAATTAAATATGATATTTTGATTGTAATATAAGAGTTTTTAATTCACTTTAAATGTTAAAAAATTGTATAAAAAATTGAAAAAAAATTTATAATAACATGACTGCTGACGTGACTCAACGGGAGCGTAGCAACATTAAATGCTATCCTTTAACTTTTAGTAATATATAGATAGATATATAGATATATACCGTCAATAAAGAGAGCGACACAACAATTAATTATCTCAACTTTTTTTTTTTGAGAAATAATTATCTCAACTTTACTTTAAAAAAAAGACACTAACAAATAACCACATTTATTATACTTATAATAATTGTTACAATTTTATAAAATAATAACAATAACAATTGTTAAATGGTCAATCATCACCTCACCAAACCTAATAAAAACAACCAAGTGTTAAAAACTTGATTGTGCACATCTGATCTCATTGCAGATTGCACACCTATCTGATGCCTTGATGGAAACAAAAGGCAAAGTTCAAGCATTTGACCAAAAAACAAAAGGCTATCTCAATTCAATTAATAAAACAAAAGGAATTTTGAAAGACTGAGGTGTAGAAAAAGAAGAAAAGACAGAGGAGTGGTATAAATAAGAAGCAGAAGTGTGGATGATCCAGCAAGTTAAAATAAAGAAGAAGTGAAAGGTGGTCCGAAAAGCTGAAATTTTGGGCCATGGTGTTTGTCCAACAATTCAACGAGGAGGGGCAAACAATATGCAAGAGGGCTAATGATATTATAAGGTGCAAATATAATTTTATTGAACCAAATTGTTAAATTTTATATACACATAATTTTTTCTTCCCAAATTTCAAGAGGAGGGGAGCATGGCCCCACGGCCAAAAAATGACTCTATCTCTGATTCTGAGGAATACTACTTCTAATTGAATAACTATTGTTTATTTCTATGATTTGTTTGGTGATAGTACATAAATAGAACTATAAATTTGTATTTCATAGTTCGATACAACATGATTTGATGATATAATAATGGAATCATATTCCTATCGAATTTCTAAATTTATTTTTATAATTATATTTACGCTCTTCTTAGGTTTCTCTTAACATTCAATTATTTGAAAATTCAATAATTGTAAAATTAATTAATAGCCTTGTACTTTGTTCATATCAGTTTCTCCACACACACATATATATAAATTGACAACATCTTTGATAAATATTAAATTCTAATAGCTAACGTAGTTCTTGCTTGAATGAAATATTGATATATATAAAAAAAATTTTATTATCAAAAAATACATGTTTCATAGCAAAAGTTAATACATATTTGAAACTAAATCAACACAGTAGAAAAAAAAAAAAAAACGGTTTGTAACTTGTTTGTCTTTTTAATTAAATTTCATATCATAGTATAAATTGAATACACTTATAATCAACATTTTCTAATGATGGGTTTTGGGATTTTGTTTTTTGATTATTACTTGGCTTATTTGATAAGAAATAACCACTCCTTCATCCTTAATTAGTTTAAAAGACTAGTAACAGAAATACAACTAAATAACTGATTTGAATGATAATTTCAAAGGAATAGCAATTCTATTTGTGATTCTATTCCTGCTTACTAAACATGGTCTTAGTGTTGTATCATACATTTAGAATTGAATCCCTCCATCACCCTATTTTGAATTTTTGGAATATGAAGGAGAAGAAGGAACAGAGGACTTGCAAATCATGCATCATGGTCCTTCTATTTTACTCTCCACTCACTTCCCCCACCATTCCCTTCCAAAACCAGTGCTTCCTCCAAACTTTGTCCATCTGTTCAATTGGCATATACTTAGTCTCCGGCAAAAACAAGTACACAAACACAGTCATCACCACCACCCATCCCCCAAAAAAGAAGAAAATCCCAGCCTTGAAGTGGCATAGCATAGCAAGAAAAGTTTGAGCAACTATGAAAGTGAAAAGAAAGCTCACTGCCACTGTAATACTTTGCCCAGCTGACCGAATCTCCAAGGGAAATATCTCACTTGGAACCAACCATCCCAATGGACCCCATGACCATCCAAACCCAGCAACATACACACATATCAAAATCAGAACCAAATATGCAGACCTTTTGTCTAGCCCACCATGGTCACCTAGTTGAGCTGCCATTATTGCACCAATAAGAACTTGTGAGATAAACATTTGAATTCCTCCTACTGTAAACAAAGCTCTTCGACCAAATTTATCCACGACAAGCATGGATATGAAGGTTGAGACAATACCAACAATCCCAGTCATGACTGCAGATAAAAGTGATGCACTTTCACCTAAACCTATTGTCCTAAAGAGTAATGGGGCATAGAATGCAATGACATTGATCCCGGTCACTTGTTGGAAGAAGGGTATTGCTATGGCCATTACAAGTTGTGGTCTATATTTTCTTTGTACAATTTTCTTAAATGGGTGTTCAACGGTTTTGGAAATGGAACTAGCTATGATGAGATCATCTAATTCTGCTTGCACATCATTGGTACCTCGGACACGTTGTAGCATTAGTTTGGCCTTTTGGTGGTCATTATTGCGTTGGATTAGGCTATTGGGTGTTTCAGGAAGGAAAATTGCACCTAGAGTTAGAACTGAGGCAGGGACAGCGGCCATTCCTAGAGAGATTCGCCAGCCCCATCCACCTTTGATCTTTTGTGTACCAAAGTTGATGAGGTTAGCCGATAAAGCACCAATTCCAATGCTGAATTGAAAGCCATTGCTGAATGCTCCTCTATGTTTTGCTGGAGCCATTTCAGAGAGATATAGGGGGACTGCCTGCAAAGACACTAGTAGTTGTAAAAGAGAATATCCAATCTAAAGATCTTCTATCTATTTTTTTATTTTTTTTTTCCTGAGAAAAGGTCTTCTATCTATAGAAGTATGAAATAGACAATGATGTATGGTGGGAAAAGAAATTAATTATAGTGAAACTTTTGGTCATTTGCCTTTATATAGTATCAAAATAGAATACCTTCTAGTGAGATAGAGTGTTTAAAACAAAAGTTGGCTAATCACCAAAGTTTCTGTTTACAATGAAAGTATACATTGTATATGGAATTGAAAGCAATTTATTTGTCTCTCAAAAAAATAAAAAAGAGCAAGTAATTTATTTTGAGTATGAAGGCTGAATAGGAGAGCATGCGTTAGAAAATTAGAGGCTTTAGAGCATCTATTTTTTTTTTATACGCATGGAAAAAATATATAAATGACTATATATATGTAGTCATAAAATTCTACCATCATAAAAATCTATCCAATCTTAATATGTATACACGCAAACACTAAATATTCTTAATTGTGAATATTGTATTAATATAAATACAATTTTCTTAATATGCTACCTGGTTTGCAAAGCCAACCCCAACTCCAAGCAAGACACGACCAAGTATAAGCATGGTGACATTGAAAGCTGCACCGCCTAGGGCTGCACCTGCAAGGAATGCAGCTCCTCCTACAAGGATTGATGGCATGCGTCCAAAGGCTCTTGTGACTGAGGAGGCGAAGAAGGACGCCACGAGGCTGGCCACGTAGAGTGAAGACGTGAAGGAAGTTAACAATTGGCAATCAAACATGCAGTAATTGCTAATCTTTTTGTCTTCTTTCATCTTAGTGAACACTTCTGGGAAGAATTTCTTCAGAAATGAATCCATAGAAGTGACTCCACCTTCATAGTTCATTGCATATATAAGTATAATTGTCAACATTTTGTACAATGGTTGAACATAATAAATAAGAATGATGATAACCTCAATAATTTTTTTTAATATAATCCAGATCAGTGACTGCATGATCAACTCAAGCAAGCAGTTTTTTGCGATATTTTCTGGATCGATTATGAAATTTAGGTTACCAATTGATATGAAGTGTAGGGCTGCCCAATCATTGAAATGTTAATTTTTGTGTCTATTTATTTTTCTTCACAATATCGGTGTTGTTGGGTATATACGTATGAGTGAAATCCCACATTAAATAATGAGGAGAAGAATAAGTACTTAATATAACATAATTGAGCACATACTCATTAGGCTTATGCATTTTGAGTTAAAATGTGCATCTATATATTATATTAATTAGTCAAGAAAGCTCTCTAAAGTGTTTATTTTCCCAACAAGTGGTATCAGAGCTTATGGTGGTGTGGGGCAAAGGTGACAAGATTGTCAAGATTCCTTTTGTAGTTGGAGTAGGAACAAGGTGTGTTTACTTGAAGCCCTTTCGCAAATTTAGTTGGATGAGCGGGGACGGTATTTTGCACCAGGCAAGCCCATAAAACATACACAAGCGATCTTGGAAAAAGCCTAACAAAGGAGTATTATTGCCAATGGTGCCAGACAATGGTGAAGTGCGAGGTTTCCATGGAGAATAAAAGATGTGCGGGGTTGACACGTGAAGGCCCATGGATGATGCACTAGTGAAGAAAAATGCCCATCAAGCAAAGAGGAGCGAGTAGGACTAGTGAAGAGAAGATAAAAGACGTGCGACGTTGATACGTGGAGGCCCATGAATGATGCACTAGTGAAGAGAAAGGCTCATCAGGCAAGGGGGAGTGAGTAGGATTTGTTCATGGCTCATAGAGAAGTCTTGAAACCCACAGAGAGGCAGAGACTCACACGTGATGGGAAGATTATTGGGCATACACGTGTGAGTGAAGTCCCACATTAAATAATGATGAAAAGAATAAGTACTTAATATAATATAATTGAGCACATACCCATTAGGCTTAGGCCTTTTGTGTTAAAGTGCATCTCTATATGTTATATTAATTACTCAAAGAAGCTCTCCAAGGTGTTTATCTCTCCAACAAGTGTTTTTATAATAGGAAGCACAACAACAACAACAACAACAACAACAACAACAACAATAATAATAACAATTATTATTATGTTTTATTTATAAGATTATTCTTATGCTTTGAACACAGTATAATTACCTAATTTGTAATACTCTTCACGACTAATTCTATGGTACATTTTTCTCAAAAAAAAAAAAAAAAAAATTCTATGATACATCTTTGATTGTTTAAGATATGATACCCCAATTTTGGAGTATTTTATTATCAATTCATAGAATATTAAGAAAAAATTCCCTTTTTTTTTTAGTATTTTATTACCTTTTCAAGTTGAACTATAAAGGAGATATAAGCTTGTACCTATGTGGCTATCTCAAATTCAATAGCAGACCCTGTTATGAACCTTACCTAGTTTTTTTTTTTTTTTTTTTTTTTTTTAATTTGTGGTTACTTTAAGAATGATAATAATAAAGTCACAAATTTTAATAATTTTATTACATATGCTATAATTCATCGCATGAACAATAACTATAATATGGATTTTTTAGGAAAAAAAAAATCTGGATTTCATGATTATTTGGCATGTTGAGCAATAGAATTTTAACACATGGCAATCATATTGGTTTTGAGCCATGTTGACCACCATGCAAGAGAGGGACAAATTGGTTGTCCTTTGTGAGATAGGGAAAAATACATTAGTACTACTACTATTTGAAAAATTTTGAGAAGGTCCGGGGGCAATTACCCCCCTTAGTAGTAATACATTAGTACTACTACTACTATATATATATATATATATATATCCAGATCTTGTGATTTAATTGATCCATGCAATTACTTCTATTCACTACCTATTAAAAGTAAAGAAAACTAATCACATGAAAATAATTAAATATTATTGGAAATACTATTAAAGGGACATGTAAGGGGGTGAAAATGTGGAGTCACAAGCATCTAAAATTAAAATCAAATAATGTTTTATTATCTTAAGTGGATGGATCCAACTATCCAAGTGGCAACTTTTTATTCTCCTTTGGGTTATTTTATCTTATATATGAATCCAGTTTTGCTAAACTAAGAAGTTAAAAAGTGCAAAACAACAAAAATAGACCCAAGGCAAACAAACGTGTAGGTACAAACAAACAGATATTTTAGAGTTACTAACATTATAATAATGGTCTCTCAGACAGAAAATCAAAAAAAAAAAAAAAAGCATTATAATAAGGGTATAGTAGTATAATATTGTTCATATAGACCAATATGTGATATCAGAAAACGGAAAACAAACAATCAGCCAAGCTGATCCAAATATAACACCTTCAGTTTCATAGCTAGCATAGCAAAGATATGACAATAACTTTGCTGAAAAGAAAGCTATATAGGCCTAAAGCTAGCATAGCATGAACTGGTTGAGTATGTCAATGGATTAATGGCTAACTATGCTAAGAAGAAAGCTGACATGATAAGCTATATATATTGTAAGACGTACCTGAAATTCCAATATCATAGCCGAAGATAACACCTCCCATGGCAGCCATCATACAAGATAGGATCACAAAAAGGGTCATTCTTCCATTGTAGCTCCTTCCTCCGCTTGTTATTGCTAGGCCTGTCGCCATGGCCCCTTTTTTTCCAAGCTCACTCACTGTTATCACTCACGACAAAGATTGAGAGAGTTCAATGTTGTAAAATATGTAGAAGATAAAGGCAGCAAGCAGTCTTACTTGACCGGTAGAGATCAACATCATTGTTGTCAATTTGAATCGTCAAAACAAATAATGTTATCAATGTATATTATAAACTATAGTATATTTTGAAAACTTCTTGGGATAGGAGCATGTGGTGGGGAATATTTCACTATATACGCAAGTTTGGAGCCTCATATGGACTTATATATTCTCACCCGCGGCTCCACGCGCGTGTGGTCATAGGACCACCCTGACTTGCAAAAAAATTTATATATACTTGTTAAAAAAATATTATATGCTAAACTAATCTATTGTGACCACCTTAATAAAAATGTTGAACACCCTGACTTGAAAATTACAAAAAATTGGATTCAACAAAAATAAAAGTAACGTTACATTCACAACATTTTTACAATAATTTCACAATAAATTCAATGTAATAAGCTGTTATTAATTCTAATTTGACCCAAACACCGATATCATTTTTTTACTTACCAATAACAGTTTTTTTGCATAAGATTTATAGTAAAAATATTGTGGATGTAGCTACTCCAAAATTAATTCTGCCCCCCAAACATAATCCTTAATTCCTTTTATAAATTCTTTTTTAAAAAAAATCTTAAATAACAACAATAAGTATTAACCCAAATAACAACAAACATAAACCAAACAAAAACAAGACAAGACCAAACAACAACAACCGAACAAATTGTTCAACAAAAAGCCTATTATAAAATAAAAAGATAGAAATCGCTAATAATTTAAATTTGTAGATCGTTCAACCTATTCAATAAAATAATCTCTAATTACATTTTTCTTTAAAAAAATGGTATTAAGAAAAATATTGTGGTTGTAAGTTATTTTTTATGATGATGACAGTTATATTCTTTTTGACTTTGTAATCACAATAATTTTACTTTCCTTGATGACTTCACTCGCAATTATAGTAAATATTCAAATTATCATTTTATTAAATTTTATATAATTTAAATTTCTTAATGTCTACGTTAACAAAACGCGCCATTTTACAAAATCAAGCACGCGACCATTTGACTTACTACATGTGTTGTCTGAAGAAAGGTAGATAAGCTTTTTTTTTGTGTTTTGGAAGGAGGATTACTAAAAATAAGGGAACCATCTCCACCACACAATAATTGGGTGGATGATCCATCATTTCTCCACGGGAAGAGATTTGGTTGTATTATTAGTATATTAATTTACGAAAACATCCTCATTCCCACTATAATTAAAACACACGCAAAATAATAATAATAATAATAATAATAATAATAATAATAATAATAAAAGAGAGGATTAAGTCAGCAAGGTGGCTAAAAAATTGGATAACTATCAATCAAGTATGCCTAAAAGAACAATGGGATATACTAATTGCTTTCTCTGCTGTCTCAGATCTTTATTTTCTCCCCTAAAAGAAGACTCAGTGTCTGTTTGAAAATAACTTATTTAATTTTTTGCTGAAAACTTTTTGCTAAAGGGTGCTAAAATATACTTGTACGGTGAAAAATGTAAGAAATTGTAAGAAAAAGTGAGAAATGTGAGGTTTTAAAAATCTGTATATAAAATATAAAAGTAAAAAATTAAAAGTTGAAGCTGACGTCAAACAAACTTTAAATCCTTTCCGTTAGCATTAAAGGATTAAAAATTAAGAAACTAGATTCCAATGTGTTATAGAAAAAGGAAATGAATATCCCTATCATGTTTTGCCCTTGTGATTTATTAGTCTAATGTCAATTCAAGCAAATTGTTAATTAGATACAAGCTAAAGAAAACTTCTGTATATAAAAATAAATAAAAAAGATAGAGAAAACTTTTGGATGAAAAGTGAACTTGGAGTTGCGGCTAAAATATTTCCAAGAATTGGCGATTGCAATTTGCCATTGCACTAATTTGATTGGACTTATTATACCTCTAACTTGTTCACTCAAACTTAAGGTACAAGCTTAAGGATACCTTGAGTTTGGAAAGAAACTGTAGCCGTGTAGCTAGGAAAGTAAGCTACACCAGATCAAATGTAGAATGAACTAGGCTTGATGTAAAATGTAATGACAAATGGTAGTTAAGGGTGACGACATTGACCGCCAAAGGAGAGCGACATTGTTTGTCGAAAGATATTGGCTAAGGATAATAGTGTAGTGGGAGCTAGAAGACATCAATCTTTCAAAGTCAATAGTCAAACTCATTATTGGTTAATGGTGTACTATCGTGACTAGATGATTTGATAATTAACATGGCTTGTTAACATAGGTGTTTGTTGACGTGGTAGATTTTGATGATGTGTTTGTGATGTGGCATATTTTGATGATGTGTTGGTTGATGTGGCAAATGGTAGAGATGTGCTATTATGCTAATGTTGTAAGGTAATTTTGTGACAAGTTATGATATGTGGATGACTTAAACTGAAAAGAAGAGGATTCTTGAAGCCTTAACTTTGATATCATGTTTAAATTAGAGAGAGAGAGAGAGTTGATATGGCTTGGCCTAACGATCTATGTTGATAGTGAAAAGCTATTGAACTACTACATCTTTACAATATAAATTTTTGTGATACATCATTGACTTATCATTTAACAAAGGCAATTAGCAAGTGCTATTTCAAACCCAAATGATAAGAAACCTTTGGGACTCTTAACAGATAGCCTTAACATGAAGATGTATTGTCCTATATAAATTAGTTAGTCGGATTCTTCATATCAATTTTTTCACTTCCAAGTCAGAAAACTAGAGAAACTGGTCAAGAATTTCATGTACAAACTCGTGTTTCTCAATTAGCCAATTTTCATACCAGGGTCAGGATCCTCACCTTCTCACATTATTATTTAACGACTTGCAATTTGCCTACATAAAAGAAGCTAAAACAGCACGAGTAGAGAAAGCAAAAATGGAAATTCACATGGGAACGTAATAAGTATGAACTGATACAAAATAAGTAAACATATCAGGGCACGTCCATCTTTCCATCTTCATTCACTTCCCCAACTATTCCCTTCCAAAACCAATGCTCCCTCCACACTCTACTCATCTGTTCAATTGGCATATTCTTAGTCTCCGGCAACAACAAGTACACAAATGCAGACATCACCAGTACCCATCCCCCAAAAAAGAAGAAAATCCCAGATTTGAGATGGCAAAGCATGGTAAGAAAAGTTTGAGCAACCATGAAAGTGAAGAGAAAGCCCACTGCTACAGTAATACTTTGCCCTGCTGATCGAATTTCCAATGGAAATATCTCACTTGGAACCAACCATCCTAGCGGCCCCCATGACCATGCAAACCCTGCCACATATGTGCAAATAAAAATTATAATCAAACTTGCATACCCTCTGCTAATCCCACCATAATCTCCAAGCTGAGCTGCCATAAGTACACCAACCATAGTTTGTGAGAGGAACATTTGAAAACCCCCAATCATGAACAAAGCTCTTCGACCAAATTTATCCACTATAAGCATGGATATGAAGGTTGAGAAAGTACCTAAAACCCCAGTGATCATGAATGAGGACAAAAGTGATGCACTTTCACCTAAACCAATTGTTCGAAAAAGTACTGGAGCATAGAAGGAGATGACGTTTATACCGGTTACTTGTTGGAAAAATGGAATTGCTATTGCCATAACCAGTTGAGGCCTATACTTACTCTGTAAGATATTCTTAAATGGGTGCTTAATGGTTTTTGATATGGAACTAGCTGTGATGAGATCATCTAATTCTGCTTGGACATCATTGGTGCCTCGGACACGCTGCAGCATTAGCTTGGCCTTTTCGGGATCTTTGCTGTTCTGGATAAGGCTGTTGGGTGTCTCAGGAAGGAATAAAGCACATAGTGTGAGGATTGAAGCTGGAACAGCAGCCATAGCTAGGGAGATTCGCCAGCCCCAACCGGCTTTAATCTTCTCAGTTCCGAAGTTGATAAGGTTAGCTGATAGAACACCTATGCCAACACAGAGTTGAAAGCCAATGGTAATTGCTCCTCTGTAGTTTGGTGGTGCCATTTCTGAGAGATACAAAGGGACTGACTGCAAAAAAAAGTACTAGAATTTAGAACAACCTTTTAGCAACAATCCTATTCAAAGATTTACCGATAAAGATATGAGGGAAATAAAAAAAGTTCCTGTCCTGCTTTTGTATGCGTCTAATGTCTATGCATATAACCTTCACAGTTTCTACCAAACTCAATTTCAACATTCCTTACTTCTGATGAACATTAAGGTAACTTGCTATCTGATCCCATTAAAAGAAGGTTCACAAAAACAAAATATTCCAAGAGATGAACTCAAGAAGTTTTACAAAAGAAACAAATAATAAAGAAGAAGAATAGAGTAACTTCCTACCTGGTTGGCAAAACCAACACCAATTCCAAGTAAAATGCGACCAAATATAAGCATGTACACATTCAAAGCTGCACCACCAAGGGCTGAACCAGCAAGGAATGCAGCACCTCCTATAAGAATCGATGGCTTGCGCCCAAAGACTCTAGTGACTGATGAGGCAAAGAAGGAAGAAACAAGGCCAGCAATATAGAGTGAGGATGTGAAGGAGGTCAACAATTGGCTATCAAATTTGCAGTAGTTGCTGATCTTATTGTCTTCATTCATCTTAGTGTACACCTCTGGGAAGAACTTCTTGAGAAATGGCTCCATAGAGGTCACTCCTCCTTCATAGTTGCTTTCATAAATTAGTGAAATTGTTTGAAACTTCTTTGTGGCATGGTTGATTATATAATGACATTGCTTCCTATTAGCAATATTCATGGAGACATTAGCTAGTCATATTGATGCCAAACTATAACCGAAACTGAACTAGTAGGCAGATGGAAAGCTTAAACAATGATTTTTTTTTTTTTTTTGAATTGAGTACATGAATGTTTGTAATAAGAAAAACCTGATATTTATCTTGGACAACCTTAAAAGGCACTCGAAAATTTTAGTACCACATATTATATATACCATTGTCAACTTTATACAAGTCTGATTAGTATGGGTTTCTGAATTCGTTGCTAACATTGCATATATAAGAGAAGAGAACACTAAGATTTTTATTTTATTTTTAATCTTGATGAAAGATGAATATAAAAGTTTAGCAAGAAAGGACCTGAAATTCCAATATCGTAGCCAAAGATAACTCCTCCCGTGGCTGCACTCATACAAGATATGACAACAAGGAGGGTCATCTTGCCATTATAGTGCCCTTTTTCACTTGTTATCGCTAGCCCAACTGCCATAGCTTCTTCCAAGCCCCAATACAGTAAACACAAACGAGAAAGAGAGAGATGGACTGTGTGTCTGCGTGTTCGAAGTGGAAAACAAAAGAAAGAGCAGTCTTCCTTGACTAGCATCTGCATCAACATCAATGTAGAAAATGTGGTAAAGTCAAAAGGAAATGTCATAGTTTCTGGACTTAGCGGAGCATGTGGGCTCATCGATCACGAGAATCACAGGTTTGGTTAAGCTACTAGAGGACTACTGAACCGCAATTGCAGAGAAGCCACTTTTCCAAAGGTTTGAAGAAGGATTTGATATTGATGTGGTCCAAAACACTCCAACAAAAACTGAGCATTCTTCTTCTTCTTCTTCTTTAAATATTTTAATTAAAAAAAAACATGTGAGAAAGGGAATGAGATTTTAATATAGCTCTACTAAAAGATCATAGTAACTTTTAACAGAAAAATCATTCTTTATGTTTCAATAAACTGAAACCGTGAGTTTAATTCATGATTACAGTTTATAAAAACACTATATTATAATTAGTGACCAATTTTTAAGGGAGTACATAACAAGTTATACTTTGAAACCGATGGAGTAGATTTGTACACCATGAAATCATTTAATTTTAACGGAGCCAGTCTCATAGTCATAGGAATACCACATGAAGACAGAACCTTATCAGCAAGTACACCACAAAAACATTTTCTTTTGATGGGCTGAAACTTTGGGTGGGCAATTGTGTGATGCCTGCATGTAACTATCATGTTCATGTCGGGCTCGGATTTATGCTCATCTATTGAATTGGATCCAAATCAACATACGGATGAGGGCAGGAAGGGCCCAAAAGTAATACAACCCAAAGTCTTAACCAAACCAAACCCATATCCGTAAATTTTTTTAAAAAATATATAAAAAAAACTGATTTTACAATAGTTGCAACTTACTTTTTGCCAGTTTTTTTTTTTTGGTCTAATAAAATATATTGGAGTATTGGACTAGCTAATTGTAGGGCTTTAACCCGGGAGGAGTCATTCCAGAAATTCTCAAAGGCCTAGGTTGAACCCAGGCCCAAGAGGTGTTTGGAAATAGTTTTCAACCGGCAATAGACATGCTTTGGTTACAACCTCGCTAGCTGCGTAATTGTCCCATCTCAAAGATTTTTTTTTTTTTATTTCATTTTATTGATAATTCAATAGTTACAAAAGACTCTTGACTATTTTTAATACGGATTCTCCAGCTTTCTTTTATCTAATGGTGGGCTTTCTCATTTCCATTTAATTTTATTATATGTTTACATCTATGTGAGCTTTGGCCCCAATTGGAAAATGTCTTTTACGTACATTTTAAAAAATAATCTCCAAATTATGGTTTAAGGCAAATAGTCTTGTAAACCAATTGATATATCTTGATGTTTCTAACAAACACTTCAAATCCCCTTAGATTAGTTGACATCTCTTTCAAAAAAAAGAAAACGGTAAAGGCTGGAGAGTATGTGGTTTAGAAAACAGTAATTGATTATAAAGATAGTAGGGAACAGTTAGAAGGCAGACCACATGAAAACTACAGTTTATTAGTTAGCTTAAATTATAGTTTTGTTAATAACATAATCATAGCCACAGTTGCTTAACAATCCACTTCCTCTAATTTTTCTATGCTTAGATGGTTATGAACTTATGATACTATCTTGTACAGATAATGGTTATATGTTAGTGTGGTAAGAAAAACATTATCCCATCAAAAATATTTTATTACTTATCATCTAAAGAAGGCAATTAGCAAGTGCTATCTCAAATCCAAATGCTTGGGACTCAAACCGATAGACTCGACTTGAAGATGCATTCTGCTATACAGTTCCTTGATATAAATTATTTCTCTACTAAGTCAAAAAACTGGAGGAACTTTTCAAGAATTTCATGTACATGTTTGTGTTCCTTGATTTGTCAACTATCGGGAATATCCTCACATTCTCACAACTTTGCATTTAGCCAACATAACAGAAGCTAAAATTGCAAGAAATGAGAGAGCGAAAATGGAAATTCTCATGGGAACATAGTACTTATGATATAAAACAAGTACACATATCATGGTGCTTCCTTGTTTCTATCTTCATTCACTTCCCCAACAATTCTCCTCCAAAACCAATGCTCCCTCCACACTTTACTCATCTGTTCAATGGGCATATTCTTAGTCTCCGGCAACAACAAGTACACAAATGCAGTCATCACCATCACCCATCCCCCAAAAAAGAAGAAAATACTAGACTTGAAATGGCAAAGCATGGTAAGAAAAGTTTGAGCACTGATAAAAATGAAGAGAAAGCTCACTGCTACTGTAATACTTTGCCCTGCTGATCGAATTTCCAATGGAAAAATCTCACTTGGAACCAACCATGCTAGTGGCCCCCATGACCAAGCAAACCCGGACACATATATGCAAATAAAAATTATAATCAAACTTGCATACCCTTTGCTAATCCCACCATGATCTCCAAGCTGAGCAGCCATAAGTCCACCAATCATAATTTGTGAGAGGAACATCTGAACACCCCCAACCATAAACAAAGCTCTTCGGCCAAGTTTATCCACTATAAGCATGGATATGATGGTTGAGACAGTAGCAACAGTCCTAATCACGATTGCAGAAAAAAGTGATGCACTTTCAGCTAAACCCATTGTTCGAAAAAGTACTGGTGCATAGAAGGAGATGACATTTATTCCGGTTACTTGTTGGAAAAATGGAATTGCCATTGCCATAACCAGTTGAGGCCTATACTTTCTCTGTAAGATATTTTTAAATGGGTGTTTAATGGTTTTTGATATGGAACTAGCTTTGATGAGATCATCTAATTCTGCTTGCACATCGTTGGTGCCTCGGACACGTTGTAGCATTAGCTTGGCCTTTTCATGGTCTTTGCTGTTCTGGATTAGGCTGTTGGGTGTCTCTGGGAGGAATACAGCACCTAGTGTAAGGATTGAAGCTGGGGCTGCAGCCATAGCTAGGGAGATTCGCCAGCCCCAACCGCCTTTAATCTTCTCAGTCCCAAAGTTTATAAGGTTTGCTAATAGTATACCCAAGCCAACACAGAGGTCAAAGCCAATGTTAATTGCTCCTCTGTAGTTTGGAGGTGCCATTTCTGAGAGATACAAGGGTACTGACTGCGCATACAAAGTCTACGTTAGAAAAAAATTTTCGACAATTATCAAATTCAAAGATATTCCAATAATTATACAAGAATGATTATAGAAAAAAAAAAAAACGAGAATAAAATATTTTGTCATGTCCTGCTTTTGTGTCTATACGTATAACCTTCACAATTTCTGCTAAACTTAATAGCCACATTTAGCTTCTTTTGTCTTATTAACATTAATGTAACTTCCTAACGTATCACTGATGCTGTTTAAAGAAGGTTAAAAAATTCTTCCAGATATGAACTCAAAAGACTTTCAAAAAGGGAGAAAAAAAGAGAGAGTAATTTTACTACCTGGTTGGCAAAACCAAGACCAAATCCAAGCAAAATGCGACCAAATATAATCATGTACACATTGAAAGCAGCACCACCAAGGGCTGAACCAGCAAGGAATGCGACGCCTCCTACAAGAATTGATGTCTTGCGCCCGAAGGCTTTAGTTACTGATGAGGCAAAGAAGGAAGCAACAAGGCCAGCAATATAGAGAGAGGATGTGAAGGTGGTCAGCAGTTGGCTATCAAATTTGCAGTAGTTGCTAATCTTGGTGTGTTCATTCAACTTAGTATACACCTCTGGGAAGAACTTTTTGAGAAATGGCTCCATAGAGGTCACTCCTCCTTCATAGTTGATTTCATATGTTAGTGAAACTATTTTAAACTTCTTTTGTAACGTGGTTTATTGGATACTGATATTACTTCCAAATAGTAATATTCATGGTGATATTAGCCAGTCATATTGATGCCAAATTATAACAATAACTGAATCAGTGAGCAGCTGGAAAGCTTAAAACATTGTTTTTTTTTTTTCACTCTTCTTTTGACCTTAACTGAGTACAATGTTTGTAAAAACAAAAACCTGAAATGTGTCTTTGACAACTATAAAAGGCAGTTGAAAATCCAACACTAGTATAGATTAGTGTGTGTTTCTCAATTGGTGGCTAACATTACATATATGAGAAAAATAACGTTAAGATTTATATTTTTATTTTTTAAAATCCTGAATATAAAGGTTCAAAAAAGAAGAGACCTGAAATTCCAAGATCATAGCCAAAGATAATTCCTCCTGTGGCAGCAATCATACAAGATAGGACAACAAAGGGGGTCATCTTGGCATTATATTGCCCTTCTTCACTTGTTATGGCTAACCCAACTGCCATAGCTTCTTCCAAGCTCCAACACACAGTACGCACAAAAATATGAGAGAGAGAGACAGAGAGAGAGAGAGAGAGTGTGTGTTCAAAATTGTAGATTCAGAATAAAAAGAGCACTCTTCCTTTACTGGCTAGCACCAATGTTATGAATATGGAAAAAGTCGAAACAAAAAATATTTGTTTTTGCACTTATAGTGGAACATATGTGTTCTATCAACTAGTGCAGAGTCTTGTAAGCTTTGTCGGCCACATGGTTGAAGTGGTGATAATGATCACCAAAAAAGGAAAAAAGTACTTGGCTTTTTGAAACGCATTTTCATTTAGGTGAGGATTGCCTCCACTCGAATAGAGTCTATAATAACGAGAAAAATTTGTCTCAGAAACAAACGTTGAATAAAGTTTGGTTCCAACTCCCAAGTATGTTTGGAATTATTTTTTACCATGCATTATATAGTAATTTATAAAACTATTTATATATAGTATTTAATTAAGTTATATGAGATATTAACAAAGTCATGCATGGTTTTTTTAATTGTCACATCACGAGTTGAAAAAAGATAATTTTAAAAATGTTTAAAGCTAAAATTTTTCTTTTTACATCCATGCTATATTAGGGTATGTTTGGAATCTGTTTATTACTGAAAATACTATAGCAAAATAATTTTTAAATATGTGAATAGTACCATGAAACCCATTTTTAATAAAAAAGTTGCTGAAAAGTGATGTACGTAAGTTTCATGAACAGTGCACAATGCACTATTCACGAATAAAAAGTCAACATTTGCGGCTAAAAAAAAGAGCAAATGCAACAGCAAAATAAGCATCCCAAACGCACGCTATATATTCACAATTAATGCACATATGTGCACATTTTAAAGGCAAAAAAGGGAAGAGAGATCGGTCTAAAACATGAAAGTAGGTGCTTAAAAAGTGGATGTTAGAATATAATTGCCTCTTGCTAAATAGTTTCTAATCAATCTCATGACATGTACTTAGATAGGCTCATCTGTTTCTTTATCTCTTATTTTGGAATGACTTATTATATCTATATATTTCTAAAAGTAGAAATGTAACATTTATTGTTGCAACGCTTTTGTTGAATCACATCAGCGCCATATCATCTACATATTTCCAACCATTTCTCTCTACTATTTTCAACCATAATATCTTTTTTACCTTTTTATTTCTCCACTACTCTCAAACTTAATCATTCTTTATTTATCCCTTCTTTTTCCTTTTATTTTGGCTCTTCTTCTCTCCATTATATTACTATAAATATTTTATTCTCTCTCCCATTCTATATATATTTTTTCACATGAAAAAGTTTATTACTCTCTCTCTCTCTCTCTCTCTCTCTCTCTCTCTCTCTCTCTCATGTTTTATTTTTGTGTGAATTTTTTTATTTTTTCTATCTCTACTTTAGAGTTATGAATTTATGCATTCTTTAGAATTTTACTTCGGGTATTTGGTTTTTTGTTTTCAAGTTATTATGTTTTTTCTTTTATATGATTGTTAAATGTTATTGTAAGGACCAAAAAATTTGACGGCTCAAGCCCATTTAGAATAGTGAGTTGTACGATTCAACCTTGGCCCAAATCAATAAAATTTGTAAGAGAGGGAATGAATAACAAGAGAGGGCTCTGCCCGAGGATGAAAATAAAGAAGAAAAAGCTAATATTATAGAATAGATGAGCATATGTCCCTCCACAAGCTTGCCCGAGGAGGCTAAGATTATACAAAAAGTTGCACTGTTTGCTCTCTTCTCTCAATGCTCTTCTTGTTTCTTTTTGACACTTCTCTCGATCCCTTTTTCTGTAAGCCCCTCCTTTCTTATATACTTCTCCTTTCTTCTCATCTCAACCATCCATCCCTACCAAACTAGCTTTCTCTCATGACACTTGTCTCTTTCTACCTCTGAAGAAGATGGTGGAAGGAGTTTGCTTAGCTGTGATTTACACTGTTTAAGTCACTTCCTCATCAATGTGGCTGATAAAGCTGTTACCCATCATTTAATGCGAAGGCGACATGCTACTCCAAACTAGAAATTTCCCCTATAACTACTAACTCGCTCTCTCTCTCTCTCTCTCTCTCTTCAGGTTCTCGCTCTCACTTGGAATGCCTTATAGTACCTTGACTCATTACTTCCTTTCCTCGAATGGCTTTCCTCCTCGAGCTCGTGGATTTTGACATCCCCACAATTATACTACAACTCTTCAGATCCATCCTCGATCCTCGGGCACCCACAACAGCCCCCTAAAACATTCGCTATTGTTTCTGAGACAAAAGTGCAGTTTTAGTCACATAGATAAACTATGCACATGCCCTATGTGTTTCCACATGTTAACATCTTTTCGCCTGTCTTCAGCACGCTCCTGACGCTTCGGAATCCACGATTTCACATTTATGGTGTCAGGCGGCTGCTTGTCTCCCCACATTCTACGGCCTAATCAAGATCCTACGGTCCCTATTTTCCTTCACTTATGAGCGGGAAAATTACCGCTCACTTTTCACCTCTATATAAGGAGAACTTGGGGTCGACTGGAGTTCATTTATGCATTTTGGCAATCTGAGTTCAAGCAACCTCCCGAGGAGATCTTTTCCCTTTGCTCATAGGTGTGTTCATCCTCACATTTTTTCTTTGCACAAGTTTATTCTTTTGTGCCATAAAACTCCATGGGTAGATACGCTAAGTTAGTGGATACTCTTGAAGCTAGGGCTATATTTAGGGCATAGTATAGGATTCCCAATGGTGTTGAAATCCAACACTGTGAATATGGTGAATGGCTGGTCTTGAACAGACCTCCTGAATCCGTGGTCATTCCTATGATTGCCTTCATTGAAGGTGGGATGGAACTTCCTATGGGAAGGGTTACTAGGGACTTCCTAATAAACTATAGGCTAACCCCCATCCAATACTCCCCAAATGTCTTTAGGGTCCTCGGCTGTGTAGATATGCTAAACAAGAAAATTAGGACCAACCTTTCCTGGCATGACATCAATTGGGTATATAATTGCCAAAAAGGGGGAAAAAAAACTAAATATTACATTAAATCTAGAGTCTCCACCATTAGGTTAATCTCCTGCCTACCTGACTAAAGTAAAGGTATGGACGAGGACTTCGTTATCATCTCGGGAGACTAGCATAATGGACTAGATTGTCCCACCCAAGAAGGGGAACCAGGTAGGGTTCTCGAGGACCATAGATGCACCTAGGATGTTACTTGAGTTCATAAGTATAAAAATTTTCCTTTTCGCCTTTTTTTTTTTTTTTTTTTTTTTTTTTTTTTACTCATGATTCTCATTGTTTTGCTGTGCAGACGAATACCACACCGCCCCGGCCAAGCACCTGGTGAACTTCACTGACCTAAACCAAATCCTTAGGTCAAAGATCTTTCTGCAAAAGGACGAATAACTCCGAGCTACTCACGTCATCCTCGGATACCTACCCTCAACAAAATGATTCCAAAGCCTAAGGAACATAATCAAAGCTAGGGATTCTAGACTAGCTTTGATTGACATTGCCATTCCAGGCTTTTTGGCAGTAGGACCTCTCAGCAACCCCTAACTAAAGAGGCCTGAACCACCAAGGCCCAACAGAAGAAAGGTACCTCCACTAGTACCTCAAAAGAGCTCGATGGGGAACAACCACGCAAACCTTCCCTTTGGAGACTCTCCTTCACAATGAGCTCGGGGGGCCCAATTTTGGATGATGCCAACCTTAGAGACCCCCAGAAGGGTAGGTCGGGCTTGGTGGCCAAATGCTTAGAGGAAGCCCTCCTCCTGCCCAAGGACATGCAAGAGCTCAAGTCCTTCAGGAAACGTGAGGTCTTTTTGTCTTTGAAAAGAGACCTTGCCAAGGTACATAATCACTTCCTTATTTACTTAAGTTAGATAACACATATATAAACACTAACATGCATTAACCTTACAGTCTGTACAAGCAGCCTTCATGGCTGAGGAATGGGTGGACCAAGCTTTGGACCAAGCTCATAAAGCCGAGGGTAGGGCGAAGACAACAAGGCCTATGTCGAGGCTAGCCAGCAGCTTAAAGAAACTCTCACCCAGTTGACCGAGGTTGAAAAGTCTTGGAAAAACGCCAAGGCCGCCCTGTCCAGCTATGAAAAACAAGCTGCAGAGTCTTTAGAGGCTCAAAAGAAAGCTGAGAATAAGCTGGCCTTGACCGTAGTAGAACTCAAACAGACCCAAAAAGCAGCTGGTGGCCAAGGATGCCGAGATGGCTAAGGCTAAGCAGGCAGCCTATGACGCGGACATGACCAAGACTACTCAAAGTTTAACTGCCCAACTTAGGGACGTTGCTCGGGCCTTCTGCCTTGAGGTATGGGGTCAGACCCTCAGCACAGCAGGGGTTGATACTGAATCAGAGCTTAGAGCTACTGACAAAGTATATTACCCCCCAGCCTTGCGTCTGGCCCCTAACTCCCTTCAGCTTCTAGTGGATCCTAACTTTGCCCCTATTTCCTCCTCGGACCAGCTAGCCCCTACTCCATCCAACTTGCCAGCCACAAAAAAAGGACCAGAACAGCCACGCCCCGCAAATGTGGTGAACGTGGACGCAGGAAAGGTGGCCGAGGTGGCTCAGCTCAAGTGAAAGAAAAAAGGAAAGAGCAAGAAAATGAGAGAGAAAAAGGGAAAGAAGCATCAACTTGAGTTAACTTTAGGCTTAGAGATAAACCGTCAATTTTGTAAATGGGCTCTAGTGTAGTTGATGCCCCTTTTCTTTTTCCTTGTCTTGTAACTCTCCTTTTTGAATTTAATGATAATAATTTAACCTTCTTTTTATTACTCCTCACTGATCTATACTTCATTTATTTGGTTATATCTTCCGTCTTCTTTTTTTAAATACTTACAATAGTCCAGCCTTTGACTAAATAAGTCTACCTCCCTTGCCTTTATTATTTACTATTAAAAATGGACTCGGAATCTCAACAAGGTCCATCTGCACTAAGGCTGCAATCTGAGGAAGCGATTAGGCTTCCTAACTCCACGATACGCACGAATAATCTTACAAAAAGGCTAACTGATCCAAAGGTATCTTACAGATACACTCGTAAATGCTTTAAGAGATGCCTATGGGCGTTCCTTGTAACTAGATTTTATGACGAGGGCTTTAGTCATTTACTGCAAATGGACCAAGCACTAATTTACATAATACGTGTGTGTGACCCGAGAAACCAGGCGTAACCCAGGTTCTGTTTTACACTTAGAATATTTCATGAAATGTTAATTCACCCTAGGCTTGTGACCCGAGGAGCCAAACAAGGTCTAGGTTTTGTTTAACACTTAGAATTTTCTTGCAATGTTAATTTACCTTAGGCTTGTGACCCGAGGAGCCAAAGAAGGCCAGGTTTTGTTTAACACTTGAAATTTTCTTGCTAATTTACCCCAGGCTTGTGACCCGAGGAGCTAAACAAGGCCTAGGTTTTGTTTAACCCTTGGAATTTTCTTGCAATGTTAATTTACCCTAGGCTTGTAACCCGATGAGCCAAAAAAGGCCTAGGTTCTGTTTAACACTTGGAATTTTCTTGCAATGTTAATTTACCCTAGGCTTGTGACCTGAGGAGCCAAACAATGCCTAGGTTCTGTTTAACACTTGGAATTTTCTCGCAATGTTAATTTACCCTAGGCTTGTGACCCAAGGAGTCAAACAAGGCCTAGGTTCTGTTTAACGCTTAGAATTTTCTTAGACTGATTACTTCAGCAAATACGTCCACAATAAGATACAACAAATCAAGATACGAGTGACAAAGGAAGTCATAACATTAATAATAATAATAACGTCGTAGATTGTTTACATTCCAAGGACAAGGAATTACATTTTCATCCAAATCTTCTAAGTAATAAGCCCCAATGCCAGCAATGGAAGTGATCCTATACAGCCTTTCCCAGTTAGGGCCCAGTTTTCCCCAGGCAGGGTTCTTGGCCGTCCCCACCACTTTCCTCAAGATCAAGTCACCTGGAGCTAATGGCCTAGACTTCACCTCCTTATCATACCCTTGTTTAAGTTTCTGTTGGTAATATGCCATCTTTACCATTGCCACCTCTCTTCTTTCTTCGGCCATATCTAGGCTGTCTAAAAGTAAACAATTGTTCTCTTCAACATTGAACCGATCAGTTCTTAAAGTTGGGAATCCAGACTCAAGGGGGATTACTGCCTCTACCCCATAAGTCATTGAAAAATGAGTCTCCCCTGTTGATCTTCGAGGTGTGGCCTGATAGGTCCACAACAAGTGGGGAAATTCATCTACCCATTTTCCTTTAGTGTTGTCCAACCTTTTGTTCAGCCCGAACACTATAACCTTATTGGTGGCCTCGGCTTGTCCATTCCCTTGAGGATGGACAGACGTAGAATACATGTTCCTAATCCCTAACTCTCCACAATATCTTTGGAAGGCTTTATTGTCAAATTGAAGACCGTTGTCCGAGACCAGTGTGTGAGGAACTCCGAACCTTATGACAATATTCTTCCAGATGAACCTCTTAGCATCCACATCCCTGATATTAGTAAGTGGCTCAGCTTCCACCCATTTGGAAAAGTAGTTTGTGCCAACGAGGAGCCATCTTCGGTTCCCTATAGCTCGGGAAAATGGTCCCACTATATCTAGGCCCCACTAAGCGAATGACCAAGGGCTAGATAATGGATTCAGGACTCCCCTTAGCTGATGAGTATTTAGGGCATAACTCTAACATTGGTCATACTTCTTCGCATAATCCTAGGAGGTTCTTTGCATGCTAGGCCACCAGTATCCCTGGGTGAGGACCCTATGCGCCAAAGACCTACCCCTTATGTGACTTCCACATATGCCTTCATGCAACTCTTTTAACAAAGGCCCTACAGCTTATGGATGTACGCACAAAAAATATGGTCCAGAGTAAGAACGCTTGTACAACTTCTGCTTTTTAGATAGCCAATAGAGATGAGCACTTCTGCGCACCTTCTTTGCCTCACATTTGTCCTCAGGCAATGATCCCTGCTTCAGAAATGTCACTATGGGGTCCATCCAGCTCGTCCCCACATGGAGGCTATTCACCCCAACCAAGGATACCCTTGTGAGATTAGAGCTATCCATATCCTCAAAAACAACAACTTGAGGAAGGCTTGACCCTAGAGAAGTGGCTAGCATTGCCAAAGAATTTGCATGAGAGTTTTTCCCCCTGGGGATTTGCTTCAAAACGAACCTCTAAAACTGAGCTCGTGTTATAGCTTTGCAAGGTATCCCTACATCCTCTCATCTCGAGCTTCAAACTCTCTATTAACCTGGCCCACCACCAATCTAGAATCGGAATACAACTCTACCACCTCTCCACCTAACTGTCTAACCATAGCTACTCCCACTAACAAAGCCTTATACTCGGCCTCGTTGTTGGTAGCTAGGAAACCTAATCGCAATGATTTCTATATTACCAGCTTCTCAAGAGTGATTAGCATAATCCCTATCCTTGCTCCCTTTCGGTTAGAGGCCCCGTTTATATAAACCCTCCAAGGGAGGACAATAATGGCCAATGTGACCATTAACCCCAATGCTTTTTCCTCCTTCTCGATTGTTCCCTTGGTGAATTCTGCCACAAAGTCTGCTAGAACCTGCCCTTTTATAGCAGTACGAGGCATATACTTGACATCGTAGGCTCCGAGCATGGTTCCCCATTTAGCAGTCCTACCTGTATAGTCTGATTTCCTTAGAAAAACCTGCAAAGGGAGCTGGGTGAGCACCACTATGGTATGAGCTTGAAAGTAATGGGGAAGCTTCCTTGTGGCATGTTCTAAAGCCAACATTGCCTTCTTCAAGGGTAGATAACGTGTCTCAGCCTCTTGTAAGGGCTTACTAATATAGTAGACAGGCCTCTAGACCCCATCCTCATTTCTGACCAAGACAAGGTTGACAGCATAATCCGTAACGGCTAGGTATGCATACAAAACTTCCTCCTTCTCAGGCCTAGAGAGTATTGAGGGACTTAATAAATACTGTTTGAGATCCTCAAAAGCCCTTACACACTCCTTGGTCCATTGAAAGTCCTTCCACCTGTGAAAGGAGCTAGAAAAAAGGATGACACCTGTTCGCAGACTAAGTGATGAATCTATTTAAGGCTGCTGCCATCCCAATCAATTTTTGCACCTCTTTGGGATTCCTAGGAGGATGCAAATTGTTTATAGCCTTAATCTGCCCGGGGTTCACCTCAATTCCAGGGTGAGTAATCATGTAGCCTAAAAACTTGCCCGAACTTACCCCAAAAGAACACTTAGAAGCGTTCAGGCGTAACTTATGCTTTCTCAGAACCGAGAATGTCTCCCCCAGGTCTGCTAAATGCTCCTCTACCTGCCTGCTCTTTATTACCATGTTATCAATGTAGGCCTCAATATTCCTCCCAATTTGAGATTTAAACATTCATGTCACCATTCACTGATATGTGGATTCGGTATTTTTAAAGCCAAAGGGCATGACCCGATAATGATAGTTTCCATTGGGAGCACAAAAGGCCATCTTCTCCTGATCAAGTAATGACAAGGGTATCTGATGGTAGCCTTAGAAGGCATCTAAGAAACTCATCCAAGGGTGCCCTACTGTGGCATCCACCAACTGATCAATTCTAGGAATGGGAAAGGGGTCGTTTGGGAAAACTTTGTTCAAATCAGTGAAGTCTACGTAGACTCGCCACTTTCCACTCTTTTTCTTAACTACCACAATGTTGGCCAACCACTCGGGATAGAAGATCTCCTTAATGGTTCCAGCTTGCTTCAACTTGTTTACCTCTATCTTTACTACTTCAGCGTGATCCTTGGATGATTGCCAAGAAAACTATTTACGTGGCGAAGCCTCGGGATTGACATTCAGTTGGTGACATATAAACCTAGGGTCAATCCCTGGAACATCATAAGTACTCCATGCTTAGACATCAATATTGGCCTCTAGAAACTTCACTAACTCTGATTTTTCCAAGAGTGGCAACTGGGATCCCACTTGGAAGTATTGATCCTGATCCTGCCTTATTACCACTTTCTCCAGATCCTTGGACAGCTCTCCAAATGCTCCGGTTTGCTGCCCCCTTACAGGGCCCTTTAGTTGCTATGGGACTGGACCTTTAATCACCGCAGTAGGATCCGAAGGTTGCCGTGTAATTGCTGAAACCAAGCATTGCCTGGCCATAGCCTGGCTATCTACCAACTCTCCTACTCTTCTTCGAGTAGGATATTTGACCTTCAGATGTAGGGTCAAGGATACGACTCCCATAGCGTGAAGCTAGGGTCTGACTAAAACAGCTGTGTAGGGGGAAAATGCTTCCACTACAATGAAGTCAACCTGCACCTCCTCATCCCCAGCCTATACAGGTAACTTGATCATTCCCTAGGGGACCACCATCCTACCATCAAAGCCCATCAATGGTGAATCGTACCTCTCCAGATCTTCAGGCTTCAAGTTCAGCCCCTTGTACAAATCAGGGTACCTAATCTCTGCTCCGCTTCCCTGATCAACTAGCACTCTCTTTACATCATAACCCCCAATTCTAATAGTAATCACTAGAGCATCATCATGTGGTTGGAAAGTTCCCTCCTTATCCTCCTTTAAGAAACACAGGGTAGGGGTGACTGTCATCCTAGCTCTTTTAGGAGCCTGACCAGCAGCCTCCAAGTCATAACCCCCACCCACAAACATTACCCCAATGCCCGAGGTCCCATTATTCCCTGGCCTGGCAAGGATCACATTGATGGTACCCAGTGCTAATCGAGGGGAGCTACGTTTGTGAAACTCAGCTCCTGAGTGACTGAACTACCCTCTATGCTGATGTAAAAACCGATTGAGCTTCCCTGCCCTCGCCAATTGGCTCAAGTGATCTCGCAAGGGTCTGCAATCCTCTGTAGTATGTCCTCGGTCTTGATGGTAGTGGCAATAGAGGCTCTGGTTTCTTTTGGATGAGTCCCCGCCCATCTTACTGGGCCACTTAAAATATGACTCATTCTTAATCTTCTCCAGTATGTGATACACTAGCTTTTTAAATAATGAGTTAACCAACTGAGCTCCCACGGATGGCACTTGGTTAGGGAACTCCCCTCGAGGGCAATTACCTTGGTATCCTCCTTTCTGAGGATCCCTCCTCTCAGGGAGCATTTTTGCCTTGCCCTTTCCCTGTATCTGATCCTCCTCCACGTGCTTATTCTTATCTATGCGATCCATAAGTTGGCGCATGTTCAAGGCAGACTTCATCATCAATGACTTCCTTATCTCGTGCTCGATAGGGAGCCTAACCTTGAAGGTCCTCACGGCCACATCCTTAAAATTTCCATCAATTTCATTATATGTTTTCCAGTATCTGTCTGAGTAAGTCTTGAGGGTTTCTCCCTCTCTCATTGCCATGGACAACAAAGAATCAACCGGCTTGGGGACCCTACTGCATGTTATGAATCTAGCCCTGAAAGCCCTTGTTAGCTCCTCAAAAGATCCCACTGAGTTTCCTCTAAGGCGTCAAACCAACGCATAGCCTTAAAGTACCTTGACTCATCTTTTCCTTTCCTCTAGCGGCTTTCCTCCTCGAGCCCGTGGATTGTGACATCCCCACAGTTATACTGAAACTTTTCAGATCCATCCTTAATCCTTGGGCACCCACAGTTATCCTATTGCATATAAAGATATATAACTTACAAGAATATAATGTTATTCTGTTATATAACATGACTTTAATAATTTGGTGTTTCACTCAGGAGTCAGGATTATATATTTTAATTTTATGCTTCTTTTTCTCATTTTATTTTCTATTTCTCTACCCAAAAAGTATCTTATTCTCTCTCTCTCTCTCTCTCTCTCTCTCTCTCTCTCTCTCTCTCTCTCTCTCTCTATATATATATATATATATTATTTATTCTTTTATGCAGGTTTACTTTAGGTTGATAAATAATTGTATTTTGGAGAAATTACATTTTTTCCACCTATGATTTGCCCGAAAAACATTTTGTCTACCTATAATTTAAAAATTAATACTTTACCCATCTGAGATAATCTCTATTTGTCTCTCGTTACCTACCTCTGTTAAAAATAGTAGTAAATTTTTATTTTTTACTACCTTTACTCAAAATATAAACAACTAAAAAATCAAGAGAAAAGAAAATCCTAAAAGCTAGCTTTTGTAAAAATTAAATCCTAACTTTTTGATCAACAACAAATCAGAAAATTCCGTGCACATTAGGGAACTTCGCCAGTCTCAAACTTCTCCGAACCACCTGGAAATTCCGATAGTGTTATGTGACACTGTTTTCCTCAATTTCGTATCCGTCACTGTTTTCTTGTTCCTCTTCCGTTGTTCGTGGTTGTACAGTACTAGTGTTAGTTTTTTGCTCCGTTATAAGGTCATGAAGCTTTCGACTCTCGGACATCAAAGAAAACTGAAATATCAAAAAAGAAAATGAGAGAATGTTATATTGTATAGAAGAGAGAGAAAAAAAAAATCAGGGATTGATGGAAAAAAAACCTTGTGGAGATGAAACGTCACGTCGTCGATTTCGATAACAAGTCTTGTTATACCAGTGGTGCAAAACCATGCTTGACCTGAAGTGGTAAATCCAGTGGTAAAGTACTTTATCTTCATGGGTATATTGGAGGTAGGTGGAGATGGTGTTCATGAATGGGTCCACTGTTTGGAGTTGATGGGGATGACTAAATGGCTGTATGAAGAAATTCCTTGCGCAACATTTGCCAGCCATGCCTTGGTTCAGAATTTTACGTCATAATTTGAACAAATGGTTCTCAAAGAGACGAGTCTCATCAAAAGCTTCACGGGTCTTAGTGGCAAGCATGGGATGGAAGCAATCAAATCGGAAAATTTCCAGGGTCTTCTGCTATCACATTACACATTTACGTCAATAATCATAAAAGAATGTCCAACTAGTGAACATGAAATCCTGAGAGAATCAGATCAGCAGAGAAAACTCTACTTCACAACTGTCTCATTTTACTAACAAACTGTAAACTTTCTCCAAAACCAAAATTAAACCCTAAAATTAAAAGCTCGGTCTTAATTTTTATAAAATCTAGCTTTTAGATCATATTTTCCCTTGATTTTTTTTGTTTTGTTTTTTATGTTTTGAGAGAAAATAGATATAAAAGGGTAACAAAAATACAAATTTATTTATGTTTTTAACAAAGGTGGGTAATAGGAGATAAACAGAACTTACCTCAAGTGGATAAAGTGCCAATTTTTAAACCACATGTCGGCAAATCATTTTCGGAACAACCACAAGTGGACAAAGTGTAATTTTCCCTTGTATTTTTACTATTTTGGGTTAATACGATTTGGTAGTGTGTATTTTTTTAGTTTTCCATCACAAGTTTTCTCTCTCCCTCTTATAGCTTTTGTTTGACTTTTTTGACATAATACTTAGTTATTTTGGAAGTGAGACTTTGAAGTTATACCAAAACACAATTTTGGTTATGTATTTGAACGTCTATCAACTATTAAAACCGCCCAAAATGAATATGTATAAAAAATATTTATGTTTTAATTTTTCATCGATTTATTATTTAGTTATAACATCAAAATTAAAATAGATGAATATGTAAAGTTAAAACTGCCTAAGATGAATTTGTAAAGCCAATATATTTATATATTTAATATAGTCAAAAAATTAAAAGTAAAAAAATAAATAATAAAAAGAATAATAATGTGGTGGATGAGGAAGCTCAACATAAGCGTAGCAACAATAAATGTGATATGAATGTCTAATTAAAGGAAATTAAATCTTAATAAAAAAAATGAAAGTGTATATTGTACGCTATACAAATGATTTTTTTTTTTTTTTTTTTCATTTTGATAGGTGAAGTGTTAAACATAATTTAGAGAACAAATTATTTTTAGAAATTATTTAATTTTTTGGGAGCTAGAAAGAATTATTTTACACAAAACTTAGAGAACAAATTATATATTATACCATAGCTACAAAATAATTATTTATTCTCATGCGTTGCGTGGGTCTGTGATTAGTTCCGGATAAAGTTAATTACAAACTTAGTTGTAATTAATTGTTACAATTTCACTTAATATCTTTTTATTGACTATAAATTTTGACAAATTCGAAAATTGGTTTATATTTTTTTTTTATATTTTTTATGCTTACAAAATTTTTTAAAAATCAAATATCAATTGTTATATTATCAATAAAATACTTAAATTTCATGTCTCTACAATCTAATATTATGTATAAAAAAATAAATTAATGAATTAAATAATAAATGATATTTAATTGACAAAAAATTTGACATAAATATTAAAAACATAAAAAAATATATAATCCAACTATTATATTTTTAAAATATTTAATCATATTACTTTTTTTAGTTAGAACCATAGTCATTCGTTTCAACTAACTAACTATATATTCAAGCAAAAGCCGAAGCAAGGTACACAGAACAAGGAAACTCCGTACAGCAAATAACAGGAAACACAGCACGATACTCAATAACCAGCAAACAAAAAATTAAGACAAGTCAAGGTCAGAAATGCAAGCTTCACGGAAGGGAAGTTAGGGGATTGTAGGGAACTAAAAAACAAAAGCCAAAAGCAGAGAAGGAGCCAACAATTTAAAAACCATTATGAGTCGGTGAGGCATTTAGTCGAACAGTTGGCGTGCCTCAGCGATTCAGACGAGTTTGATGATTTAATCATTTTTGTTGCTCACAAAAATATCAACATTAAGGAGATGACCAATCAAGATCAGGTAAGCTTATAAACACACCAAGTTTTTACTACTATGGTACACGAGCATTCATAAGTTCATAATTTCTTCTAGCATATCACTTTCATCAAACACAGCGTTCAATGCGTGTAAGAGAATCATTATGGCAATAATAAAACTAAGTTTGAGAATCATTAGGGATTTAAATAAAGAGACGAGCTATACTATGTTTTGATGGTTTTGAACTTATGATGCTATCTTCTATAGATAATGGTCATAAGTTCTTTTTTTGAGGGCAAGATAATGGTCATAAGTTAGTTTGGTAAGAAAAACTTTTTCCCCATCAAAATATTGTATTACTTATCATCTAATGAAAGAAATTAGCAGGTGCTATTTCAAATCCAAATTGTAAGAAAACATGGGGCTCAAACTAATAGACTTAACTAGAAGATGTATACTACCATATAAATTAGTTAGTCGGATCCTTAATATGAATTATTTATCTACCAAGTCAGAAAACTAGAGGAAATTTTCAAGAATTTCATGGTACACCAAATGTGTTCGTGTTTGTGTTCCTTGATCAGTGACCAAATTTGCCAAATAGCATAATTTAAGAAAAATTTTAGGAAAAAAAAAGCATCCTGACAAAGTTATTTAGTTATATAGCACATTTTTAGAACTTCAGTTCCAAACAATATGGGCTTCATTGCTTGTGAGCTGCTTGGAACTCGAGTTTGTCAAATTTGAGTTCCAAAAACGTGTTACATAACTAAATAAATTTGTCATCACGCATTTTTTGCTAAAATTGTGCTATTAGGCAAATTTGGCCTTGATTAGTCAACCATTAGGAATATCCTCACTTTCTCACAACATTGCAATTAGCCTAGAAAACAGAAGCTAAAATTGCAGGAAATGAGAGGGCAAAAAAAGGAAATTCTCATGGGAACATAGTGATAATGAACTGGTATAAAACAAGTAAACATATCATGGAGTTTCCATGCTTCTGTCTTCATTCACTTCCCCAACAATTCTCTTCCAAAACCAGTGCTCCCTCCACACTTTGGCCATCTGTTCAATGGGCATATTCTTAGTCTCCGGCAACAACAAGTACACAAATGCAGTCATCACCATCACCCATCCCCCAAAAAAGAAGAAAATGCCAGACTTGAAATGGCAAAGCATGGTAAGAAAAGTTTGAGCACTGATAAAAATGAAGAGAAAGCTCACTGCTACAGTAATACTTTGCCCTGCTGATCGTATTTCCAAAGGAAAAATCTCACTTGGAACCAACCATCCTAGTGGCCCCCATGACCATGCAAACCCGGTAACATATATACAAATAAAAATTATAATCAAAGTTGCATACCCTTTGCTAATCCCACCATGATCTCCAAGCTGAGCAGCTATAAGTCCTCCGACCATAATTTGTGAGAGGAACATCTGGATGCCCCCAATCATAAACAAAGCTCTTCGGCCAAGTTTATCCACTATAAGCATGGATATGAAGGTTGAGACAGTACCAACAACCCCAGTCATGACCGCAGATAAAAGTGAATCACTTTCACCTAAACTAATCGTTCGAAAAAGTACTGGTGCATAGAAGCTGATGACGTTTATTCCAGTTACTTGCTGGAAAAATGGAATTGCTATAGCCATAACCAGTTGAGGCCTATACTTTCTATGTATGATACTCTTAAATGGGTGTTTAATGGTTTTTGATATGGAACTAGCTTCGATGAGATCATCTAATTCTGCTTGCACATCATTGGTGCCTCGGACACGTTGCAGCATAAGCTTGGCCTTTTCGTAGTCTTTGCTATTCTGGATTTGGCTGTTGGGTGTCTCAGGAAGGAATAGAGAACCTAGTGTGAGGATTGAAGCTGGAGCAGCAGCCATGGCTAGGGAGATTCGCCAGCCCCAACCACTTTTAATCTTCTCAGTACCAAAGTTGATGAGGTTTGCCGATAGGAAACCTATGCCAATAGAGAGTTGAAAGCCAATGTTAATTGCCCCTCTGTACTTTGGTGTTGCCATTTCTGAGAGATACAAGGGGACTGACTGCAAAAACACGTGCTAGGATTTATAACCACATTTCAGCAACAAAACAAAATTCTAAGATTAAGGTAACTAACATATTACCGATGTCTTGTCCTGCTTTTGTATGTGTCTATTGTCTATATATTTAACCATCACAATTTCTTCCAAATTCAATTTCCACACTCCTTTTGTCAAACAAATATTAAGGTAACTTACTGACATATTACTGATGCCATTTAATGAAGATTTAGAAAATGGTCCAGAGATGAGCTCAAGAGGTTTCACAAAAGGGGGAAAAAAGATTTAACTTTAATACCTGGTTGGCAAAACCAACACCAATTCCAAGCAAAATGCGACCAAATATAAGCATGTACACATTCAAAGCTGCACCACCAAGGGCTGAACCAGCAAGGAATGCCACACCACCTAAAAGAATTGATGGCTTGCGCCCAAAAACTCTAGTGACTGATGAGGCAAATAAGGAAGCAACAAGGCCAGCGATATAGAGTGAGGATGTGAAGGTGGTCAGCAGTTGGCTATCAAATTTGCAGTAGTTGCTAATATTGGTGTCTTCATTCATCTTAGTGTACACCTCTGGGAAGAACTTTTTGAGAAATGGCTCCATAGAGGTCACTCCTCCTTCATAGTTGCTTACATATGTTAGTGGAACTGTTTCAAACTTATTTTGTAGCGTGGTTTACTAGTAAATGACATCGCTTATTGATGGAGATAATAGTTAGTCATATTGATGCCAAATTATAACAGAAGATGAACTGGTAAGCAGATGGAAAGCTTAAACAGTGAATTCTTTTTAATCCTTAATTGAGTACATTAATGTTTGTAAAAACAAAAGTCTGATGTGTCTTGGACTACTTTAAAAGGTACTTGAAAATTCAGTACCAATATATACACACACACACACCATCGACATCTGTAAGTACAGATTAGTATGTATTTCTCAATTGGTCTCTAACATTGCATATATAGGAGAAAAATAAAACTAAGAATTTTATTTTATTTTTAGTCTTGATGAATCTAAAAGCTTAGGAAGAAGGGACCTGAAATTCCTATATCGTAGCCAAAGATAACTCCTCCCGTGGCAGCAATCATACAAGATAGGACGACAAAGGGTGTCACCTTGCCATTATATTGCCCTTTTTCACTAGTTATAGCTAGCCCAACTGCCATCTCTTCTTCCAAGCTCCAACACAGTAGGCAGAAGCAAGAGAGAATGTGTGCCTGTGTTCAAACTTCAAAGTTGTATCTATGGTTCAGAACAAAAGAGCAGTAAGCCAAAACAAAATATCAGAGTTTCCGGATTTGATATTGATGTGTTCCAAAGATATATCATTGGCAATTGTAGCTTATGGTTCTCTCCTACTTAAAATAATAATAATAATAATAAAAATAATAAAAAGGATGGAGTAGAGTCATGGTCATTGGAATACAACATAAAGTCACAACCTTATCTTTATCAAGCTCACCACACACACGCGCGCGCGCGCGCAGACAAAATCTTTTGAGGGCTGAAACTTTGGGTGGGCTACTGTGTGAGACTTGCATGCAACTATCATGTTCATATCGGGCTCAGTCATATTTTATCTATTGAATTGGACCCAAATCAATATACAAATGGGGACAAGAATGGCCCAAAAACAATACAGCTCAAAGACTTAACCCAACTGAAATCCTCAGCCTTTTATTTTATCTAGAGGTCATATATATGTATGTATATATATATATATATATATACACGGTTGACCTTAACTAATGTATCAAGGATCCTTAGTTAACCCCAATGTTTTTGGGACTAAGGCTTTGTTTTTTGTTGTGGTTGTTGTTAGATGGTTATGAACTTATGATTCTATCTTCTACAAATAATAGTAATATGTTCGTGTGGTAAGAAAAAAATTTTCCCATCAAAACACTTTATAACTTATATAATGAAAGCAATTAAGTGCTATTTCAAATCCAGATGGCAAGAAAAATAGGGGCTCTAACTGATAACCTTAGCTTGAAGATATATACTCAGTCTATATAAATTACTTAGTTGGTTCATGTACATGTTTGTGTTCCTTATCAGAATCCTCACCTTCTCACACCATCCCTTAATAACTTTGCTATTAGCTAACATAAAAGAAGCTAAAATTGCAAGAGATGAGAGAGCAAAAATGGAAATTCTAATGAGAACATAGTAATTATGAACTGGTATACAATAAGTAAACATATCATGGTGCTTCCATCTTTGTATCTTCATTCACTTCCCCAATAATTCTCTTCCAAAACCAATGCTCCCTCCACACTTTACTCATCTGTTCAATGGGCACATTCTTAGTCTCCGGCAACAAGAAGTACACAAATGCAGTCATCACAGCTACCCATCCCCCAAAAAAGAAGAAAATACCAGATTTGAAATGGCAAAGCATGGTAAGAAAAGTTTGAGCACCCAAAAATATGAAGATAAAGCCCACTGCTACTGTAATACTTTGTCCGGCCGATCGAATTTCCAAAGGAAAAATCTCACTTGGAACCAACCATCCTAGTGGCCCCCACGACCATCCAAACCCGGACACATATATACAAATAAAAATTATAATCAAAGTTGCATATCCTTTGCTAATCCCACCATGATCTCCAAGCTGAGCAGCCATAAGTCCACCAATTATAATTTGTGAGAGGAACATCTGAATACCCCCAATTACAAACAAAGCTCTTCGGCCAAGTTTATCCACTATGAGCATTGATATGGTGGTTGAGACAGCACCAACAACCCCAGTCATGACTGCGGAGAATAGTGATGCGCTTTCACCTAAACCAATTGTTCGAAAAAGTACAGGTGCATAGAAGGTGATGACATTTATCCCGGTAACTTGTTGGAAAAATGGAATTGCTATTGCCATAACCAGTTGAGGCCTATACTTTCTATGTATGATATTTTTAAATGGGTGTTTAATGGTTTTTGATATGGAACTAGCTTCGATGAGATCATCTAATTCTGCTTGCACATCATTGGTGCCTCGGACACGTTGCAGCATTAGCTTGGCCTTTTCGTGGTCTTTGCTGCTCTGGATTAGGCTGTTGGGTGTCTCTGGGAGAAATAGAGCACCTAGTGTAAGGATTGAAGCTGGGACTGCAGCCATGGCTAGGGAGATTCGCCAACCCCAACCGCCTTTAATCTTCTCAGTACCAAAATTTATGAGGTTAGCTAATAGAATCCCAATGCCAACCCAGAGTTCAAAGCCAATGTTAATTGCTCCTCTGTAGTTTGGTGGTGCCAATTCTGAGAGATACAAGGGTACTGACTGCAAAAATAAAGTCCATTTTGGAACAAAATTTAGACTATGATCCAATTCAAAGATATTCCCATAATGATACAAGATTAAAATATGTTGTCTTGTCTCACTTTTGTATGTGTCTACACATATAACCTTCACAATTTCTGCCATACTCAATTTCCATTCCTTTTGTGGAATGAAGATTAAAGTAACTTACTAAAATGTTACTGATGATATTAAAAGAAGGTTCAGAAAATGTTCCAGAGATGAATGCAAGAGGTTTCACAAAAGGAGGGAAAAAATTATATTAACTTTAATACCTGGTTGGCGAAACCAACACCAATTCCAAGCAAAATTCGACCAAATATAATCATATACACATTCAAAGCTGCACCACCAAGAGCTGAACCAGCAAGGAATGCGGTACCTCCTATAAGAATTGATGGCTTGCGCCCAAAGACTCTAGTGACTGTTGAGGCACAGAAGGAAGCAACAAGGCCAGCAATGTAGAGTGAGGATGTGAAGGAGGTCAACAGTTGGCTATCAAATTTGCAGTAGTTGCTGATCTTTGTGTCTTCATTCATCTTAGTGTACACCTCTGGGAAGAACTTTTTGAGAAATGGCTCCATAGAGGTCACTCCTCCTTCATAGTTGCTTTCATATGTTAGTGAAACTGTTTCAAACTTCTTTTGTAGTGTGGTTTATTAGATAATGATACTTTGCTTATTAGCCAGTCATATTGATGCCAAAATTATAACACAAAACTGAACTACTAAGAAGCTGGAAAGCTTTAAGCATTGAAATGTTTTTGTTTTTTTGTTTAACCTTAATTGAGTTTAATGTGTGCAAATACATAAGCCAACACACCACATAAAGTACCATCGTCAACTAGATGCAAGTATAAATTAAAATCAGTATGTATTTTCTTAATTGGTAGGTGAAAAATAAAAATAAAACTAAGATTTATATATATATATATATATATTATAAACATGATGAATATAAAATTTTAGGAAGAAGGGACCTGAAATTCCAAGATCGTAGCCAAAGATAATTCCTCCTGTGGCAGCAACCATACAAGATAGGACAACCAGAAGGGTCATCTTGGCATTATATTGCCCTTCTTCTCTTGTTTTGGCTAACCCAACTGCCATAGCTTCTTCCAAGCTTCAACACACAAAGCACACACAAACGAGAGGGAGAGAGTTCAAAGTTGTGCAGTACAGGCAGAGATGAGCAGTCTTTCCTTGTTTGGAACGAGCAACAATGTTATAAATGCTATAATAAATATGGTAAAGTCCAAAATATCATAGTTTCTGGACTTTGGCGAAGCACGTGGTTTGATTCTAAGAATTGCAGGTTTAGAGTCCTGCAGCTCCTGCTGGCTTCACTGTCAGCCACATTATGTCAAAAATATATCTTTACCAAAAGTTTTGGGTTTTGAATACTGTTTTGGACCGTTCTCGGAATTGTAGTTATCTCTATTAATATTAATATTATACTAGCTTCTAAGTAACAGCATTGTTTCGGGTGATTCAAATAGAAATGCTACTCTATACCTAAAGAATTTCATAATAATTAAATTAGTAATTTTTTTGGTTTTTATTTGGATTGCCTATAGATATTACTTTTTTTACGTAACACTAACAATCTGCCACGTCAATATGTGTTAAATTTTTTGTCTATTTTCAAATAGTTTTTTTCTAAATTTAGGTAATATTTAGGAGTAGGAGCTGTTTTATTCCTTCACATTAAGGGAAAAAAAAAAAAGACGTGAGGGAGAAACGTGCAAATTGTTTTTTTTTTTTTTTTAAATTTAAGAGTTTTCTTAATTAGTAATTTTACATATTTAAACTTTTTTAAATAGATGACTTTGATGGTATTTTGAGCATCTAAATTGAGGTCCCAAACAAGGAAATCCCCCCCCCCCCCCCTTTTTTTTTATTATACAGGAGGCCTTTAAATAAGTAGTATTGATATTTTTGTGTTTTTTTTTTTTTTTTTGGTTATCTTTTTTGCTTATGGATAGAACACGTGGGCATTATTTAAAATCATATCCTTAAAGAGCTGAGAGAGTTTATGAAGTCGGATTGGTTAGTTACGGCTCCAACAAAATCTTCTTTATTCTTAAAAAATAAAAAATAGGATTAAAATTTTAATTCAACAAAATTCAAAAAATATATATATCAGAGAAACTTTTTTCCTAAAAATTAGCATTCTCTTTTCTCTCTCTTACTTTTCATTCTTTTTCTTTTTTCTTTCTGATGGGGAAAATACCAGGTGAAGGTGCCGTCACCCTCCTCCTAGGTGACGGCACTGTAAGGGTGACGGTACCGTTTCTCTAAGTCCCGGATCGTCTCTCCAGACTGCCTCGACGCCGCTATCCACACACTGACGGGGTGAATGGGTGACGGGACGGAGCTAACCGGACCGACATGGCTCGTCATGCACGCCAGGCGCCGAGTTAGATATCGTGCACTCCATGCAATAGGGAATGGCTCAGGTGAGGAGAGGATTCCGTAAAGACCACGCAATAGGGGATGGCTCCGATCAGAGGTTACCTCCTCGGACACGCCAAGGTCCCGGTTCTACACCACTATAAATACCCCCGACCCTCATAAAAAAGGTACGCATGTTCTCTACCCCGACTCTAGCACCCTGGAGTTGTGAGCAATACTAACTTGACCGTCGGAGGGTCGTTGGCCGGTACCACACCGGTACTTCCCTTTGAGGTTCTTTCTACTTGTGCAGGTATACCCAGAACGCGCGAAGACAATACGATTCACTGAGGGTGATTTTCGGCATCATCAGTTGGCGCCGTCTGTGGGAAAGGCGACGAGCACGTACTTAGGCTGTGTTCTGTGCTTTCCGGACAAAGAGTTGTATGGTACTCACGCGTTCGAGGATTACCACCATGAATGATCAAGGCAACGGACAACGCACCACGGCCCTCGAGAGACAAGTCCAAACTCTGGTGGCCGCAGTGGAGCACCTCACGAAGCGCAACAATGACTTGGAAGAACAACTATTGCGAAGGGACGCGACGGCAGGCAACCATGGAGAGAATGAGGAAGGCAGCGCTCGGGAGAGGGATCACGGAGGCCCGGAGGGGAGCAACGCATTGACCCAACCCGAAGGGCAGGGGACAAGCCATCCATCGGCGGCTAACAATGATCCGCCCAGCACTGCCGAGGAGCTGCGGTTGATGAAGGAGCGTATGGATCTTATGATGAACGCCCTTAAGGGACGAGTATCCAGTGACCTCGACGACCTCGTCCACCGTACGGACTCTCCCTTCACCACGCACGTCATCATGTTCCCAACACCGCCAAAGTTCCGCATGCCACAAATAGAAAGCTACGATGGATCCAAAGATCCACTAGACCACCTGGATTCCTTCAAGACGCTGATGTACCTGCATGGCGTGCCGGACGAAATTATGTGCCGGGCATTCCCGGCGACGCTGAAGGGGGCGGCAAGGACGTGGTTCGGCAGGCTGACACCCGGCTCTATCGGTACCTTCAGAGAGCTGAGTGCTCAGTTCGCTACGCACTTCATTGGAGGCCATAGATACAAGAAGTCCACCGCGTGTTTGATGAACATCAGACAGCGGGAGGACGAGACACTCAGGTCCTATATAGCCCGCTTCAACAGAGAGGCGCTTTCGGTCGATGAGGCGGACGATAAGATACAGGTCGCCGCGTTCACCAATGGTCTGAAGGAGGGCAAATTCTTGTTCTCTTTATACAAGAACGACCCGAAGACATTGTCGGAGGTGTTTTACAGGGCGACGAAGTATATGAATGCGGAAGACGCATTACAGGCTCGGGGGGAAAGACCTCCCAGGAGGCGGGAAAGGTAGGAGGACGTCAAGCAGGATAAGGGGCGAAAGAAACCGCGGACGGAAGGCCGAGACAACAGGCGACCGCAACCCCCTACCGGTAAGTTCACAAGCTTCACCCCGCTGACGGTCCCGGTCGACCAAGTCCTGATGGAGATCAAAGACGAGGGGTCCTTGACGTTTCCGGGAAAACTGAAGGGGAACCCCGATAAACGACCCAAAGATAAGTATTGCCGCTTCCACCGAGACCACGGCCACGACACCGCCGATTGTTACGACTTGAAGCAACAGATTGAGGCCCTGATCAGACAGGGAAAGTTGCAGAGGTTCGTCAGCCGGGAAAGGACAGGGGCACCTCGGCAGGAACAGGTCCCCCGCCGGGATAATGAGCGCCCTAGACCGCCCATAGGAGATATAAGGATGATTGTCGGGAATACGGCAGCCGTCGGATCGACAAAGAAAGCCCGGAAAGCCTATCTCAGGGCAGTGCAAAACGTTCAGGCAGCGGGCGCCGCCCAGAAGAAGTCGCGCTTCAGCGGCCCCACTATTGAGTTCACTGAGGAAGACGCCCAACGCCTTCATCATCCGCACGATGATGCCCTTGTTGTCAACATCCGGGTGGGAGACTATAACACTTACCGGGTCCTGATCGATAATGGTAGTTCCGCGGACATCCTCTACTACCCGGCATTTCAACAGATGCGGATCGGCAGGGAGCGCTTGGTCCCTACCAATGCCCCGCTTGTTGGGTTTGGAGGGATGAGAGTTCAACCCCTCGGCGCCGTCACCCTGCCAGTCACGATAGGAGAGTATCCTCGGCAGGTCACTAAAGACGTCACTTTCCTCGTTGTCGACTGTTCGTCCGCCTACAATGCTATCATAGGGCGGCCCACCCTTAACGCTTGGAAGGCTGTGACGTCAACCTACCACCTAATGGTCAAGTTCCCCACCGAGTATGGTGTGGGGGAGTTATGGGGAGACCAGGTCGCTGCGCGAGAGTGCTACGTAGCGATGGTAGAAGCGGACAGCCACTTGCCAGCACTCAATATAGAGCAGCGGGTGGGGGCAGAACCCGCAGAAGAGCTCGAGGAGATAGCACTCGACGAGTCCAAGCCAGAAAGGACCACCAGAATTGGAGCCCTCACCAGCCCGGTGGCCCGTCAGGCGCTCGTGACTTTCCTCCGGAAAAACCAGGATGTGTTCGCTTGGAGTCACGAAGACATGCCAGGAATTGACCCTTCAGTCATGGTGCACAAGCTGAACGTGTCGCCCACTTTCCGGCCAGTCCGTCAGAAGAAGCGGGTGTTCGCCCCGGAACGAGACCGGGCGGTGGCAGAAGAAGTTGGCAAGTTGCTAGAAGCGGATTTCATCCGAGAAGTTTACTATCCCGACTGGTTGGCCAATGTGGTGATGGTCAAGAAGGCAAGCGGGAAGTGGCGCATGTGTGTAGACTTCACCGACCTGAACAAGGCGTGCCCCAAAGATAGCTACCCCCTCCCGCGGGTCGACACGCTGGTGGACTCTACAGCTCAACACCAGCTGCTGAGCTTCATGGACGCCTTTTCAGGGTATAATCAGATCCGGATGGACGTGGTTGACCAAGAGAAGACTTCATTCGTCACCAGCCAGGGTCTCTTCTGTTACAAGGTAATGCCATTCGGACTGAAAAATGCGGGCGCCACATACCAGAGACTCATGAACAAAATGTTCGCCCACCAAATAGGGAGGAACGTTCAGGTATATGTCGATGACATGTTGGTGAAAAGCAGAAGGAAGGAAGACCACCTGAGGGACCTAGAAGAGACATTCGACACGCTCCGTTCCTATAACATGAAGCTCAATCCGGCGAAGTGCGCATTTGGAGTGGCAGCGGGAAAATTCCTAGGCTTCATGGTGTCCCAAAGGGGTATCGAGGCCAACCCTGATAAGATTCGGGCCATAGTGGGAATGGCGCCCCCGAAGAACACTAAGGAGGTACAAAGCTTGAATGGGAAGGTAGCCGCCCTGAACCGGTTTGTATCAAGGGCGACAGATAAGTGTCTACCCTTTTTCCGCACGCTAAAGAAGTCATTTGAGTGGACGGGCGAATGCCAAAAGGCGTTCGAGGAACTGAAAGCCTACCTCTCCTCGCCCCCGCTACTGAGCCCCTCGCGACCAGGGGAGGAGCTCTTCCTTTACCTGGCCGTCTCCTCGGCCGCTGTCAGCGCGGCCTTGATTAGAGAAGAAGACAAGGTCCAAAAGCCTGTGTATTACATCAGCCGGGCGTTCCGCGGAGCAGAAGAGAGGTACCCGCCAATGGAGAAGCTTGCCTTCGCCTTGATCACCGCGGCCCGCAAGCTTAAGCCATACTTCCAAGCTCATACCATAGTTGTCTTAACCGACAAACCTCTACGACGAGCGATGCACAATCCCGAAGCGGCCGGTCGTCTGGCCTTGTGGGCGATCGAATTGACCGAGTTCGACGTCAGATACCGCCCGCGCACCGCCATGAAGGGGCAGGCCGTCGCTGACTTCATCGCCGAATTCACAAGCGGCGAGGACCGGGGGGCAGACGAGGACCCTTCGTGGACCGTACATTCGGATGGATCGTCGACAAGACAGGCCGGAGGGATAGGTGTCGTACTTCGCTCCCCCGAAGGAGATCAGATCGAGTGCATGATTCGTCTAGATTTCCCCACTACAAACAATGAGGCGGAGTATGAAGCGTTGATAGCAGGGATCGACCTCGCCAAAGCAGCGGGGGCCACCAGAGTGGTAGCCTACTGCGATTCCCAGGTCGTCGTTAACCAGGTGAGCGGAGACTATGAGTGTAGAGGCGACAAAATGAGGAAGTATCTAGACCAAGCGAAGAGAAGGGTGGATGACCTCAGGGCTGACGTGATCCAAATACCTAGAGAAGAAAATGAGCAGGCCGACCGCCTTGCCAAAGCCGCATCTTCAGAGCACATGGCTGCCCCGGACAATGTGCTTTCTTTTGTACAAACGACGCCACTAATAGACATCGTCAGCGTGCAGGAAATATGCTCCGAAGGTGACTGGACCACGCCATTAGTCTCCTACCTGAAGGATGGCGCTCTGCCAGATGAGAAGGAAACCGCCAGAAGGATGAAAGTCCGAGCCGCGAGGTTCGTACTGATGGAAGGCGTCCTGTACAAGAGGGCCTTCTCTCGCCCGTACTTGAGGTGTCTGAGCCCCGGAGAAGCCGACTACGTCATGAGGGAAATCCACGAGGGAGTTTGCGGAAATCACTCGGGATCTCGATCACTAGCGCATAAGTTGATTCGGGCCGGATACTACTGGCCCACCATGCAGAAAGATGCCCAAGCCTACGTCAAAGCTTGCGACAAATGCCAAAGGTTCAGCAACGTTATCCGACAGCCGCCCGCAGAGCTAACTCCCATGACAGCCCCGTGGCCTTTTGCTCAGTGGGGACTAGACATTATGGGTCCATTTCCGACGGCTATGCGGCAGCTGAAGTTCATGGTAGTAGGCATTGACTACTTCACAAAGTGGGTAGAAGCTGAGGCTCTGGCCACCATCACGGAGAAGAACGTGCGGAGCTTTGTCTGGAAGTCCATCATATGCAGATTCGGAATCCCTAGGGTCCTAGTCTCGGACAATGGCAAACAATTCGACAACGGCCCCTTTCGAGAGTTCTGCTCCCAGCTGGGGATAAAAAACTACTACTCCTCCCCCGCCCACCCGCAAGCCAATGGACAGGTCGAAGTTACAAACCGATCCTTGCTGAAGATTATCAAGACTCGGCTCGAGGGGGCAAAGGGGATATGGCCTGAGGAGCTACCCAGCGTACTTTGGGCGTACAGGACGACGGCAAGGACCCCAACAGGAGAAACCCCATTCCGGCTAACCTACGGAAGCGAAGCAGTCATCCCGGCCGAAGTAGGACTCTCTACCTACCGGGTGAACACTTACGACGAAGGCAGGAATGATGAGGCATTGCGCCTACGGCTGGACCTAATTGACGAAGACAGAGCAGTAGCTGAACAAAGACTCGCACGGTACCAAGATCGTATGGCCAAGCACTACAACTCCCGGGTCAAGCACAGGGACTTCCAAGTCGGAGACCTTGTTCTTAGAAGAGTCATGGGCGCCGCCAGAGACCCTGCCCAAGGAAAGCTTGGCCCCAACTGGGAAGGATCCTACCGAGTCACGTCGTGGCATCGAAGAGGCACCTACCACTTGGAAACGCTGGAAGGACAGACACTACCCCATCCATGGAACGCCGAGCACCTACGAAAGTACTACCAATAAAGAAAGCAGCAGCTCCTATCTGTATTTGCCAAAATGTATAGGGCCCAACGGGCACCTTTCTCCTTGAAATTGATGCATGTTTCAGAAGTTTATTAAATCTCTCTTATACTGTGCTTGGCTCTTAAAACAGGTATACCAAGGCGTAAGAGCGTCAGGCGCCCAAGCCGACGGCTCAAAAGCCAACTTATAATCTACAAGGCGTAAGAGCGTCAGGCGCCCAAGCCGACGGCTCAAAAGCCAACCTAAAAGCTGCAAGGCGTAAGAGCGTCAGGCGCCCAAGCCGACGGCTCGAAAGCCAACCTAAAAGCTACAAGGCATAAGAGCGTCAGGCGCCCAAGCCGACGGCTCAAAAGCCAACCTAAAAGCTACAAGGCGTAAGAGCGTCAAGCGCCCAAGCCGACGGCTCGAAAGCCAACCTAAAAGCTACAAGGCATAAGAGCGTCAGGCGCCCAAGCCGACGGCTCAAAAGCCAACCTAAAAGCTACAAGGCGTAAGAGCGTCAGGCGCCCAAGCCGACGGCTCGAAAGCCAACCTAAAAGCTACAAGGCATAAGAGCGTCAGGCGCCCAAGCCGACGGCTCAAAAGCCAACCTAAAAGCTACAAGGCGTAAGAGCGTCAGGCGCCCAAGCCGACGGCTCGAAAGCCAACCTAAAGGCGCCCAAGCCGACGGCTCAAAAGCCAACCTAAAAGCTACAAGGCATAAGAGCGTCAGGAGCCCAAGCCGACGACTCAAAAGCCAACCTAAAAGCTACGAGGCATAAGAGCGTCAGACGCCCAAGCCGACGGCTCAAAAGCCAACCTAAAAGCTACAAGGCATAAGAGCGTCAGGCGCCCAAGCCGACGGCTCAAAAGCCAACCTAAAAGCTACAAGGCGTAAGAGCGTCAGGCGCCCGAGCCGACGGCTCAAAAGCCAACCTAAAAGCTACAAGGCGTAATAGCGTCAGGCGCCCAAGCCGACGGCTCAAAAGCTAACCTGATCTACAAGGCGTAAGAGCGTTCAGCGCCCCAGCTGACGGCTCAAAAGCTAATCTAAAGTCTATGAGGCGCATAAGCGTCAAACGCCAAAGCAGACGGCTTAGAAGCCCGTCAGGCGCGAAAATAAAAGGCCTCAAAACGACGGCGCCACCCTAAAAGGTTATATTCCAAGTGCGAGAAACAAGTCAGGCCTTCAAACTGACGGTTTATAAGATGACGGCTCGAAAAGGATTCTACCCTAATCTAATAAGGCGCGAGCTCGTCGTATGCAAAAATTAGCAATCGCATTCTAAAATATCTCCAAGGCATGATTCAAAGCTGACGACCCCGTTGGAAGGTCATGACGGGGCACCGTCAAACAACAAGAAGAAAGTCATACATGGTTAATAAAAACAACACGTTGCAAATTAAATAAATGAGATCAGTGTATTACAAGTGTCTTTACAAAAAGCCCTCAAAACGACGGGGCGTCAAATACACAATGAAGATCAGTTTTACAAAGATAACTAAGTCAAGGAGCCGGGGCGTTCGGCGCGTCCTCGTCACCCTCGGGATCTCGGACCTTGTTGGCAGGAAACTCGTCGGGAACGGAAGGATCGGATGACGGGATCTTCAAGACTGCAGGCTGAGCAAGAACGACACCGTCACCTCCGCCAGGGGCCTCGGACTCACCAAGGTCGTCATCTTCTACAAAGACGGTGTCGACCACGGGCGTCGGCGGCACAGGGTCGTCCATCGAAACCCTTGACAGGTCAAGGTGAGGGAAGAGAGACTTTACCTGCTTAAGGCAGTCCTCAAACCCGTCACCATAGTACACGGCACAGGAATCGATGAACTCCTGAGACGTCTTGAATTCCGCCACGGCGTCACTTTTTGCCGTCTCTACCTGCCCTAGAAGAGACGTCAGCTCCTTCTCAGCCGTCTCCTTTGCTTCTCGTTCCCGCTCAGCCTGACGGGTTTCCTCCTCGAGCTTCTCTCTCAGCTCTTTGATCTCCCCATTCAGGGTGCGAGAGGCATCCTTGTACTGTTCTAGCCCGTCGGTCAAATTGGCGATGCGCTTCTTCTGACGGGCCAGAAGTTCCTCGTTCTTGGACCCCTTGACTTGAATGGCCCTCATGCGGACCACGGCCTGAAACACAGAGTTCCCGTCAGCATATAAAAAATGATGACGGCATAAATAACAAGGGAAGTGCATACCCTGGCAAGATCAAAAAGGCCCGAGTCTCCTAGCTCTTGCACGGACTGATTGGCGCAGGAATCAGCCTCCTCCTTCCCGAGTATGGAGTCCAACTGCTCCAAAGCATACCCCTTGTGGGTGAGGACGCAGCGCCCCTCCTCCGGGATGACGGGACCCCGTGCCGACATCAACCCCTTGCCGACACCGTGCTTGGGTGACGGGGGCCTCGAGGAGTGGTCCCCAGGGGCGACCGCCACCTTCTTCGACGGGCGGTCTTCAGCCCCGTCACTTTTCCTTTTTGGCGCGCCCTTTGAAACGGACGCAGACACTCCTTCCTTGCCCTTTCCCTCCTCCTTCTTACGGGCGGCGGCAGCCCGGATCTGAGCCCTCAGCTTGGCTGATTCCATCTCTACAAGACGAAGACACAATGTGAGAATACAAGTGAAAGTGACGGAGAGGATGGTTCGGTCATACTTACGTTGACGGGACAGATTGTTCAAACGGCGTGCCTCTTCCGTCGGCTCGGGTCCCCCACAGTAGGCGTAGAGGGCGTCAGGCGTAATCAGGTCACGGCACTTCCTCTCCTCTAATGGAATCCCCGTCACCTTGAGAATGAAGGCTTTCTGCTCCCCTGTAATCGCCGGACGAGAAAAAGCTGAAAAAGAAAAGGAGAACGAGCGGGTTAGAACCTTGGCATGAACAAACTTACATGCAAGGCCGACGGTGACGACCTGATTCCCTGACGTGAGCCCAGGTGTTATCAAAGCCATGAGGAATTGACCCCCACTCTTCCTGACGGCATACCCAATTGGTCCCCTCTACAAAAAAGTACCTGCCCTTCCATTTCCTGTTGGAGTCGGGCATGTCTGACACTAACTTCAACTCTTTCTCCCTCGAAGAAAAATGGTAAATCCCCTTAGACGAGGCAATTTGGTGTGGACGGTAACACCAAAAGAACTCGTCAAGGGTTAGCTGACGGTGCCCGCCACTTAGACTCCCCCACAATATCTCGGAGCCGATGAACACCCTCCAGGCGTTGGGGGCGATCTGGCTGACGGATATCCCAAGATAGTTTGCCAGCTGACGGTGGAGCGCCGTCAGGGGCAGCCTCAATCCTGCCGCGAACATGGCGTCATACATACCCACGTCCGCGGTCTTCCCAGAGTAACACCTCTCCTTCTCTAAGGGAAGACGGATCGGGATATCGTCCGGAATTTGGTAACGGGCCCGCAGCAAGTTGAAGACCTTGTCCGTCATCGAAGGAAGAAAATGATTAACCGTCCATTCTTTAGGAAGGATGAACGGACGGTCGTCCCCCGGGCCTCCCGACGTGCTCTCCGAGTTTTCATCCCCTGACGAGCCCCTATTACTCCCGCTCTCCCTCACGTCGTCACCTCTGCCTTTCCTTATTACTCCGTCATAGTCCCCTCCCTCCTCGTCGCACGACTGAATCAGCGATTCATCCTCTGACGACAGGGAGGAGTCATCCCCTGACTTGTGGCCCCGCTGATGAACCTCGTCGTAGCCCGCTCCGTCGCGGACTGACGACTGTTCGCTTGACGTCTCCTCAGGCATCTTACTACCTACAAGCGACGGGGTCGATCTAAGAGCCTGAGTGACGGCCTTCCCAAAAAACCTAAAAGCCCAGTATGTAGCTAGATCGAAGGAATAAAGAAAAAGAAAAAATGGGGAGAGTAACTCACCAAGTAACGGAGGAAGTGCAAGGGAAGCTGACGGTATCAGACAGCAAGCGAGAACCGGAACGCAGGTATAATCTCCTTGAGGTGACGGTTTCTCTCTCACTAGCAAAATCAGAATAAAAGAAGAGAAATGAGGGGAAACGGAGATGTATATATAGGGAGCTGGGAGCGCGGAAGACGAAGCGACCTTCCCGTCCAGCTACATTCCAGTCCCTCTACGACACGTGTTCCGACATTAGGTCTGCTCGAGATGACTAGCCATTAATGCCTTGTCCGCCACACGCTGTACTCCCCAATCCGTCAGGCTGGACCGACGGGATTAAGGAGTAGGGGGCAACTGATGGGGAAAATACCAAGTGAAGGTGCCGTCACCCTCCTCCTAGGTGACGGCACTGTAAGGGTGACGGTACCGTTTCTCTAAGTCCCGGATCGTCTCTCCAGACTGCCTCGACGCCGCTATCCACACACTGACGGGGTGAATGGGTGACGGGACGGAGCTAACCGGACCGACATGGCTCGTCATGCACGCCAGGCGCCGAGTTAGATATCGTGCACTCCACGCAATAGGGAATGGCTCCGGTGAGGAGAGGATTCCGTAAAGACCACGCAATAGGGGATGGCTCCGATCAGAGGTTACCTCCTCGGACACGCCAAGGTCCCGGTTCTACACCACTATAAATACCCCCGACCCTCATCAAAAAGGTACGCATGTTCTCTACCCCGACTCTAGCACCCTGGAGTTGTGAGCAATACTAACTTGACCGTCGGAGGGTCGTTGGCCGGTACCACACCGGTACTTCCCTTTGAGGTTCTTTCTACTTGTGCAGGTATACCCAGAACGCGCGAAGACAATACGATTCACTGAGGGTGATTTTCGGCATCATCACTTTCTTTCTAACTTCTAAGGTACTGGAGAAATTATATAGTCTTCATCGTGGACTGCATCATTTTTTTTTTTTTTTCACCTCTTTTGTTCTTTTTCCTCTAGTGCTTCTCCTTTCTTTTCCTCTTTTCTTTTCTTTCTTTATCTTTCCTCTCCTCTCTTTCTCTTTTTTCTTTTTCCTTTGTTATTTATTCGCTGGTTCTTTTTTCTTTTTCTTTCCTCTTTTCTCTATCTCTCCATCTCTGTGGGTTTAGTGCTAGTGGTTAATTTTGGGCGTGGTTTTGTGGGTTTTGGCTATGGTGGTTGTGGTGATTGATTTTGGTTGTGGTTGAGTTTTGTGAGTTTGGCTGTGGGTTTGGCAGTGGTGATTGATTTTGCCATTTTGGGTGTGTGTTTCTTAGATTTTGGCTATGGTGGTGGTGGTGGTGTTTAATTTTGGCTTTGACTGTAGGTTTGGGTTTGATTGTGGTGGTGGGTTGTTGTTGTTGCTAGTGGTGGCGGTCGCTAGTGGTTTTTTTTTTTTTTTTTTTTTTTTTTAATATTATCTGTCGTGGGTTGTGGTTGCCTGTGGTGGAGGTGGTTGTGCTTATGGTGGTTTTTGCGTTTGTTGTTTTTTTTTTTTATTAGTTTAATGAATTGTTAATATTATTATAAATGAAATTAGTTGGTAAAATAGATAAATTAGTTTTTTAGAGGTGCTAAAAACTAAATTTTTTAACACCATCACTGTGAATGCTCTAAACCCTCATTGGCTCTAGGTCTATCACTAACATCAATTTTTTAATAACTATTAACGATATGTCGTAGGTGTCAAAATTTTTTTGTATCTAGACTTTCTCATTCGATATTGATGTGTTTCAAAACAATTTAACAAAAATTGGCAGTCATAAAGATGCTCATTGCCCATTTGTTGCTACTAGCTATGGTTCGTCTCTCACTTGTAAAAAGGGGTGGGGTAGATTTTTACACCATGCCATCGAACCATCATAGTCATAGAAAAGTAGGAATACAACATGAAGACAAAGCCTTATCATCAAGTCCACCACAAAATAATTTTCTTTTGAGGGCTGAAACTTTAATTGGGCTAGTGTGAGGCCTGCACGCAACCATGAAGTTAGGTCGGCTTTAGCTTTATGCTTAATGGATCCAAATTAACATTTATATCAATTGGGACAGGAAGTACCCAATCCCCCCCAAGTATGGCACAGCTCAAAGTCTTACCCAAACCAAACCATATCCGGGAATTAAAAAACAAAAAAGAAGTTATTCAGAACCTAGTTGCAATTTATTTTTCACAGGTTTTCTTTTTGTCTAATGGTGGGCTTTAATAAGGTTTAAATATTTATCATATAATAAGTCGAAAAAAAAAAATCATATGTTCACATTTATGCGAGTTGTTGCCCCCAATTGGGAATATATGTTGTAGGGTCAATGGGCCAGAAATTCGTTATCCTTGTACACGTTGGGCCTAGAGCCTTAGTCCAATGGGCCACGAAGTCTGTATCCCTGTACATTTTGGGCCTAGAGCCCAAGCCGAGGACTAAGGCTAATCCGAGGACGATTCAATTAAGCCTAAAGGATCTGTGTTGAAGGATGAAGAGGTTAAGTGTGAACTAATGACCCAAGAAGTGGCACCGAGGATGAATATCACCTCGGGTGACCAAAGCCAGGGTAAGTCTTAGAACTCTGCTGTTTAGGAAAACACTCCAGAGGATTCTGTCGGACTGGATGAGTATTGCAGAAACATGTACTAAGAAAAGATCCCAAAATATCAAGGAAGAAGGCTGCCAACCCCGCATTGAATGCTCTGCAGCTAACCCTCTGGCTGCATTTATGTGGAGAAGATATCTGAATAGTAACTTCCAGCCTTACAGCTACTACATAGAGATTTCTGTAAAAGCTGGATGGGACAAGTATTAACAAAAATCACTAAATCTGCACGTGGAAGGCTAAGAGAAGGGGGAGAAAGGAATATAAAAGGAAGGAGAGACCTAAAGAAAAAGGGAGATCAAAAAAGGGAGAGAAAAACATTGTAAACACTAAGAATCAAACTTGTATCCAAACTTAAAGCAATATATATCAAAGCCAACCTCCTCGGATGTTTGTCGAGGATAGCTTCTTGAAGTTAAACTCTATTATGTCATTCTTCATGTGATCTAAACCCATCTCATTGATTGTTTAAACTGAGCTAGCCCAGCTTTCTTTACCTACTCTCTACAAATTCTTGTTTTTGGGCCTTTTGGACTGAACCATCCACTATTGGGCTGGAAAGCCAAATTTGGGTCCTTACATATGTATTTTACATACTTCTCAAAAAATAATCTCCAAATTATAGATTGAAAGTTTACAATGTATATATTATAACAATAAGCAAAAGATATAGAGGGATAGAGAAATATGTTTGGTAGTCAATAAAAAGAAAGGTGGGGGAGATTGGGTCTGGTGGCTGTGTAGAGAAGCAAGTTAGGTTAGGGTTTTTTTTTTTTTTTTTTTTAATGTTATTGAAACTTTTAGATGGGTATCCATCTCAATGAATTTACCATTAAAACTCATTTAATTAAATTATTCAATAGGTTTTTATCCATTTTATCCTAATTTTAATTGGGTTGGGTTAAAACTTACCCAAGTTAAGTAGGTCATGAGTGCGTTAATGAGTTTGGGTAAAAATTATCATTTGCCAATTGTCACCTCTTTACATATATAAGTTATAACAAGAAAACACGGTGGATTTTCCACTAGGCTAGCAAGAAGTACCATATTGGCTGTGCTATCTAATTCCTAAAACAAGATATGTCACTAGCTTCTGTCAATTAATGCTTTTGGTGATCATCCTCATTAATCCTAACCCTTTTGCAGCCAGCCACTTTGCTTATTCATAATTACTTCAAAACTTATACTTAATAAATGGGGAGAGACATACAAGACCTAATCACTAACTTATCATCATTCTTAAATATGTAATGTCAATAATAATAGAAATATTTCTACAAGTGAAGCAAAAAGTAAAAAATAAGCAAATATTTTTACAAGAAAAAGCAAATACTAGATGCAGTATTTTAAAAGAGAGAAAAAATTATATTCAATGTTAAACTTAAACTAACTAATCGGAGCTCTTGACTCTTGAGTCTTTTTTGCTAGGTAAAATAAGGGACCTCTAGCGAGAAAAAAAGATAAGGAATATGTCACGTTGTGACGATGGGTTCTCCATTGGCAAAATGCACTAAGACTAATTAGATGGAGCTCTTGAGCTTATGAAAAAAAAAGGATGTCAAATGTGCAATGGGCACGTTGGATTCTCGAATGGAAAAAATCACTCCTCCATATCCTTAATATATATTTTTAGTATTTATTTCATTTTTATTCTAATAGTATCGTTTTAGTTATTGGTATTTTTGAACATATTTGAATCTTATGACTTATCCTTACTATCATTGACTCACGGAAAATATTCAAAATATTGATATGGCTAATGAAATGCTTCACTCGAGCACAATAAAGAGATATTTAGGCAACATAAAATGAACACATCATCAACCTACATGGTATGAAAGAGAAAGTGTGGACACAATTTTTGTGCCACAACTCTAATATGATTAATTATGAGTAATAAAAAAAATGTTTATGTGCAAATAATTGTTTACCACTCACAATATTCAACCACTCCAACAAATTATAATAAAAATTATAGAAAATGATCCGGTCCTAGCCACATTTCTATTTTTTTTTTCCCAGTTTCATTAACGTCTCTTTTTTCTTTTTTTACATCCTCTTTGGTCTTAGATTTTCTTGGTAGCTAGAAAAAAGCCCTAAACAAAACAATGAACTCCATCTGTCATCCAGTTTCAAAAAAAATGAACTCCATCTGTCATCATTATCAAACCCCCAAATTCATAATCCTTGATTTGCCAAATCATAAGTCTATACTCAAATAATAAGTCTAAAGACACAACAAATTTTATAAAATTTTTTAGGTGGTAGCTTGTTCATGATGTACAACAAAAGTGATGAAAGTGGTAGTCCAATATAATAGTGATGTTGTACTAATTACAATTTATGACCTTAGCACGTTGTAAAAAATATTAAGAAATTTGTTGTATATGTAATATTGTTGATACTTAAAACACCACTCCTTATTCTCAAAAAAAAAAAAAAAAAAGATTTTTTTTTGGGAAAAAAAAAAGATTTTTTTTTTGGGAAAAAAAAAACACACTCAATTTGGTAGCTCCACTTCATCCAAACACCAACTGATAGCTACTGGTTGAGATCTACAGCTAAACCCCCACCAAACCAAGTCACTAGAATGAAACACCATCCCATTTCCAAAACTTATAATCTGACCTACTCAAATCCCCCAAATAATAAACTTCATCCCCATCACACCACCTAAACCTGCCTAAATCCCCCAAAACCACAATCATTGCATCCATATCCACATTAGGTTGGGCGTTAAGTATAGTAAGACATTGATTCGATCACGGGCGTCTTGCCTTCATTTTGGGGTAAGGAAAACTTGCACAAGGTAGGGTAGGTTTACGTGGGGCACGGCGAAGGCATTTTGCCATCCCCATGAAATGACCTCAACACTTATGATAGTAAGAAAGATGAGATAGAAGGGGGATGGGAAACTCTAAGAATTGTATAAGCAAGAAATGAGTGTTTTGGAGATCAGTAGTGGGTGTACACACACATCTAAGATGAGGTGGGATGAGACAGGATGAGGCAGGCAAATTTTGTCCTCTCCTTATTCCCTCTTTGAGGTAGGCAAAATCCATGCCAGGCAAGACATTGATGGTTGGATTGTGGTGGGAAAATTTTGTCATCCCTAGCTTCATTAATGCCTCAAGTCCCATGCATGTAACTTGTCCTAATTTTTTCTAATTTTGTATTGGCTCTCTTCTTTGATGTCCATACAAAGAATCTATAAATATGAGAGAGAGAGAGAGAGAGAGAGAGAGAGAGAGAGAGAGAGAGAGAATATGCTACACAAAATTTTCATTTTGATTATGTAAAATATTGATCATTTTATTCTTTCTTTTTTTTTAAGAAATTTTATTAAGAGGTTAATCTAGTGATTCCTATAGCTCATATGCATGGTTCATGAGATTCTAAGTTTAAATTTTCTAGTTAACACTTGTCACTAGGAAAATTCTTCTTGATAATTTTAGATAACTTTTTATGAGAGAGTTTTAATTTATGACATCCGTTCCTGCAGGGATGGAACCAGGATTCGTACCTGGGAGGGGCCAAAGCTTAAAACCAAAAAAAAAAAAAAAAAAAAAAATTTATGAAAATAAAAACTAACATCTATTTCATATTCAACAAAATGATATATACAAAATAAGTATTTTTTAAACATTTCATATTATAAAACACATCAACAAAATATAGTATACAAAATAAGTGTTTCTTATTTTGTGCGTGATTTTTGTTTAGTCCATATTTATTTTTTTATTTTGTTTTTGTAGTTAAAGGGGCATGAATTTTATTTATTTGTTTATTTCTTTTCTTGTAGGTCAATATCTAAATATTTTAGAGGAGGAGAGACAAATATATATATTTAAGGGCAAATTTTAATTTTTTGTATACCATTTTTTTAATTGGGGGGGGGGGGGCATGGCCCCCCTTTGCCCCAATGTAGGTCCGTCCCTGCGTTCTTGATAAGGGTTCTTTTATTATCAAATCAAGACACCAATTAGTTTTTGATGTAGGCAGGGATTGAATTCTAAATTTTTTATTCAACCATCAGAGACTTTATCAATTAAACTAACTGGAACCTACGATAATTTTAGATAACTTAGAATTATTATTATTATTTTTTTTTTGAGAGAGATAACTTAGAATTATTGAATATATATATATATATATATAACTACACTAAAGATGTTTGACTTTTGAAATTTCATTCAATATTTAAATTTTCCATTAAAATTTTGACGTATCATATTTTCTTTTAATATACAAACATAATTATAATAAATGATTATTAATAACTAAACAATAAATAATAATAATAATAATATGGAGAAAAAATCTTATTACGTTAACTTTCGTGTAAACTGCATGATTACGAACTATTATTATATAATTAATTTGTTTGGAGGGCGCAAGAAATAAAGGTAAGCTTAAGAAATTGATAGATATGGTGGGTAAGATTTCATTCTCAATGAGATCCTTCAAATGCTTCTGACACTAGGTTTTCTGTGAATAATTCCAAAAACCATAGTATCAATGTGCATATTACAGTTGAATTATGCCTACCCAACTGAAACCACAACCGTAGAAACATGATCTGCAAAATTAGCAAATATAATATCAATCCCATCAACCTCACGGGCAATAAATTAATTTCGTGATTGAGGGGACCTTGATATTCAAATTCTATTATCACCATTCCATGTGCGAGTAATTTGCGAAAATCTTAAGCGATTTAACGACCAATAACCGCCATCAACGGCAGCATCCATGGAAATTGTTTTAATATAGTCAAAATATCGAATGTTCTAATCAAGGATAACCCTCTGGACCCTTAGTCTACCGACAAAGTACTTTTTTGGGGTGAAGAGCTTGGTACACAATATCTGATAAGAAAAAATTAAAAGAGTTTCGTTCTAAACAAATTGGGAGTTATCTTAAGTCGACATATTATATGATGATTGAAGAGATTATTTATGTGTAGTTTTAATTGTATGACTATTTTAATAAGTCACGTGATTTGTTTAAATAATATATATAAATAATTTTTTTTTTAAAACTACATAAATAATTTTTTAAGTCATCGTATAACGGGTTGAAAAAAAAAAGCTCCAAAGTAGTTTGAAACCAAACTTTTGTCCCGCATGATTGAATTGAGCGAAACATGATTTATCCAAGCCATGCAAAATAGTCAAGAAAACTTGGCTCTATATTGCATCAGTGGGGTCAGCTTAGGTGTCTTTTGGGCCTGGGGTTCGGCTTTTTGAGGGAGTGTTTTTTTTTTTTTTCCTTTTTTTTTAATCTATTATTTTAAAGGTTTATTAAGCAACAATGTCCAAGCTCATCACATACACGCACCAAAAGGAAAGAGAGAAAGCAGCCAAAAAATGCCGTCTCGGAAGTTTGGCATCTTGGACAAGTTTGCATTTTGAAGATTCGAGAGAAATTATTGTTTGAAAGTTTGGACGTATAATTAACTCCACATTTCAAGCCATAATCATGAGTCATGTGACTCTCAATTCTCAAATACGTCAAAGTTCCTAATACAATAACCAATGGCGTTTCACGTTTGGAGCAAATTCCGCTCTCGTTAAATTAAAGATATACAATGTCAAAAAGTGGGGGGTGATAGTTCTATTCTGAATTTCATTTTCCTCAGATTTTACTATTATTATTTTTGTTTGGGCAAATTACAATTTACCTACTTATGGTTTGGCCAAAATTTAAATTACTTATTTGTGATTTGAAATTTAACACTTTACTCAATGTTAGCTCAGTTAGATTTTTATAACTCACTTCTGTTAAAAATAGAACTAAATATGTAATTTTGTTGCACTTTCATGTCTTTCTCGTCCAAAAACACAAAAAAATATAAATATAAGATCAAATAAAAAAAAATAAAAAAAAACTATTCATCGGAATATTTGCATCGTGAAATTTCAAACCACATGTATGTAACTTAAATTTTGGTCAAACCTCAAGTAGGTAAAGTGTCAAATTTTAAATTACAGGTAGACAACTTAAATTTTAGTCAAATCACAGATGAGTAAGTTGTAATTTACCATTTTTATTTTTATTTAGTAGGAATAAATATATTAACAATTTAAGATCATTTACATTGATACTTTTTTTTTTTTTTAAGAAAAATTTTACATTGATGCTTAATACAACGTACGTAACTTTTTTTTTTTAACTGTTTACTGAAAAAAAACTTTTTTTTTAATATAATGGAAATTAAACATCTAATCGTTTATAGCATTGTTACAATCTTATGTAATTTATTTATCTCAGACACATGAATACCAATGGTAAGAATATATTATAGGATATTATTATCAATAAGTAGATATATAATGCAATTATAGAATACTATGAGTATAGGTTAGCTAGGTTAATTTTGTAATACTAGTGACTGTGGTTTTACCATTATGCACTTTTGTAACTATTTATTCATGCCACCTAATAATATAACAATTATCTGCTTTCCCAAAAAAATATAACAACTTTCTTTTATTTCTAACTTTCACCATAAAAGCTAGACACATATGCATATAATACTTGTACTTGATTTCTTCTTAACTTGTCTTAGCTTTTCTTTTCTCATGTCTCTTTTGTTATATGAGTCCGAATTTGATAAGAATTTTGTGTAAAATATGAGTTTTACACTATCAAATAAAATATTATTATATCAGCATTTTACTTAAAATTCAATACATCCTACTACACCTAATAATATCTCAATTTGGTTGGATTTATATATGTGTAATAGAATTTATTAGGTGTGGTTATGTTTATTCTTAAATATATGATAAAATGATGTGGTATGTTGGGATTGAAGGGGTAAAACATGGGTCCTACACTACATCATTACAGAATTTAATCTCTTGTTGTATATAAATGTATTTTTATGTAAAAAAAAAAAAAAAAAATCGGATTTGGCTTATCTCAAGTACTTTTTTAAAAAGAAATCTCATTTTATTTTAATGAGAGGTTGTCACATTACTCACTAACTAAATAAAATGTGAGGATTAAAATCCACTACCACTTGTCATTATATATTTATGCTTTGTTTGTTTCAGCATTAACATTTTCTAGAAAATGATTTATTTTCTAGAGAGTATTTTCTGGAAAATTATCTAATTTTCTGGTATTTGGTAACAACCTTGAAAATGGGCTTGAGAACGTTTTCTGGTGTTTGGTATCCACAATTTTTATAACATTTCTTGTATAATTTAAAACATATATAATATGTGCATTGCGTAAACCCACCTAATGTAATCAATACAAATAGAAAATAAAAAAAAATCAAGAATGAATTTAGTTTTCAAACTAAAATTTTGACAATTGATATAATCAAAATTAGCTGTCCAATTTTCATGATCTCGAATATTTATCTTGTTCAAGTATATGAACAATATTTTTGATAAGTAACGTAAGAAATTTTATTAAAAAAAACCAACTAAGTACACTGGAAGTGTACTATAGTGGCACAAATCAAGAGCAATATATATATATATATATATATATATATATATTAACCATGCTTCTCATAATTCAAAATAACCATTATACCCATAAGTTCCATTTTAAATAGTTCAAAATGCCACATAGGCCAAATAATTTGATAAATACCAAAAATTCTTATAGAACTGTTGATGGATCTGTGAGGAGGGGAAAAAAAAACCTTAATAAAAAATGGTGTTACATAGGGGAGAAGAAATAGGGAAAAAAAGAGAAGAGAGGCAAATAGAGAGAGAAATCTGTGGGGAGAGAAGAGGCCAAAGGGGGTGATAGTGAGGGTGTGAGAAGAGATAAAAAAACAGAGGAAATAGAAGAAATAAGAGAGTTTATTATGAGAAAGGCTAAATGAGCGGAAGAAAATATTATTTCTTGAGTCAGAAGAAGATAATATTTATAAGAATTATGCGTTGCGTGAGAGAGAGATTGTTTTCCATATTTTTTTTTTTTTGAAAAACAACCTATAAAAAATAAGCCTTATTTTTATAAGAATTTTCCGTTGATCAAAGATAGTTTTCTGTTGACCAAATTTTTTTAATGTTACCAAACACTAGAAAATGTGGAAAACTATCTTTATAGAGGATTTCCAGCGAAACAAACAGAGCGTTAAAACAAAAGGACATGTTTAGTTAAAAAAGTATCGGAGGTAAGCCAAATTCTAAGCTAAAAAAGTACTAGAGTTAAGCCAAATCTTAAGAAATCCATGTTCTTTGAGACTGTACCTTTAGAGTAATCAGATTAAATTTTATATATCACTAATGTAATATTATGAGTTATATCGTGCTTTTAGAATTAATTTATTAATCTAATTAACACACAATTTAATATAAATAATGCTAAAGATACAAACTATTTTACAAAATATTTTACAAACTATTGATGTGGTGAGTGATTATTAGCAAATAAAAAAATGATATTAATCATGGGTCTAAATGAAAACCAATAAAGGGTTGACCACATTAACATTTTATAAAAATATTGTAAAATAGTTTGTAACTGTAATATTACTCATTTAATATAACAAAGACATCAACGTTTGATTGAGTTATCATGCTTTTAGAATTACTATATATTAAGTATAATTTATTAATCTAACACATAATTTAATATAACAAAGATGTCGAAGTTTGATCCTGTTTTATGCGTACATAGGCCGTCAAGTTAAATTACATTAATCCTTTTACTTTCTCATTTTCTCTTTACGCCGTTTTTTTTTTTTTTTTTTTAATTTTTGATATTTTAACTAGTGGTGGAGTTAGAATTTTTTTTAAAAAAAAATTGGGCCAAACTATATATATATATATATATATATATATATAAACTAAGAATTTTTACTCCTAACCATGAAATTAACATTTCTTCTTTCTTTCATAAAATAAAATTTAAAAAAATTTATTGTTTCTTCTAAAAAGGGAAAAAATAATGTCCATATCTGTGATTTTCTAAAATTCAAAGAATTTTTTTATTAAAAGATTTGCTTATATATTTCTAGGATATGCTATTATGGTATAAGAGTTATTAGAGAAAAATAGTCCATTAATGATATATAAAATTTTCTATTTTTATAAAATACATTAAATACACTTTGAATTAATGAATTATTTATGATATAAAAGTAATTAGAGGAAACAATTAATAACGATTCATTAGTCATCTAAATAAATGTGTTACATATTTTTAATAAAAATCTAGGAGATTTAAATTTATATCTAAATTTATTTTATTTTATTTTTACCAAAAATATAAGAGGGAATAGGGATTTTGGAAAAGTCAAGGGCCATGCCCCCCTAACTCCCATCACTCCGCCCCTCATTCTAACACTAACGTGAGTTGAGGTCTTATAAAACTATGATTAAAATAGGGGGAAAAAAAATGAATGTTGAACGTGGGTTGGGAGCAAAAGTGCAAGTATTTTTCCTCTATAAATACTGGCAGACTCTTATCAAAAATCATAATCCAAAGTAACCAATAGTAGTGCATTAGGGATTAGTAAAACACATAGTAGATACTAGCTGGTGAGAGTGAGAGTGAGAGTGTAGCTATGGCCACAGTACTTCATGGTTTATCCCTTTCCAATATGCTAGTTTTCTTTTTCTTCTTTGAGCTGTGTTTTTGCTTCAATCCAAAATACCACAGGTTGTCAACGACTGGAACCTCTTGGTCATCTGCCGGAGCTACCTGGTATGGTAGCCGCGATGGTGCAGGAAGCGATGGTAATGTAGAGAGAGAGAGAGAGAGAGTGAATTGTACTCTCTGTGTTGTCGCTGTTGTGTACTAATAAAATATATTTATGCATGCAGGAGGGTCTTGTGGGTATGGTAATGCAGTGTCACAACCACCATTCTCTTCCATGGTTACTGGAATAGGCCCTTCTCTTTACAATTCAGGCAAGGAATGTGGAGCCTGTTATCAGGTACTATAAACCTAGTGTACATTTGACAAGGAAAAAAAAACACCCAGTTTTTTTTTGGACATTTTAGTTCATCTAGACAGGCTTCACAGTTCACATTAAAAAAGATATTTAAAACTTATTTTTAACAGTGCTTTTAGTAAATAAACATTATGTAAAATGCATTTGAATGCACTCCTAATTATAAACTAAAACTACTTTTGGTTGTTAATAATTTGATAGTTACAATGGGGCTGAAAAAGAGATTTGAACTCTGGATATTATCTCATAAAAAAGTTTCAACTTCTTGGCAATTATGAACTCCAACTTTTGATTTCATACTGAAGTCCCTGGCAGAAAATTTTGGACCCATGGAGTACTCAATGAACTGAAGTTAAATGATGACATTTGGAACAAGAATGATTGACCAAGTTCCCAATAAATTGCTCTTTTCTTTGTCACCCTCTCTCTTTTCTTTTTGGATGAGTCTTGTCTTGACTTTATTTATTCATAATACATATTCCTTCTATTGTACTTACTTTTTTCCTCCCCCTATGTGGCTTTCTTTCCACTCCGCTATTATTCTATTCTCAATAAGGCTAGAAATAAGATAAGCAATATTGTCACAAAACTATTTCAAATTTTCAATCAATATACTAGGAGCCCATGGTCGGTCGTTAGTTACTTTGTCTTGTTCAACTTCTTTGAATTCTTTTTCCATTACTAGTATAATTCACAACTGTTGGCCAATGTATATATTTCTTTCTTTTTCTAATATTATCACTTTTTTTTCTTCTTCTATATTTAGTAGTAAAAGCAATTATGCTTTTTCTATTTATATTTCAAAGAGTTACACACTTCAAAAAGAGAGAAAAAGAAAATCAAAGTAATTGCTATTTATATTATTGCATGTTTCTATTAATGTACACAATAAAGTTTAGCATGATAAAAATTCTTTTAAATAGTTGTCTTTTTCTTTTTGTTGTTTATGGTATGTTTGGATATATAATACAAAGATTGTTTACAAATTACTAGGTTAAATGTAGCAAACACTCATCTTGTTCCGGAAAACCGGTAAGAGTGGTCATAACGGATTTTTGCCCTGGAGGACCGTGCGCATCCGATGCTGCACATTTTGATCTAAGTGGGACTGCATTTGGTGCCATGGCACTTCCTGGTCAAGAAGACAAGCTTCGTGACGCAGGAGTCTTGGAAATTAGTTATGCACGGTAAAACTTCACTCCTCAACCATATACTTTTTTCTTATTCTTGTAAATGTTATGTTATTTTATTTTGCTTGTTTTGTTTTTTTGCCCCAAAAGAACAAAACCTTTTAGGTTCTTTAACGTTATTTATTAATAGGCACTTTGTAATAAATAGGTTAAAAAAGTGTACAAGTTCAGAACTTTTTGAACATTAATATATTTGTAAATTAATTAGGATGACATGTGTTTATTAATTCATTAAATCAACACCACCATACACTTTTTTGTCACACTTTTTTTTTTAATGGAAATATATTTTATATTCAAACCAACAAACAAACAAGAGCACCTGTACAAGTTATAACATGCAGAAAACTGCAAACAAATACAATCCGATCATGAACAAAAGGACTAAACAAAAGACAAAAGAAATCATCAACTATATAACCGTGGATTGAGTATTACAAGAAGACTAAACGCTAAAATTACATGAATCGCCATGCTCAAAAACATTACTCGGAATATTTGACTTAATGGGCAGCCTTTTTTGTTTTTAATAGGTACCTTGGTAATAAAAGAACACCTTGATAAAGATTTTGGGAAACCAAATTACTTTAATTAGGCAAAAGTCCTATAATAGCAGTTCCATGTAGCTGAAAAATTTAATCAGACAGGCCTAACTAAATTTCTTTATGTTTGGCAGTGTGGCATGTGATTATTCAGGAAAAACCATAACATTCCATGTGGATCAAGGGTCAAACCCATACTACTTTGCTGTAGTGATCGAATATGAAGAAGGAGACGGAGATCTTGGTAGTGTTGATCTGAAGGAATCCTCAACAGAGTCAAATGATGAATGGCGTACCATGCAACAATCATGGGGTGCAGTTTGGAAGCTAGATGCTGGGTCACAACTCCAAGCTCCACTCTCCATTCGCTTGACCTCACAGTACTCAGGCCAGACTCTTGTGGCAAAAGATGTCATTCCAAATGGGTGGAAGCCTGGCTCATCCTATAGATCCGTGGTTAATTACCTATGATTATCAACAACTTACAAGTCATCCAAGCCCAACTCCTATATTTCTGAGTTGGTTGAAACTTGAGATGTATTTTGCGTAGACTGGGATTAATGGGGCTAGAATTCAGATTGAAATTTGCTTATTAGCAATAAAAGATGAATGTTAGCCTCAATTATTTTGAGAAAGTTGTGGTGCATCTAAGCATGTATTACAAATTAGCATATATTTTTAAGAGTAATGACCTTTTCCTAATTAGTATATATATGCTGTTCTACCACAGATTACCTACAAATTAAGTGACCTAATGAGATCTTGCTACCCATATGTGACAAGCCTATGCATTTGGCATGCAGAATTAAACAACACAAAACATAGAACCTCGTTAACTCACTACAAAATTAATTTTATTTTGTAATATCTCTATAAATTCTTTTATCCGAACAAAACAACAAGTACATTATATTATGAGAGAGAGAGAGAGAGAGAGAGAGAGAGAGAGATGCTTACATGCAAACTCTCAAATAAGAAACAAACAATTTAGCACACCTATATATAGTTTCAACACTACAAAAAATAGCGGAATCATTTCCATTATCCAGTCCCATCATTCATTTCCATCATTTGTGCTCCACAAAATGCACCAGTTTGCAATTATTTGTCCAAGAATGTCTTGCTCGGCATCAATGCAGACCAAGTTTAATCTTTTTTTATAAAAATTTGATGTAAAGAGTATCTCGTTAAGGATATATATTATAAATTTTATTATATGTAAATCATATTAATTGATGAGTTGATTTATAAACATATCATAAAAAGATAATTAAAAAAAAATCTATTTATCGTATTGTTAATTTAGCACCAATCAATCACATTAATTAATTATCAAATGTGTTTATAAATATTTTGTATTTATAAAAATTTATAATAAAATTAGTAATGTTTAACATTTTCCTAATCTAAACTGCAAATCCTCAGTGCACGAATAGTTAATATAGGTGAAGTTTATTCACAGTAGATTTATGATGCGTAAAGCACCGGTAGCGGTGCCACGTGTAGGTAAATGTGACACAAGATAAAAGAACTCATATTATATAGCTCAAGCAATCTACAGCCACTTTTGTTTTGCCTTTGTTTATACAGTTAATCCTGTTACTATGGTATTGAAGAAGCTTTGCCTAGCTAATTCCAAGGGTTAGTTTAATGGTTTCAAAAATCTCATTAGATCTTAAGTTCGGAAATACTCATAACCGGCATTTTAGAAACCTTTCCCAAGGAGGTCTTCCATGTACTTACTTGATCAGGGGCAAACGAAGGCGGCATGGCGGCTTCTAAAAATTTCCCTTCCCCTTACAATTTTTATAAAATTATACATATATATATATATATATATATATATGGCTCCCTTGAAAAAGGATTCTGGCTCCCATCATGCACCTAGAAAAATAAGTCAAGTGTTCAAAGAGTTATGGACCTTGATATTAGGGGAAAAAAGAGAGGAAAAATGCTTGACCTAAATATTAATTAATTCTATCTATAGAATGGATCTTGTATGCATTGGATTTCTATTTAGCTCAATCCTCGATTCAAAAATGTGATATTGAGGAGCCCAACATCCACACCATTGGACAAGTATGTATATATGTAACACATGTTATAGTATAGATGTTCAAAAGCCATTTATTTCGCTTGATGATCATTTCCACTCAAAATTAATCTATTTTTAATGGTAGAGAAGAGATGTTCAAAAGCCATTTATTTCGTATGAAGATTATTTTCCATTTGAAATTGATCTATTTTTATGATTCATATTAACTTGTACAAATCTTAAAACGAATCTAGTACCATATCATATAAGATTTTACTAATAAAACACTCTATTCTGTCAAAGTTAGAAAATAAAATTTTACCTATGAAAAAACCTTGATGCAATTCTTATTAGAGAACCTTTTGTCCCTTAAAGCATTAGCATCACAATACAAAGGCACCAATTTTTTCTTAATAATTTATAATGAGGTCATAACATAGAATAATATTTGGGACACACTCTTTCCTACACCCAAATTCACACACTACTTTTGTGTCAACTCACAACATACTCAATTACCTATGGTGGACTTATATTAAAGTGCTGAAATTCAGTGTTCGTTTGGTAAAGATTATTTTTATCAATTTATTTTACTATTTAACTTATTTTTGCTACTATTTATGAGTTTTATTGCACTTTTGGTATTATTCATGGGTCTCACTGTACTATTTCAGCTAACTTTTACTTTTATCTATAATACTTTCAACAAAAAATTTTCAATTTCGACAAAATAAACAATTTTCAAATAGACCCTCAATAATTGGCACATAAGTAAGGTGTCGATTTAAGCATGAGATTTGTGTCCTAGGCAAAAGCTGCTAAAGAGAAAGGAGATCTTGCACATAATGTAATTTTCTAAAATGCAGGGTTTAAAAAAAAAAAAAAAAGGTTCAATGATGGGTATCCTAGGGGCCCAAAGAGAAAGGAGACCTTGCAGAAAGGTGATGAAATAACTTTGCCACGCGTCAGACTAAGACTGATGATCTTTTAGCATAGAGAATCCAGATTGTGCTCGGTTTTGATGCCACGTCCACACATAGCCATTAACCAAACTCCAAACACCTGAGGACCTCAACTTCCACAATTAACATTTTCCAACCAAGTTTCAGTTTTGTCACAAGCAGTTGCTGGTGTTAAATTTTCCTGAGACAAAAAAAAGCACACCAAGTTTCTATCTTTAGCTGAAAAAATTTGGGCTCTTTGAATCAGAATACACTTGTCTTTTTACCTTTTGAGTTTTGAAGGAGAAGAACATGGGAACAACCTTATTTACTAGCTGCAGCTTTTCTTGGAGATACCACCAGCAGATAATTCCTTCTAGTCATATGCTTACACAGTGTTCACTGGAAAATGGGATTTCTACAGCAAAAGTTATTCCTGATTCAGGAGATAGTAAAGTGGTTGATGGAGGAATTGAGAAATGGTCTGGGTTGATGAAGAGAAGATCAGTTTTGGTTTCTGGGGTTTCTTTAATCTCTTCAACAGGTTTGGGTTCTCCAAGAGAAGGTTTGGCTGTGGTTAAACAAGGCCTTCTAGCTGGGAGGATACCTGGTCTGTCTGAACCAGATGAACAAGGTTGGTTTTCATATTGTTCTGTTCACTTCCATTCTAATTGCCCTGTTTTTTTTTAATTGCCTAATTTCTAAATGATAGTAATGATAAATGATATCAACATGCAATTGAGGAAAACTTCTATGAAGAGGACATAATTGCTCCTTAGTTATGTCTTATAGTCATGAAGTAAAAAAAATATTTCTTTTTGCCTTTCTCAGCTTGGAAGAGAACTGTTATATTATTAAAAATCATACCCCATTTTGCTTGGGAGTATCTTGACATTTTCAGTGATTAAGTTCATATATAGTAGCCTTTTTTCTTTTTCTTTTTTAGAAAAATTATCTAGAACTATTTCTTTCCAATTTAGTTTTTATGATGTAAACCAAATTACAAAAACAGCAGGAAATGATCCCTTTAACATTCTCCATCAATATCTGTAAGCCGGAGTTACTATCTGCTACGTATACTTATCAGGCAACAAAAAGAGGAAAGGGGGGGGGGGGGGGGGGGGGGGGAGGGAAGGGACAGAACTGATAGAACTCAACATTAACAAATGGCATCTCAAAGTTCTATCTAGTCTTGGACCGTGCAAAAAATTTTACTTACCTCATAGATTTTGAACTACTTTCTGTGGTTTCCATATGGAGCCCAAAATTGTGCATAGAATGCCTCTATAATTTCATATGCTTGAAACTTCTGGAACCTTTCAAACTACTTGCCATTGTCTTTATTTATTTATTGTTGTTCTTTTTATAAGTATGGCCAAGTTAACTAGGAAAACATATGCTCAGACAGGTTGGAGGACATACCGCAGGCCAGATGAGAAGTCTGGAGGACATGGTGTTGGATGGAGTCCTATCATCCCCTACGCATTTTCTGTCCCTCAGGATTGGGAAGAGGTGATAATGTACAACTGAAACCTGAGTTTAACTCGTTGGACTTGCATTTGAACTGCATATTCAAGTCGTTACATTTCAAAGAAATTTCCTTTTTTTTTCATAGAAACAAAATGAAATATCTAATTCCATGTCTCTTTTGGAGTCCTATCATCCCCTAAGTATTTACTATCTCTCAGGATTGGGAACAGGTGATAATGTACAACTGAAACCTGAGTTTTAACTTTGTACTTACGTTTGAACTGCATGTTCAAGTCATTACATTTCAAAGAAATTTCCTTCTGTTTTCATAGAAGCAAAATGAAATATCTAATTCCATGTCTCTTTTAACTTGGATATTCTCCGTCTCATTTTTTCTTGTTAACTTATCTTAGTTCTCTATATTTTTCATTATGTCTGTATAACAGGTTCCAGTATCAATAGCAGATCTAGGTGGGACAGAAATTGATTTGAGATTTGGTAGCTCTAAGGAAGGAAAACTATTTGTAATTGTTGCTCCTGTTCTCAGATTTAGTGATGGTGAGGTTCCCTAAATTTAAGCATTCTTCATTTGAAAGAATTCCCTCGGATGCCTTTTTGCTATAAGAAATCTGATTAGTTGTTCATCAAATCTTCATATGAATTTTTTTTTAATAAGAATGGTGGTGAGGAAGAACCATGTAGAGAACGCTTGTGTGTGCTTGGGGAAAGTAAATCTTCATATGAACTTAGCTCTCTAGCAACAATCTGTGCGTGCGCGTGTGCGTTAATGAAGTTTGATATTCACATATTTGTTGTGGTTGTGTATTATATGTATAGGTCTTGGTGACAATGCTAAAATTGAACTAATTGGACCTCCGGATAAAGTGATTAATGCATTTGGACCTGAAGTGATTGGTGAAAACGTAGAAGGGAAGGTTATAAGTATGAATGTAGCAGAACACTCAGGAAGAACATACTACCAGTATGAATTAGAGCCACCTCATGCTCTTATCACTGCAACTGCAGCTGGAAATCGCCTCTACTTGTTTAATGTAACAGCAAGTGGTATGGATATTTATTATGATACGCTTCAATATAACCAAAGGAAAAGTATTCAATAATTCTTTTTCTTTTTCTTTTTTGATAAAATTCTTTTTCTTTTTGTAGGTCTTCAGTGGAAGAGGCACTACAACGATTTGAAAAGGATATCCGACTCTTTTCGCGTTCTCTAATTTAATTCTCTCATTAAATGAGACAGCATAAAGATATTGTTTCTGTAGTGTAATTTACAGCAATTAGAGGAAAAAAAAAAAAAACACTTCAAAAATAGTTAAAAGCAAAGAGTATTGGTGGTAGAAATTTTGGGTTCAACTTGATATCATACATCTTGGTGCATATCAAATGGCATAAATGTATTGTTTCTATAGTGTAATTTACAACAATTACAGGAACGAAAAAAAAAAAAAAAAAAAAGAACCTTCAACAATAGTTAAAAGCAAAGTGTGTTGGTGGTGGAAATTTTGGGTTCAATTTGATATCATACATCTTTGGTGCATATCAAATTCGTAAAAAGCTTTCTTGCAGTTATCTGACACGGGTTTGAAGCAGCATAGTAGGTATAGAAGGCCATCCTTCCAGCTCTGTATATGACTAAACCTTCAAAGTTCAGCACTTTGGAAATTAAACTTACTGATAATCATTAAACTTGACAGCCAGCTCCTGAATACCTCTTTGCATGGTGAGTCTTGGTTTTGGATGGGGAAGGGGCAAAATATCCAATTAAGCTGAAGCAGAATGTCAATCACATTAGTTCCTTTCTTCCAGTGATGACAGGATCCTTTTGGAAAGTAGCATATAGTCAAGAAGTTAGAAACAAACACGGTTATGCAAAATCCAGTACAGATCTATGCTTTATCTAGCATCAACACGAAATGCGTTCTTAGTGCTGCCTGGCATAATCAAGCTGCACCCTGGTGTCTTTTGTAGCCCTTTGTTATCCATGACCGTTCTCATCCTTTCAGCTTTCTCCCAGCTGTCTGAAGCAGCATAAATATGTGACAGAAGAACGAAATGTGAATCAGTAGCAGTCACCATGTTCACATTTTGTGTGCTCTCTTTCACTATCTTTTCTGTCATATCCTTGTCCTGATGAATGCAACAAGCTCCCAGCATAGCTGTCCAAACTGTGTCATTAGGTTTCATTGGCATTCTCTTCACCAGATCATAAGCCTCTCTTAGTCTCCCTGCTCGCCCCAAAAGGTCAACTAAGCACCCGTAGTGCCTGACACTTGCTTCCAAGCCATACTTCTCCATCTTGGAGAATATTTCTATACCTTCATTCACAAGCCCCCCATGCGCGCATGCTGAGAGAACAGAAAGAAAAGTTATATCATCAGGCCTTTTGTTTGAACTTTCCATTCTGTCAAAAAACTCAAGAGCCTCTTTGCATTGTCCATGAGTGGCAAAACCCGAGATTATAGCATTCCAACAGGTAGTGTTCCTCACAGTCATCCTTTCAAAGACCAACCTTGCATTAATCAAATCCCCACATTTCGCATACATGTCAACCAATCCACTCAAAACAAACACATTAACCTGAATCTTCTTACGATGTATCATACAATGGATTTCTTTACCAGCATCAAACAGCCCCAACTGAGCACAAGCAGATAAAACACTCACAATAGTGACTTCATCAGGTGGAAATCCTTCAGCTCGCATTTGGCCAAATGCTCCCATAGCTTCCATACAAAAACCATTCTGAGAATATCCAGAAATCAACGAATTCCAATTCACTAAATTCCGGACAGGAATTCGATCAAAAATAGCCTTGGCCTCATTCACATCACCCTTCTTGCAGTACCCAGAAATCATCGAAGACCATGCAAAGAAATTCCGGTGTGGCATCTCCTCAAAAACTTCCCTTGCAGCCTCCATCTCCCCATTGCTGGTATACCCATCAACCATCACAGTCCAGGTAACCACATTCCTCAACTCATGAGGAACCCTGTTGAACAATTGCCTTGCAATACCAATATCTCCACCCTTTGCGAACCCATCAATCATTTCATTCCAAGTCACTGCATTTCTTATTGACATCTTTTCGAACAAAATTGATGCAGAATTCGTATCTTTATTCCTCAAGTATTCACCAATCATGGCATTCCATGTTACAACATTTCTCTCAGGCATATAATCAAACACTTTACGTGAATCAATGATATCACCACATTTAGCATACATACCAAGCAATGAGGTCCCAACAATCACATTGCAATCCACCCCGGTCTTTATCGTCTCGGCATGCAAAGCTTTCCCAAAACCAAGGAAAGAAAGAGAAGCACAAGCCTTGAGAATTAAAGGGACTACGCCCACATAGTCAAGTCCTTTACGCCTAATATTATTGTACACAACAAGAGCTTCTCTAAGTGATCCTTGAGAGATGTGATTCCTTATGAGGAAACTCCAATTAGTGAGAATTGGTAGGGTACAATAATCAGAGCTTTGGTTAATTGTTTTTAGATTTTGATGTATGTACTGGGTTTGTGTTTGATGATAGTAGACTGTGCAGTTTGTAGTTTCTTTAGGATTTTGGGACAAAGTTACTCTCATTTTTTTATAGTTTCATTTATTTTCCACTTCAAATCCAACTGTTTATTTAGTTTTTGGAGGGAGCTTCTTATAACATGCAGCTCTCTCACCTCATCATTTTTACAAACTTTCACCTCATTATAAAGTGTGTTTTGGTGGGTTTTTTTTGTCACTAAATAAAAGATTTGAGATTCAACCTTATCATATATTAATAAAACTAATTAGTGTATTGATCCGATGATAAATAGCAAAAATTAGGAGCAAACGCCAACTCATTTTTTTTTTACAAACTCTCACCTCATTATAAAGTGTGTTTTGGTGGGTTTTTTTTGTCACTAAATAAAAGATTTGAGATTCAACCTTATCATATACTAATAAAACTAATTAGTGTATTGATCCGATGATAAATAGCAAAAATTAGGAGCAAACGTCAACTCATTTTTTTTTGACAAACTCTCACCTCATTATAAAGTGTGTTTTTGGTGAGTTTTTTATCGTTGAATAAGAGATTTGGGTTCAATCTTACCCTACGCCAATAAGAGTAGTTTTTAGAGGGTTCCATCATTAAAAAACTAGTTTGGTTTTAGCATTTGAATTCAGTTTTCATTTTCAGTATCCTAAAAGTTGGATTTGAATAAAGAAAAAGAACACAACTTTTCAGCGTTTTCGTTTTCTATGAATACGAATACAGTGGCATATTTGTAAATATTATGAAAGCACAAAGTTACTTTTTTTTTTTTTAAGGATATGATAACGCTTTAAAATATATACTTTGTTATATATTTATATGAGCGGTATCTCTTTATTAATATGCTTAATTTGTATAATTAAGCTATGATTTGCATTAGTCCCTGTTATTTATCTTTACATAATTTCTTGAATAAGATGTCATTCATTGTGTGTAATTCTCTACTTTTAGGAAATCATGTGAGAAAGATGAGTTTACAAGAATTTGTAAGAGAATGGAGGCTAAACTAGAATTGAAGTAGAGCTTAAGGACCATGCTTAAGTGTCTAAGGAGGTGCAATTGGAGCGCTTGGATCGTCTACCATGATTGGAAGTTTCAAATAAGGAAAGAAATCAAAGAGGCAGAATCTGAAAAGGAAAAATCTGATTTGAGCACTGATCAGTATTTTGGGCGTATCTCTCTTCTCAAAAATCCAATTGACACAAGGCTAGATGGGTTGGAACCGTGACTTAAATATCTACAACTTTCCAGTTTTGAGTTTTTAAAAATTCTCAATTTTTGAAGGCCGAAATTAACTCACAAGCTATTGGTGTAAACCTGGACGAAAATTAAAATAGTAAAAGTTTTATTTTCTTTGGACACTTAGACATTAGGGTTTGGAAGGGAGGCTGCGTAGAACGAATTTTGGCAGAGAAAAACTTGTATTTTCCTTTTTCTAATGGCAGCCTAAACTCTTTGCTAGGACTAGGGGTTTTGTTTTTTCTATACGGTATGAATATTCAATGTGATTCTCTCTAAGATTTTAGACAATAACATATTTGATTGTTCAATTAGATTTCTTTTTAATGTATTAGTTCTTCCATGCTTTAATAAGTTCAATTATGTTTTTTCTTCTATACAATATGAATATTCAATGTGATTCTCTCTAAGATTTTAGACAATAACATATTTGATTGTTCAATTAAATTTCTTTTTGATGTATTAGTTCTTCCATGCTTTTAATAAGTTCAATTATGTTTTTTCTTATTGTTTAGATGAATTTCTAATAGTTTCAAATAGAAATCACGTTTTAAAGTGAATGGGTTTTTCTGAAAACTATTCTAACTGCATTATTAATCAAGGTTATCATGCGTTCTTGAATTGTCTCAGTTCAACCAAATCATAAGTTTTTAATTGTATAAGAACAATCAATTATGAAATATATATTTTCTTAGTTCACAAAGAATCTCATATCGATGAAACACCCCCGATGCCCTGGTATTTTCATTATTGATTTAAATTAGTTTTTATTATTATTCTTGTTAACAATTACCAGCCAAAAATTATTCTTCATCTTCACCAAAAGTTTTTGTTTAATTATATTGTCTTTGAATTTACCCCGCTCCTTGTGGTTCGACCTCGGTACTTCGAGAATTATATTGCTACGATCTCTTGCACTTGGGAGTGAGCAAGCAATTTTGGCACCATTGTCAGAGAGCTGCTGCGTGTTTAGAGGCAATTTTTTTTTTGGAGCAAAGCATAGCTAGTAGAAATTCTTTTATTGGTAACTTCGTTCCATTTTTTCCCCTTATTTTGTTTTTATTTTTATTTTTGTTTTTATTTTATTTTATTTGATTGTGGATTCATTGTTGCATGAGCATTTAGGTTAGAAACAATAAAGGCAAATTAGGAATTTTTGAAACTTACTTTGGTAATCTTTTTGACACACCTTCACCTTCACCTTCACCTTCACCTTCTTCATCAATCATGGGTGATAAAACACATAATAATCATGAGGAGAATAGAAGAACTATGTATGAATTGTTGCATCTCACACAAAATTCTATTCCTTCATGCATCATGTTTCCACCTAATGCACCACATGTAGAACTGAAACAAGGTTTATTAGCAATACTTCCTAACTTTAGGGTACAAGAAAATGAAATTCATTATGTCCATGTTAGAACTTTTGAAGAGGTAATTAGTAGTTTTTATGCACAAAATGTTATTGAGACTGCTAAGTTACGTTTCTTTCCTTTTTCACTTAAGGAGTTGGCTTTACACCTTGAAACCTAGGTTTATAGGTAGTTGGGGGGAGATGGCCCAAGAGTTTTTTAAGAAACATTTTCCTCCCCACAAAGTCCATCAAGTAAAAAGAAGGATAGCTAGTTATGTCCAAGGAGAGAATAAGACTTTATACCAAGCTTGGGAAAGGTACAAAGATCTTTTCAATTTCTGCCCAACTCATGGGTATGAAGATTGGAGGTTGGTTAGCTATTTTTATGAAGGACTTACACCTAGGGACCGACAGTTTGTTCAACTCTTTTTACAAAAAGAACCCAAAGATGCAATGGATTATCTTGATGAGATAGCTGAAAACTCTAACACATGGACTGGACCTAGCCCTATGGACTCCACTGATAGGACTAGAACTAACACTACCACTTCTATTGGAAGTGTTTTCAAGTTAAGGGAAGATGATAACATGAGTGCAAAAATTGGCATGTTAACTAAAGAAATAGAGGCACTCAAAATGAAAGGAAGTAGGCGTGTTAATGCTACCTTTAGAGAGGACCCAATGGAGGTGTGTAAAATCTGTCATGAGATAAACCATGCTACAAATGAATGTGCATCACTTTCATCATTCTTAAATATGTCAGAAGAACAAGTACATGCATCTAATTCATATTGGTAAAATAATTCTTCATATTCTAACAATTATAACCCAAATATGCGAAACCATCTGTATTTGAGTTATAAGAGTGACAATGTGTTGAATCCTCCTACTCCAAGGAATTTTAATTCACCACATGCATCATCATCATCTAGATCTTCCTTAGAGGATGTACTTAGTACTTTCATTCAAAGGCAAAGTGAGCAAAATCAAAAGTTTGAATCCATGCTCACTAGGCTAGATGAAGAGGTAAGAGAGACCAAGAGTCATATAACTAGGCTTACAAATTCATTGAGTGGGATAGAGAGAGGAAAGCTTCCTTCCCAAACTCAATCCAATCCCATCAATCAAAATCTAAAAATTGGCTCTAAGGATAAACATGAGGAAGTAAAAGCTATGACCACTTTGAGAAGTGGTAAAGAGATTGATAAAAGTGCTCCTTTAATAACTAAGAAATCTAAGGAGACTCCAGTTGAAGAAGAGAAGGATGAAACTGAGTCACTTGGGCTTGATGACATTGAACAATGCCCAATCCCTCCACCATTTCCACAAGCCTTAAAATTACTTAGAAAATTGGACACCACATCTGAGATATTAGAGTATTTGCATCAAGTCAAGATAAATTTGTCATTATTGCATGTTATCAAGCAAGTGCCTGCATATGCCAAGGTAATTAAGGACTTATGCACCATCAAGAGAAAGCAGCATGTGAAGAAGACCGCATTCCTAACAAAATAAGTAAGTGCAGTTATTCAACATAAAACCCTTCCAAAGTATAAGGATCCAGGTTGTCCTACGATCTCTTGTACTATTGGAAATTACATCATGGAGCACGCATTGCTAGATCTTGGGGCAAGTGTTAATTTGATCCCATTCAGTGTATATCAAAAACTTGGACTTGATGAGTTAAAACCTACTTCAGTAACTTTACAGTTGGCTAACCGCTCTGTAAGGGAGCCGAGGGGGATGGTTGAGGATGTGTTGGTAAAAATTGAGCACTTTTATTATCCAGTTAATTTATTATTCTAAATTACCAACATGTTTTACATCCTAGTGCTCATACCCCTATTATTTTGGGTAGACCTTTTCTTACCACAGTTAATGCTTTAATAAATTGCAGGAATGGAAGTATGCAACTCACTTTTGGTTCCATGACTTCGGAGCTAAACATATTTCATGTGGCTAAACAACTACATGAGGATGATGACTGTGCCTATGTGAATCTCATTGAGGCAGTGGTTCAAGAAGAGTTTAATAAGAATTTTTTTTCTGATCCTCTTGAAGCTCTTCTTAATAATTATGTTGATTCTTATGATTTAGAAAGTGATATTCATTTTGTTCTTTGTTGGATTCCTCACAAGTTTTAGAAGGACAACAAGTGATGGCAATTAATGAAAGATGGAGACCTCACTTTGAGGAGCTACCAAAGAGTGACAAAAAGCCTGTGCCTTCAAGTGAAGAGGCACCACAGCTAGAACTTAAGCCGCTGCCCAATGGTCTTAAGTATGCATATTTAGGTTCAGGTGAAACTTTTCCTGTAGTTATTTCTTTTGCATTAAATGAGGAACAGGAAGGTAAGTTGTTGAATGTTGTAAGAGACCACAAATTAGCCCTAGGATGGACCATAGTTGATATCAAGGGCATTAGCCTATTGATTTGCACACATAAAATTTACCTAGAGGATGATTGTAAGACTTCTAGAGAACCCTAACGTCGGCTTAACCCAACAATGAAAGATATTGTTAAAAATGAGGTAATTAAATTGTTGGATGCAGGTATCATATATCCTATTTTTGATAGTAAGTGGGTAAGCCCGATGCAAGTGGTTCCTAAGAAGTCTGGAATGACTATGGTCAAGAATGAAAACAATGAGATGATCCCAACCCGATTAGTTACAGGTTGGAGAATGTGTGTAGACTATAGGAAGCTTAATGCTGTAAATAGGAAAGACCACTTCCCCTTACCTTCCATTGACCAAATATTGGAAAAGGTAGCTGGTCATATGTTCTATTGCTTCCTTGATGGTTATTCAGGCTATTACCAGATAGAGATTGCCTTAGAAGACCAGGGAAAGACCATTTCACTTGCCCTTTTGGTACCTTCGCCATTCGAAGAATGCCATTTGGGCTATGTAATGTACCAGCCACTTTTCAAAGATGCATGGTTAGTATTTTTAGTGACATAGTTGAGAAATTTTTGGAAGTATTTATGGATGACTTGTCTGTTTTTGGTGACTCTTTTGATGACTGTCTTAATAACTTAAAATTGGTTTTAGCCCATTGTGGAGAAAAGGGCTTAGTTCTTAATTGGGAAAAGTGTGATTTTATGGTCACTTCAAGAATTGTTCTTGGACATTTAGTGTCTTCTAGAGGCATAGAGGTGGACAAAGCTAAAATAGACTTAATTATGAATCTACCAACCCCTAAGACAGTAAAAGATGTTAGATCCCTTTTAGGGCATGCTGGCTTCTATAGGAGATTTATAAAGAATTTTAGTTCTATATCTAGACCTCTTTGTAATCTCCTACTTAAGGAGTCCAATTTTGAGTGGACGGAAAAGTGTGAAGTAGCCTTCAAAAAGCTAGTCCACATGCTTACGTCTGCCCCTATAATGCAAGCCCTAGATTGGTCTCTACCATTTGAAATCATGTGTGATGCTAGTGATTCTGCAATAGGGGCAGTCTTTGGATAGAGAAAAGATAAAAAGCCTTATGTGATATACTATGCTAGTCGAACTATAAATAGTGCACAAATGAACTACACCACCATAGAAAAAGAGTTACTAGCTGTAGTATTTGCTCTAGATAAATTTCGCTCATATTTGATTGGTACTCCCATTATTTTTTTTATAGATAATGCCGCTCTTAAATACCTTCTTCTAAGAAGGATGCTAAGGCGCGATTAATACGTTGGATTTTACTCTTGCAAGAATTCAACATTGAGATTAAAGATAAGAAAGGAGTGGAGAATGTAGTGGCAGATCATTTATACCGACTCACTTTTGATGAGGGTCTAAAAGAAATGCCTATTTGGGACTCATTCCCAGGTGAGCAACTTTATACTGTTACTGAGCTGCCATGGTATGCACGTATAGTGAATTACCTAGTCATGAGTGCCATTCCTGAGCACTGGACTGCGCAAGATAGGAGAAAATTCTTTGTTGAGGTTAGAAACTTTTATTGGGATGATCCTTATTTGTTTAAATATTGCCCTGATCAAATATTGAGAAGATGCATTCCCAATAATGAGACCCACAATGTTATAAAATTTTGCCATTCAGAAGCTTGTGGTGGCCACTTTTCAGTGAGAAAAACCGTTGCAAAAATCTTGCAGTGTGGATTTTATTGGCCTACTATGTTTAAGGACACTTACAACTTTTGTAAGAGGTGTATAAAGTGCCAAAAGTTAGGGCGTATCACACGTAGGAACATGATGCCAATATCCCCTATCCTTGAGATAGAAGTTTTTGATTGTTGGGGAATCGACTTCATGGGACCTTTTCCCCAATCTTTTGGTAATCTATATATTCTCTTGGCAGTAGATTATGTATCTAGATGGGTTGAGGCCATAGCATGCAAGGTTAATGACTATAAAACGGTTTTGAAATTTTTGAGAGAACACATTCTCTCATGATTTGGAATGCCAAAGGCTATAATTAGTGATAATGGTAGCCATTTTTGTAACCATTATTTTCAAGCATTGTTGAAAAAGTATGGAGTGGTGCACCGGTTGTCCACCCCGTACCACCCTCAAACTTGTGGGCAAGTTGAGCTTGCCAATAGGGAGATTAAGCAAATTTTAGAGAAAATGGTCAATCCAAACCGTAAAGATTGGTCTTTAAGGCTAGTTGATGCATTATGGGCTTATCGAAAAACCTATAAAGGACCCTTAGGAATGTCTCCCTATCGTCTTGTTTATGAGAAACCTTGTCATTTGCTCGTAGAGATGGAACATAAAGCTTATTGGGCTATTAAAGCCTTTAACTTTGATCTATAAGGGGCTAAAAAATTGAGGAAATTCCAATTGAATGAGCTAGAAGAGCTTAAGAATGAGGCTTATGTGAGCACTTGCAATTATAAAGAAAGGATGAAATTATTTCATGATAAAAGCATTGTGACGAAAAATTTTGAGAAAAATCAGCAAGTCCTTCTCTATGATTTGAGGCTTCATAAATTTCCAGGTAAACTAAAAAGTAGGTGGGATGGCCCTTTCATTGTAAGGGAAGAATGAAATTATTTCATGATAAAAGCATTGTGACGAAAAATTTTGAGAAAAATCAGCAAGTCCTTCTCTATAATATAAATTTCCAGGTAAACTAAAAACTAGGTGGGATGGCTCTTTCATTGTAAGGGAAGTGTTTAACCATGGAGTTGTAGTAGTTGAGGACCCTAAAGATGGTAGGATTTTGAAAGTAAATGGACAAAGGTTAAAACCATACTTAGAGGGGTTATACCAGAGGAGAATACTATGTCACTGGAGATCCCTGCTTATTGGGATGCTAAGTGAACTCTAAAAAAGACTTATGAAATTGTACCATATTTGTTTTAATTTTTTTTCTTTGTTTCCTTTTCTTCTTTTTGCCTTTTGTTCTTATCTTTGTTTTTGTTTTTTTTTTTTTTTTGTTATTATTTTTTTGTGAGCTAATATTTGTAGGTGTGAAAGAAATTTCAAAAAAAAAAAAAAAAACAATTTAAATGCTTAAGGTATCTTCTCCCCTTTATACTTGAATTTATTTTGGCTTTGATACATTGAGGACAATGTAATATTTTAGTTGGGGGAAAGGTCTACACATTTTGCTGCACGTTGCTGCACCTTGAATTTGAAGGCAAAAGAGTTATAAGCTTTATTTTTATATCATGTGATGAAATGAATAATGTTGAGTTGGTTATACTATATGCTATATTAAGATTCTTTCATGAAGAGCACAATTGGAAACTTTTCAGCACAATAGCTAGGTTAGCGGACGGTTGGATGTTGGATATACATGAATCATGAACAAGCTAGATATAAACTGAAACTCAACCCATATAGAGAGTTCTTGAGCCTTACTTTTCTTTGTAAGAGTATATCTTTGTTTGAACTCTTAAATTTCTCTCATATGCTTAAATTTTTGTAAAAGATCTCTATATTTTTTAGTTGACTACTGGAAACATTATGGGGAGATATACTATAATCCTACTTATTTTTGTCCTTAGGCATGCTAGTTTATGTGGAATTTTAGGAGATGAGAGCCTAAGGCCATCAATCTTTTGTCACCAGCTAAACAAATATTCAGTCTACCTTGACATTAACCATTGTCACCATCATTTGAGCCATGAGAAATACTTCTACAATACCACAAAACATTTTTGTTTATGGGTATTCTCTTAGGGGTTCAAGTTTCGAGCAATTGATACATTTGGATACCACCATTGTCTCTCTTTTCTTTTAAAAATAAAAAATAAAAATAAAAAGAAGAAAGAAAAAAAAAAAAGAGAAAAGAAAGATTAAAAAAAAAAAAAGAGAGAAAAAGAAAAAGAAAGAGGAGATAATAAATCATTGGTGTCTTAAACATCTTTCATGTATTTCAGAAGGGTTATATGGTTAAGTAATGATTATTTTGATTCAAGTTGGTTATTATCGCTATGAGTTGGGTTTGGCTTGAATTTTCTACATTTGATTCATATACCTCATATTTCAAAGAGAGCAGTTTGCCTTCATAAGATTATACTACCACTGAGCTTAAAGTCCTACTTGAACCTAAAGATGCATGGCTGGTATGTGTTTGGGATAAAAACTAGGGATAAGAATGGTATTAACCTCATGTTTCTAGGAATTCAACATCCTTTCCAAGAGATCTTTTTCCGTTGTTTTAGCAACTGTTTTTGTATACACATGTGATATTTTTAAAACTTCTTCTTTCCTTTTTGTTCACATGTAATTTGAAGAGAGAAACCATTACTTCTATGTGCGTTCTTTTAGAGTGTTGATGACTTAAGAGAGGTTTTGGAGTAGAGGCTCTAATCTAGATTATTCTTGGTCTATGCATGTTTGGAAAAACCGGTTGATTGGATGGGCTATGCACACACACACTCCAAAAGTGAAGCTAGTGAAAACTCTTTAATATGATGAATAGTATCCCAGCTCAAAATTGAAAGTTCATTTGTATGATATAATGACAAAGCAGACTAATATTTGCTATAGGAATTTTTAGGAAACCTTTGACTTTTGTGGGTAAAGTCACTGCAAACCCTTACAAGAGTAAACTTGTCTACTAGGGTGACGTAGGGGTTCAAAGACTTGCTGCATATGGGAAGTACAGTCATGTAGCCTACGAAAGTGGCTTGTATTTTAGTTTTTAATTTTTCACTTTTTGTAGACATGGGTGCTTTGTGGATTGCTAAGGACTAGCAAGATTTAAGTTAGGGGTGTGATAACGCCTTAAAATGTATACTTGTTATATATTTATGTGAGCGTTATCTCCTTATTACTATGCTTAATTTGTATAATTAAGTCATGGTTTGCATTAGTTTCTATTATTTATCTTTACATAATTTCTTGAATAAGATGTCATTCATTGTGTGTAATTCTCAACTTTCAAAAAATCATGTGAGAAAGATGAGTTTACAGGAATTTGTGAAAGAATGGAGGCCAAACTAGAATTGAAGTGGAGCTAAAGGACCATGCTTAAATGTTTAAGGAGGTGCAGTTGGAGTTCTTGGATCGTCTACCATAATTGGAAGCTTCAAATAAGGAAAGAAATCAAAGAGGCAGATTCTGAAAAGGAAAATTTTGATTTGAGCACTGATCAATATTTTGGGCGTATCTCTCTCCTCAAAAATCCAATTGACACAAGACTAGATGGGTTGGAATCGTGACTTAAATATCTACAACTTTCCAGTTTTTAGTTTTCCGAAATTCTCAATTTTGGAAGGCAAAAATTAACTCACAAGTTACTGTTGTAAACTTGGATGGAAATTAAAATAGTAAAAGTTTTATTTTCTTTGGACACTTAGACATTAGGGTTTGAAAGGGAGGCTGTGTAGAACGAATTTTGGCAGAGAAAAACTTGTATTTTTTTTTTCTCTAATGGCAGCCTAACTTCTTTGCTAGGGCTAGGGGTTATGTTTCTTTTATACGGTATGAATATTCAATGTGATTCTCTCTAAAATTTTAGACAATAACATATTTGATTGTTCAATTAGATTTCTTTTTGATGTATTAGTTCTTCCATGCTCTCAATAAGTTTAATCATGTTTTTCTTATTATTTAAATGAATTTCTAATAGTTTCAAATAGATACCATATTTTAAAGTGAATGAGTTTTTCTGAAAACTATTCTAACCGCATTATTAATCGAGGTTATCATTCGTTCTTGAATTGTCTCAGTTCAACTGAATCATAAATTTTTAATTGTATAAAAATAATCAATTATGAAAAATATAAATTTTCTTAGATCACAAAGAATCTCATATCGATATAGGGAACCACCCCGATTCCCTGGTATTTACATTATTATATACCCTAATTATGTATTTAAAACAACTTACTAAACACTACCAAATATAAAAATAAGTGTTTTTTTCGATATTCAAATTCTGGATTTGAATATAGAATAAAGAAAATGAAAAGTGGATAAACTTATTTTTGAAACCAAACCGGTCCTAAGAGTATCTCCAGTAGTTTCTCCAAATTTTTGTACAGTTTGGAGTGTGAACATTTATTTTTACATTTTACCTACCTATTTTTTTTAAATACATTTTTCAACAGATTCTCTATCATTTTTCTATCTCATTTAAATATTATTTTTTCATTCTTTCTCTAATCTTTCTTCAATCTTTTTTTAATATTTCTTTATTATTTTTCTATTCAAATTCTCGACAGCTATATTTTTAAATCTCCCAACAATAATATTTTCAAAATTTCTAATAGTCATATTTTCTGACAGGCTTTTTTTTTTTGTCACATACATACATACATACATACATACATACATATATATATATATATAAATATATATATATATATATATATTTATATTAGGAAACCATCTTCCCTTATCTGATTCATTCTCAATTTCTCCATTTTATTGTCCTCCTTTAGCTTTTCCATTCTTAATTTTTCCATTTCATATTCCTATTTTGATCTTTTCATATCCAGTTCTATTTTCATTCTTGCCATTTCAAGTTTTTTATCCTTAAGTTGACTTCGCGCCATCTCATGTTCATGGTTTGCAAGACGTCCTTTCTCAATACAAGCTATTTTCATCTCACTCATTTTTCTTATTTCTTCCATCATGACATTCAATATGTCTTTCATATGTAAAGTCGTACCTTGTTTGCACTTTTGTTTCTTCAATCTCTCTTTTTCGGCCTTCACCCCTAGTGGTCTCTCCAAATTTACAATTGGAACCTATGGAATATCATCATCCTCTAAACTTATTGATTCTAGATTAGAAGATGAAGATGCCTCAAATCTCCTTCTTTTTTTTTGGTTACTGATTGTTAATAATAACCAACCATTTTGGTGAGTGCTTTAACAAATTCCAACAATGTTCATATTGAAATTTGGTACCCTACAATACTTGATAGAGCTGTTTTGCCGCATTAAGCTGAAAAATTAACAAATAGTTTATAGTTACTATCTTGGAACAGTTGGAACAAATTAGCAAATTAACACAAATTTCTTTATAAGATGTAACTTGTCTTCAACAAGGATTTTTGTTAGTTTATACCGTTTCCAAACTATTTAGGAAACTAACATCTCGAGTCTGTGAAACTTGATTTTACTGTAGCAAATCGAGTCTCAAAGACTCGATTTCCATGAGGTGTGTAGCTGAGGTGGATTAAAAAAATCCGCATGGAACTCGAGTCTTAGAGACTTAAGTTCTCTCCGGCTAGAAAATCCCAGAAAACACAAACCCAGAACTGAAAACATAAACCCACACAAAATCTTGATTTTGGGTTTGGATTTTTGCTCCAATTGAGATTGTGATTTGGGTTTGGGATTGTGAGAAATGGGTTTGGGTTTGAATTTTGAGAAATGGGTTTGGGTTTGGATTTTGAGAAATGGATTTAGATGAAAAAGGAAGAATTGTTTTGGGTTTTTGGGGCTTGGAAGAAGGGAGTGGGACGGCAGATGGAGAAAGAAAGAAAAAAGAAAACAAACAAACAAACAAACTCACACGAAAATCGTAATTTTGGGTTTGGATTTTTGCTCCAATTAAGGTCGTGATTTGGGTTTGGGATTTTGAAAAATGGGTTTGGGTTTAGATTTTGAGAAATGGGTTTGAGATTTTGAAAAATGGATTTAGATGAAGAAGGAAGAATTGTCTTGGGTTTTTGGGGCTTGGAAGAAGGGAGTGGGATGGCAGATGGAGAAAGAAAGAAAAAAACAAACAAACAAACAAACAAAGCCACACGAAAATCGTGATTTTGGGTTTGGATTTTTGCTCTGATTGAGATCATGATTTGGGTTTGGGATTTTGAGAAATGGGTTTGGGTTTGGATTTTGAGAAATGTGTTTGAGATTTTGAGAAATGGATTTAGATAAAGAATGAAGAACTGTCTTGGGTTTTTGTGGCTTGGAAGAAGGGAGTGGGACGACAGATGGAGAAAGAAAGAAAGAAAGAAAGAAAAAAAACAAACAAATAAACCCACACGAAAATCATGATTTTGGGTTTGGATTTTTGCTCCGATTGAGATTGTGATTTGGGTTTGGGATTTTGAAAAATGGGTTTGGGTTTGGATTTTGAGAAATGAGTTTGAGATTTTGAGAAATGGATTTAGATGAAGAAGGAAGAACTGTCTTGGGTTTTTGGGGATTGGAAGAAGGGAGTGGGACAGCAGATGGAGAAAGAAAGGAAAAAAAAAAAAAAACAAACAAACAAACCCACACGAAAATCGTGATTTTGGGTTTGGATTTTTGCTCTGATTGAGATCGAGATTTGGGTTTAGGATTTTGAGAAATGAGTTTGAGTTTGAGATTTTGAGAAATGGATTTAGATGAAGAATGAAGAACTATCTTGGGTTTTTGTGGCTTGGAAGAAGGGAGTGGGATGGCAGATGGAGAAAGAAAGAAAAAAAAAAAAAAAAAAAAACAAACAAATAAACCCACAAGAAAATTGTGATTTTGGGTTTGGATTTTTGCTCTGATTGAGATCGTGATTTGGGTTTGGAATTTTGAAAAATGGGTTTGGGTTTGGATTTTGAGAAATGGGCTTGAGATTTTGAGAAATGGATTTAGATGAAGAAGGAAGAACTGTCTTGGGTTTTTGAGGCTTGGAAGAAGGGAGTGGGATGGCAGATGGAGAAAGAAAGAAAAAAAAAAAAAAAAAAAAAAAAAAAACAACAACAACAACAACAACAAACAAACAAACCCATACGAAAATTGTGATTTTGGGTTTGGATTTTTGCTCTGATTGAGATCATGATTTGGGTTGGGATTTTGAGAAATGGGTTTGGGTTTGGATTTTGAGAAATGAGTTTGAGATTTTGAGAAATGGATTTAGATGAAGAATGAAGAACTGTCTTGGGTTTTTGCGGCTTGGAAGAAGGGAGTGGGATGGCAGATGGAGCAAGAAAAAAAAAAGTGAAAAAGTACGAAGGAAGAAGATGACGGAATTCGAGTCTTAAAAAGTTGATTTTCACGTGGATTTTTAGTTCACCTTAGCTTTGCCAGCACACGAAAATTAAGCCTCTTAAGCTTGATTTGCTACAGGAACTTGAGCATAAGAAACTCGAGATACTAGTTTCCTAAATAGTTTGAAAACATTACTGACTAACAAAATTGTTAGCAAAATGATGTTATTTTGCAAAAAAATCCTCTTCAACCGCCATAGACTTCGATATAATAACATAAATGCCCTTCCCAATTTTTTTGAACTTTTCCCTCTATGAAGCAGCTAGAGCAACTGTCTTTTGAATGACCCATAAGCCTAAAAGGGCGGATAAGAATGCTGAAACTCTTGCAGAACTGTAAAACTATCAGGGAATTGAAGCAAACCCATCTTCACATTCTCAAGCATGGCCTCCATGAAAGCGATTTTGTGTTGCCTAAGCTTATCACTCTTACCTCCGAACTTGTTTCCTCATTACGCAGTTCGCATATTTCGAAATTCTCAGTATCCCAATGTAATTTCCTACAATACTATGATTAAATGCTTTGTTGGAAAGACCCATCAAGGTGCATTGAGTGTTTATGATCAAATGAAGGCCTTGGCGATTTTCCGAATAGTTTTACCTTCACTTTTCTTCTGAGGAGTTTTGAATCGTTTGAAGCTCTAGGAGATGGTAGAGTGATTCATGGTGATATTGTGAAGCTAGGATTTTGGTTCAAGTGTTTTTGTTCAGAATACCCTTTTGGATTTCTATGCTAAATGCAGTGGGAATTTGGATTCTGCGTGTCGGGTGTTTGAGGAAATGCCTGAAAGAGACGTGGTGTCGTGGAATTCAATGATTTCTGGGTACTTGGCGCATGGAGAGGTTGAATTTGCAATTGGTTTGTTTGATTTGATGCCTGAGAGGAGTATGGTTTCGTGGAATTCTGTTGTTTCGGGGCTTTCGAAAGCTGGAAATATGGAATTGGCTCGCTCAGATCTTTGAGAGGATGCCAGAGAGAAATGAGTTTCTTGAATTCTATGATTTCTGGCTATGTAAGGTTGGGTGATATCAAGTCTGCACAGAGTATTTTTGATCAGATGCCAAAGAGAACTGTAGTTTCTTGGACAGCTATGATTTTCTGGGTACACTATGATTGGTGATCTTGAATCTGCGAGGAACGTTTTTGATCAGATGCCATTTAAGAATGTTGTCTCTTGGAATGCTATGATTGCTGGTTATGTTCAGAACCATGAGTTTGATCTAGCTCTTTATGTGTTTCATCAAATGTTAAAAGATGGCAAGTGCAGGCCTGATCAGACAACTTTGCTCAGCGTACTTTCTGTGTGTTCTCACGTGGGGTCTCTTGAACATGGAAATGGATTGATTCTTATACCAAGAGAAACAATTTCGACTTGTCTATTCCTTTAGGCAATGCTTTGATAGACATGTTTGCAAAATGTGGAGATATAGAAAATGCAAAAGCAGTTTTTGATAAGATGGCTAAAACATGTGTAATTACATGACTACGATGATTTTGGGTCTAGCTGTTAATGGTCACTGTAAAGAAGCTCTAGCTCTCTTCGATAGGATGCATGTAGAAGGTATTAAGCCAGATGATGTCATTTTTATTGCTGTTCTGTCTGCTTGCACTCATGGAGGGTTGGTGGAAGAAGGTGAAAGGGTATTTGACCAGATGGTGCACAAGTTTGGTATTGTACCCCGAATTGAGCATTATGGTTGCATGGTTGATCTTCTAAGTCGAGCAGGGAAGTTGGAAGAAGCAGTACGATTTATCAAAGGCATGCATTTAGAGCCAAATGCTGTCATTTGGGCCACCGTACTAGGTTCATGTAAGATTCATGGAAATGGGACATGTTAGAGTCTGTAACCAGGAAAATTATGGAGCTGGAGCCTTCAAATCCTAACTATTTAACACTGATTTCAAATTTGAGTGCATCAATTGGACAGTGGAGAGATGCTTTAATCTCTCGGGTAGCAATGAGACAGCAAGGCATGGAAAAAGTTCCTGGTTGTAGCTCAATCCAAGTAGGGGATAAGGTCCATGAATTTCTTGCCAGAGATACAAGTCATGAGGAAAGAAAGGAAATCTATTGGGCTTTATCATGTTTAAATGGACACTTGAAAGCAGTATGTGATGGATCATGAAAAACTCCCATGGTTCATTGCCCTAATAACATGCGCCTCCTGAGATGCTATGAGGAAGTTGAGTATATAAATTACACGTCTTGGGAAAAATTCATTATTTCTTTATTCTGTTCCTGGAGCAAAGTTTATTCAAAAAGCAGGGTCCTAATTACTTCCAAGAAAAACCTCTCTTTTATGACACAAAATGAGAAGGTACGAGAGGTTTTAGGTACATGAAATTTTGGAGGTTGAATTGATACACCCAGATTAAATGTCACTTAACTTGTAGAATCAGGCAAGAGAAAACTGTGGGCAGGCATGAACTTGCAAAATCAAGGTTATGGTGGCATGGTGAAGAACTATGGCCAGGGGAAGAATAAGTGTTAAGCCTGACCCTTATATCATCTAAGAGATGGAATGATTTGTTACAGTGGTGGCTTCCTTCTGGCCCCTCATTGAAAATGGATAACAAACCAGAGTTGGAGTTCATTGTCTAGCATGAGATACATCAAAGCACTGGGCCATCCTAGTAAAATTCAAACAGTTCCATGGTTTTGAAGGCGAGAAATTCAACCTGTAGAGTTGATACTACAAAAGGAAATAATCATTAACAATTTGGATGTCACTGTAATTGGTGATGAAGGTATAAAGGAGAGTTTATACTTAATGGCTGGCTGCTCTAACGCTTGCAGCTTGCAAGGGGCTCCTTTCATGCCTGAAGATAACTGCAGTGAGTTAATGTGTAATTTTTGCAACTAAACATGTTAGTTTCAATATACCGACACAAACTTGTTATCATTGATCCACACTATACACTAAATAATGTTTTAATTTAATTTATTTGAATAGCTTTCTTATCTTCCCCTCCTCTTCCAAAGAAGAAAACAAGAAGGAAGCTTTCTCAAATAGTAATAGTTTATAGATTACTTGTGAAGACTTATTAAGTTTTTTTTTTTTTGGGGGGGGGGGGGGGGGGGTGGCGATGTCTGGCTTGTTTCAACTATAAATTTGCCGGTCAACATCCTAAGTCTAGATTAATTTGTATTGTCCACCTCATCATTGAAATCTAATGATAAAATCAACAAATTGGTCAATTAATTGGAGTGAATATTACAAACTAATGACAACTAGGATGTTAATTTTAGAGATATAACAACTATTATATTAATTTTGAAACTAATTTTAGATGGTAGGATGGGCATTACAAAGTAATCTTGTTCAGTAAAATTGAAACTTAATTTTAACACTCACAAGAGCTGTGACTTCACAACTGGCAATAAAAATTATTATGGCCTGGACGACTCATTAAACCTAAAAGAATCCTATGCAACAGGTGGAACTCAACCTGCTAGTTGGTGCTAATTCTGGCTGAAGAACCATAAGCCCACTTTGAATGTACTTTCCCATTCTAAAGGCTAAAAGCCACCTGAAGCCTCATCCTGTTTCTGGAAATCATTACCTCTGTTCTCTTAAGGATATCACAACTTTCCCAGTTGTGAATTCTGCATCTTGTCCCCCCGCCCCCCCCCCCCCCCCCCCCCCCTCTCCCCCCCTTTTTTTCAGTTTTAACATCAAAAAACAGTACTCATCCATTTAAAAATGGTTTATTGATTACCGATCACAATTACAAAGCTGCCATTTCTGTGCTTCAGATTCCAACTAAAAAGCAGGAACAGTGAGATACTTTTCTAACTTTTAGTTTTGGGTGCCCGTTTCCATTTTGATGCTTTTGAATTATAATTTCTAATTCATTCTAACCTTATTCATTGTGAGTGTTGAAACCAAAATAGTAGTCATATGACACCACTGTTCAACCAAAATTTCTTTTTTTCTTAGAAATAATAGTCTAGATTCTTGACAGACCAACAATGCTTGTCCATATATTATGTTCTGAATCAGGTTTTTGCTGTAAAGGGTAAAAAGACATAAAATTCAACAGGTGTTATTAGAAGGGCACATGGAAAAAATTAACAGTTTTTGGAATCTTATGGTGGGATATAATGAAAAGTTTGTCATGTTCTGGCCTAGATGTGTATTATCAGTAGCTCCTCTGCATACTGTAACTGATGCTAAAAGATACTAAATATTATCCTTGAACAGGACATAATGATGCACTTGTAGAGGAAGTTTTACTTTAAGGCAACAGTACATAATGTTTTTGAGTGCACGGATATTATATTAGATGTACAGCCACACATGCCGAAATTGTGGACAAATGGAAGAACATGCACAAACAGATTGAGTTTGTTCAATGTCTTTCTGATGTCATTTCCCTTTAGTAACTAGAGGGTAACATACCAGCTCAGACCAAAGGGGAATATAAAAACTGTGGGTAGTTTGTATTTCTTTGCATGCAAACCAATTTTTGCTGAAAATTAGGATTTGTTGCACCTACTAAAAATACTCTATTCCTGGAATAAAGCAAAATTGTAATCACCTTGCCTAATTTTTCTTTGCAAGTTATTAATAATTATCCAAGGCACTTGTCGTTTCAATCCTCCTTTTTCTTTGCAAGTTCAAAGCAATCAACCAAAGTATCAAACCCAGGGCATAATTGTGAAAATGCTGCATATTGTGACGACAAATTGACAGGCATGAATCTAGAGTATGAAGATTAACATAGACAAAATGCTTTTGAAGTCTGCTTACTTCGGCTATGATAAAGATTATAGAGAGAGAGAGGGAGAGAGAGAGAGATAGAGATGGTTACTTGTATATGATGTGATGCTCTTCTGATTACTTGTATTTGATGCTCATAGTTTTGATGCCCATAAAGCAATATGTTTAACCAAACTATGTTAACGGAATTTATTGAAAACATGACTTGGGAAAGGATTCCATAATGATGTAACACCTTTTTTTCACCTTCCATTCCTTTTTATTATTATGGTCATAAATCATATGCAAGAAGACAAGAGGTGCCACATAGTAGGAGGGTCTAACAATGTGAACCTCCAAAACTTTGAACATGGCAAAAGAAAAGCCAGTTTTGGTAAGGGATGGTGAACATTCCTAAAGAGATTGGTTTCATGGATGAAATCAATTTTGATGATAACGCAAGTGCCAAAAAGGTTGCAAAAGTTTTTGCTGGCAAAGGTTGGCAATCTTGTCTCAAAGTTCTTAAACTTGTGAATTATATTTTATTGTTAAAACTTAATAAAAGTAATACAAACATTCTCTTGGAATTGAGATCTTTCAGGGCTCAATAATTTAAATACAGCAAATCTAGTCTTCTCTTCCTTTTTTTCCTCTGAATATTCTGTATTCACGTGGGCATAATGTGAGTCTGCAGATTTTTGGTGTCTTGATCGTATTGATAAAAAGCTTAGACCGGAAAATGTTGACAAAATCCACACAAAAAAAGATTGAGGTCAAACTTGAGTACAAGTAAAGAAATGCTTGCGGTACTTAATAAATTTTGGTTGTCTAAGTTTTATAATAATTAACAGTATGCATCATATTTAAAGTAAAGAAACATCACGAATATCAATGAAACAATAAAATTATTAATACAAATAAATAAATAGAAAAATAACCCTAAGTTATATGTCACAAGCTTAGCATGTAAGAACAAATTTTGTTTTCATCAAAGCACCAACCTTGAGTCTGCTTAGTTTTGCCCGATTCAGCGAGCCAATGCACCTTTTTGTCATTAACGTACCCCTTTGACCCACTAAAATCTTTTGATCATGGCTTGTAGCTCAGAGCAAAGACCATCAAGAATCTTGAAACAACTCATCACATATATGTAGGGATATCAAGGGCAATTGCTTTGATCAACACTTACCATCCGGCATGGAAAGCCAACCCAAGGCGTCATGTTAGATTGAGTTGGTTGGCATTGGTGGGTTGACTGCACAACCCTAGAGTGAGAATTTTCAATGAAAATTTTTATTTGAGATAGTTAATTTTCAATGATTTATTTGTTTTAAAAAATAAGTTAAAATATAAATATAAATGTACCTATATAAGGTGTGATTTTAAAGAGAAAACATTTTTTACATTTTGCATTATATATCCAAATGATTAAACTTTTATATTTTATTTGAAATTGGTATAACATTGCATATATAGGGGCAAAGTAGAAGGTCTGTCTTTTTGTTTTGTTTTTGTTTTTTATGTGAATATTGTGAATTTTATTCAAAATGAAAAGCAATAAGTATATGTATGAAGTTTAGACCCCTTAAACTCAAATAGATTAACCTAGATATTTAGCCAAATGATTAACTTAGGTAAATTAAGCAGTTCTAGGTTAACACAAATATAGCATATCATGTAAGGTGCGGAAAATAAAGATTACACGATATGATAACCTAAGGAAACTAAACCGGTAAAAAACCTGGAGATGATTTAACCTAGCTATCCTCAAGGTAAAACAGAATTCACTATGAAAGAATTGAAGTTTACACAATAGCGACTTAGACCACTAACATCCTATTGCTACCTCGAGTAGGAAACTTACTACCATGATCACGTGACAGCTCCGAGTCCACGGACTACTTCTTTCTTGAATTCACAGCAAAGCACAAGCATTCCTGCTTGTATATCTTGAAGTTGTTGATTCTGCAACTGAATGATCACCAAGCTCTTGACACTAATCTTGAGTTTGGAAACCCTAAGTGTATGTGAAGGTAAACACCTTTAGATCTCACAAAAAGATTCACACACACAGCATTCAGAACACTAAAAAACGTGGTTAGGGTTTTCCTTTTTATACTTAAGGCAAAACATAAAACCCTACACATCAAACGGGCTTGGGCTGAGTTGGAAATTCTGCAGAAAAAACAATCTGCACGACTTTCGATCAGTCAAGTCTAATTCTCAATCGATCGAGCCTGACAGATTTGCACAGTGACTTTTGCAGTAACTCGATTCCAACTTTACACAATAAGCAAGTCTAAACAAGACTAAAATTGTTTTGATCATGGTTTGCCAACATTACAAAATGAAGTTCTAATACATTAGTTCCTAATTCCTTAGAACTTAATAAACTCCCCTTTTGGCAATCCTTGACAAAACACAAACTTAACAAAATACTCAAAGTTTACAAAATAAGCAGCCCATTACAAAATAAAAGCCCAGCTAAACAAATTCAACCTAACTCCTATCTACCAATTGCAAGAGTAGACAGCAGCATGACTGAATCAACCTGTATATTCTTGTAACACTAAGACAAACACATAAACGCATGCGTGGAAAATACAAGTAACAAGAAAAATAAATTCTTGATTTCACATAACACAAAATAAAGACATATATCATGAATAATATCATAAATATAAATCAATAAGCAATGAAGCACAGCGAAATAAGAAACATATACAAAAAAAATGTATCACATGAAACTCCCCCTATCATGAGCCAAAAAAGATAAATACACAATGAAGCACCTAGATACAATCTAAAAGCTCCACAGCTCCACAGTATCACAAAAAAATAAACAAAATCTCCCCCTAAGACAAAAACTCCTCTACTACAATGAACAGTCTCCACAACATAATGTACTCCCCCTTTTTGTGACGAATTGCCAAAGGGCACTCACTCATCATCAAAAGGAGGTGGCGGAGGAGAACGTCGAAGACTTTCCAAATCTACCCGCAACGCTCGAATCTCATCAAGCACATCCACCAAAAACTGACCATGAGCCGCCTGAATAGTTATGACAGTGTTCAACATTTGACGAATGTCCGAATCATCCGTAGGCGAAGGTGGAGGAACAACAGCAGTAGCAGCAGCAGTCGGATCAACAAACGTCTCTGCCGAAGGAGCACCTGTAGAAGAGGAAGGAGGAGGAGTGACACCAGAAGTCTCAACCCTAGGACGCTTAAAGCTAGCTCGAATCTAAGCAGCCCTTTGCCTAAGAAATGTGGCACCTATAGGAGCAACTATATGAACAGGCTCAGAAGCAGGGAAATCACCTAACCCTAAATGAAGAAGAATCCTATGGATAAAAACGAGAAAGAACAAAGCATGTGCAGTAGAACTGCTCCGATGCACTTCGTTCAAAAAACAAAGAAACAAGTGAGAAAAACTGATAGGAGCATCAACGACAAGAGCATAAAGGAACACACATCGCTCAATAGGGATAGTGTGGAGATGAGAAATAGGCCACAAGGAATGACAAGCAATCCTAAAGAAAAGATAATGTAGCTCAGACAGCTCAGCAGATGTGATTTGAGGATCAGAACCCTACTGGATAGAAGACTCAGTGATGTACGACATAACGTCGTCAAGAGGTGGAGACTCATCATAAGGATAAACAGGATGAGAAACCAAAGGTACCCCAAGAGCATCAGATACTACTGAAGGAGTAATGCGATACTCTACACCTCGTATCCAACTCTTTACTAAAGTGTTGGAATCATAGATGTGGATAGAGAGGTTCGAGTAGAACTCTCTAATCAGGGTAGCCGGAGGCGGATGATCTACGTCTACCAAGGGTAACCAATCCCGACGCTTAAAGTTACGCCTAACCTCATCATCTACCTCATCTAATAGAACCCTACGCTCACCCCAAATGTTTCGTCTAAGGTTAAGTGTCTCAAATGTCTCCTGGTGTTTCTCACTCATAAACCTATCACTATTGAAGGATGGTGAAGAGGAAGAGGTCCTATGAGCTCTAGTTTTCCTAGGCATGATGCTAAAGACCACAAAGAGAGACATAAAAAGACAAAGAAAAACAAAAAGAAAACCAAGGGCAGACTGCAAGTTAGCACAAAAAAATAACAAGTCTATATGATGCATGAGCAGAATAACCAAATGATGCATGGTCTAATGCAATGAAAAACAGTTCAAATATTATCCAAATTCACAAAATTGGCTTGAGCAAGAATTTTATATCGAAAATCCCAAATTTGAAAAACCCATTTTCACAAAACCCAACAAATTGAGAAATTGATCATTGCACAAGTTGAAAAACATAATATAATGATCAAATAAGTCAATCTAACAAGCCAATTTCATCAATTTACATCAATTTGAACAAAAAACCCCAAATTCGGCAATTTCAAGCTCTAGAATTTTCAATTTTTCATAAAACATCAAATTAATCAAATTAAACCACTTGTATCACTTGTATATGGTGTCTCCACAAAAACCCAATGATTTATTTATAAGAAAACAACCAAAAACATCAAAAAACCCAAATATATAAATGCCGAAAATAACCAACAAATGCATGAATTAATGCATGAAAAAAATGGAAATAAAAGCAAAAGGAAGGGTAAAATGGTCTTACCGGCTTTGGGAGAGAAAAACCTTGCAAAAGATTTGGAGGAAAACGACAAAAATCTGAGTTGGAGCTTTGACCGGTTGGTGAGAGAGAAAAAAGAGTTTGAAAAGTTTTTTGAAAAGTGAAGAACACATGAAGAAAAGTTCTTTTTAAAAACTCTCAGCCCGATTTTCGATCGATCGAAAAATAGATTCGATCGGTCGAAAATGCTTCGATTGATCCACTACCAATCGAGTACCGATCGAAACAAACAGAAGCTCACAAAGGGATTTCAGTGCAATTTCGATCGGTCGAAAAACAGGTTCGATCGATCGAAATTCTAGAAAAAAACATTTTTTTTGAAAAATAAAGCAATTTCAGTGTAGAAACTCCTCAAAGTATTAGATTTTATGAATAAAATGCATGAGTATGAGATGAGATGCTTTTCAAAAACACATATATTGATCACAGTTTTCCAAAATTAAGATTTTCACTCAATTCTCCCCAAATTCTCAAACAGGAAACATGTTTTGCATCAATTTTCAAGAAATTATCAAATTTGGTTGGTCCGACCAAAAACACACTCAGTAACATGTACAAAGTTTAGCAAAGAATAACCTATGTATAGTGTGCAATTAGTAAAGGCTTGAGAGACATGTGAGGTGATATGTGAATAGAAATCAATCACAATTTCTACAAAATTCATCACATAAATTTGAAAGAGACTATCACCTAAAGAGTTACATCATATAACTCTCACATCTCTTAGATTAAGAGCTTGCAATCATGTAAGTTTCTTGATTTGCCTCATAATATACACACTAATTTTATTTGATTGAATTAATTATAGTCCAATAATGTACACACAATTTTAATCATTTTAACAAGGCTACACCCTATTTTCTTTTTGTGCATGTGCTACACTTTCTCGAGTACAAAATCTTACGATATGCACCAAGGTGTTCATGATTGACTAATAAACAGTGGTGAGATGGTTATTTATGCCTTTCTCAATAAGTTCAAGTCCAACAAACAAAGACATGTGACTTCAAGATCAAGATCATGTGATAAAAAACAATACACATATTCCCACACAACATGCACAATAAAGCTCAAACTAGTAAAGTGCACTAAAAATAAGCTCATCTAAGCTAAACAAGGTACATGGATATGTGATGTAAAAATAGATTGACCAACCTTGTCTTCAAATTCAAGAAAAATACTGCAGAACACATTATTCCTACCCCATTCTTGTTGCCCCCCTTTTTTTTTAAGTAAAAACAGCCTAGAATGAAATGCATGAATGTTATGCAATGCAAATCCTAAAAAAAAAATGGTCACAAGAGATAAAACAATGAAGAACAAGGACCATGAAAGTCAAGAAAGACTAGGGACAATAAATCACACCAATAACTTGACGAAGAGTCTCAAACTTATTTCTATCAAGTGGTTTGGTGAAAATGTCAGCATTCTGACGTTCAGTAGGGATATACTCAAGAGCAACAATCTCTCGTTCAACTAAATCCCTAATAAAGTGATATCTAATCTCAATGTGCTTAGTCTTAGAGTGTTGAACATGATTCTTAGAGATATCGATAGCACTAGAATTATCACAATAAACAATCATGGTGTCTTGTGATATATTCCATAATCACTCAAAAGCTTTTTCATCCAAAGAAGTTGTGAGCAACAACTTCTAACAGCAATATATTCTGCCTCTGCAGTAGACAAGGAAGCAGAATTTTGCTTCTTACTCATCCAAGCAACAAGATTGGCTCCTACATAAAAACACCCACCAGTGGTGCTTTTTCTGTCATCAGCATTACCAGCCCAATCAGAATCAGAAAATCCAGCAAGAGAAAGATTTGACTCTTTGCCATAAAACAATCCGTAATCACAAGTTCCATCAACATATTTTATAATTCTTTTAACAGCATTTAAATGTGAAACCTTAGGATTAGATTGAAATCTAGAGCAGACACCCACACTAAAAGCAATATCAGGCCGACTAGCAGTTAAATACAAAAGACAACCAATCATGCTTTTGTATAATGTAACATCAACAGACTCACCTGATGGATCATTTGTTAGTTTGGCATTTGCAGCCATTGGTGTTTTAGCATGTGCTGCCTTGTCGAGTCTAAATCTCTTGACCAAGTTTCGTGCATACTTTGCTTGGTTGATGTAAATGCCAGACTCCGTTTGTTTCACCTACAATCCTAAGAAAAAAGTTAGTTCTCCAACCATACTCATTTCGAACATGCCCTTTATTTCATCTGCAAAAGAATGCGCAAAAGAATCATTAGTAGCACCAAAAACAATATCATCTACATAAATTTGAGCAACTACAAAAGAATTCTTATCCTTTCGTATGAAGAGAGTGGTGTTAGCAAATCCTCTTTTAAAACCAAACTCTGTGAGATATGCCGTTAACCTATCATACCAAGCCCATGAAGCTTATTTCAAACCATAGAGGGCTCTCTTCAACTTGTAGACATCATTCGGCCTGTGAGGATCAACAAAACCCTTTGGTTGTTCAACATATACCTCTTCTTGCAACATACCATTCAAGAAGGCACTTTTAACATTCATTTGATACAGCTTGAAATTCAAATGACTTGCGATGGCCAAGAGTATCCTAATGGATTCCAATCTTGCTACTGGTGCAAAAGTCTCATCAAAATCAATCCCTTCTACTTGTGTGTATCCTTGAGCAACGAGTCTCGATTTATTTCTGATAACAGTTCCATGTTCATCTGACTTGTTCTTGAATATTCACTTAGTTCCGATAATATTGACTCCTTTTGGTCTAGGAACTAATTCCCACACATCATTCTAAACAAATTGATGAAGTTTTTCATGCATAGATTTAATCCAATCAGCATCTTGAAGAGGTTCATCCACCCTTTTTGGTTCAAATTGGGATAGATAGCATGAGTGAGTAATCACATTCAAAGTTTTGGATCTCAATCTCATGTTATCATTCAGACTTCCTAATATATTTGTGGTAGGATGATTTAACTTAACTCTAGAAGATGGGCCTTTAACCAATGATGTAGAAGTAGCTTTCTGTTCTGATGAACTGTTAAACTCTCTCTGTTCTTGTTGAGCTTCATGAACTGGTGTAGATGGTTTTGAACTTGATAGTACAGAGGCTGCATCATTCAACAGCATCAATTCTTCCTCTGTATGCTTTCCCACATAATTATCAGGTAGTGAATCATCAACTTCCATAACCTTTTCTTGAACCGGAGTTGCGTTTTCTGAATGATTATTTGAATTTAATTCATCATTGATCACAACATTGGAAGATTCCATGACTGTCTTGGTTCTCAAATTGTACACTCTATATGCTCTACTGGTGGAAGAGTACCCCAGAAAATAACCCTTATCACTCTTTGCATCAAACTTTTCCAAGTTCTCTCTATCATGTAGGATGTAACAGTCATTACCAAATATCCTGAAATATTTGAAAACGGGCTTCTTTCCTCTCCAGAGTTCATAGGGAGTTTTCTTGGAGTCAGGTCTGAAATACTCCCGATTGAGTGTATGACATGCAGTATTAACTGCTTCTCCCCAGAAGGATTTAGGCATCTTCTTGTTATGGAGCATGACACGAGCCATCTCTTGTACAACCCTATTCTTCCTTTCCACTATTCCATTCTGACGTGGTGTTTTGGGTGAAGAGAATTCTTGATGTGTGCCTTGATTATTGCAAAAAGTTGCCAGTTTTGTGTTCTCAAACTCTCTTCCATGGTCACTTCTGATTCTGGCTATCACAGTTCCTTTTTATACTTGCAATTTTTGCATAAATGAATCATTTTTTCAGGAGCCTCAGCTTTATCTTTCAAAAGTACAACCCATGTGAATCTGGTAAAATCATCCACAACAACTAGAATATACTTCTTTCCACCTAAACTCTGAACTCTGGCAGGACCCATGAGATCAATGTGTAGCAACTCCAGAGGTCTTGTAGTTTGAACATCAGTTACAGACGGATGTTTGCACTTTACTTGTTTACCCATCTGACATGGTCCACAGATGCATTTTTCTATCTTCTCAAACTTGGGCAAGCCAATAACTACATCACACTTGGAAATCTTCTCTAATTGCTTGAGACTAGCATGTCCTAACCTTTGATGCCATAAGTCAACTTGATTGATCTTTGCATTGAAACATTTATTATTTATACTTGGAGTGATACCATAACAATTGTCAGCTGTCCTTACACCAATACACATACAGTCACCCCCTCCATCAAGTATCTCACATTCTAGCTTGGTGAAGGGAACATTCAGTCCATTGTTGCAAATCTGACTTATGCTGAGTAAGTTAGCCTTCAGCCCATCAACATACAAAACATCTTCAAAGACCAGTAATCTTGGAATATCCACAGTACCAATGCCTCTGATCACAGATTTGTTTCCATCTCCAAACGTGACTGTCCCAATCTTTCCTTCAAAGAGGGTCTTGAACAAAGCTTTATTTCCTGTCATGTGCCTAGAACAACTACTTTCCAAATACCAAAAACAAGAATCACGTGCCTTTAAGGCAGTTAAAGCAGTATAGCACAGATAATTATCATCATATGTGATTATACCAAGAGACTCAAGGAAAGATTTAATAAAAGTAGCAAGACACAAACACACCAAGTAGACAATGTGGCAAACTAAAGAGAAGATTTTTAAAAAATCCATGACAACAGGGGTTAAGGATCAGCTTTAAGATCAAAGGATCTACACAAAAAAGCTACCCGCTCTGATACTACTTGTATGAAGTTTAGACCCCTTAAACCCAAACAGATTAACCTAGATATTTAGCCAAGTAATTAACTTAGGTAAATTAAGCAGTTTTAGGTTAACACAAATATAGCATATCATGTAAGGTGCGGAAAATAAAGAGCACACGATATGATAACCCAGGAAAACCAAACCGGTAAAAAACCTAAGGAAGATTTAACCTAGCTATCCACAAGGTAAAACAGAATTCACTATGAAAGAATTGAAGTTTACACAATAGCGACTTAGACCACTAGCATCCTATTACTACCTCGAGTAGGAAACTTAATACTACGACCACGTGACAGCTCCGAGTCCACGGACTACTTCTTTCTTGAATTCACAGCAAAGCACAAGCACTCCTGCTTGTATATCTTGAAGTTCTTGATTCTGCAACTGAATGATCACCAAGCTCTTGACATCAATCTTGAGTTTGAAAACCCTAAGTGTATGTGAAGGTAAACACCTCTAAATCTCAAAAAAAGATTCACACACACACAGCATTTAGAATACTAAAAAACGTGGCTAGGGTTTTTCCTTTTATACTTAGGGCAAAACATAAAACCCTACACGTCAAACGAGCTTGGGCTGAGTTGGAAATTTTGCAGAAAAAACAATCTGCACGACTTTCGATCAGTCGAGTCTAATTCTCGATCGATCGAGCCTGACAAATTTGCACAGTGACTTCTGTAGTAACTCGATTTCAACTTTACACAATAAGCAAGTCTAAACAAGACTAAAACTGTTTTGATCATGGTTTGTCAATATTAAAAAATGAAGTTCTAATACATTAGTTCCTAATTCCTTAAAACCTAACTGTATATTATGGAGAAAAACTTGCTCTAAGAAACAAAGACTCTCTTCAATTCATAAAGAAAAATCATTAATGTCTAACGCATATTTTGCTAACAAATGATCAAGTCTATTAACTTGTCTACAAACATAAGATATCTCAACTTGATGAAAGTCATGAATAGTAGCCAGCATACCATAGATAACTGGGGAATGCTCACCCAAACCCAAAGCCTGAGAAATAATGAGGGAGTCACCCTTCAGTCATAAACTCTTGAATACCCACAACTTTAGCAAACGGAAAGCCAGCTTCAATAAAATTAAAAAAAAAAAAAAAAATCAAACTCTATATCATTAGTGTAATGTATTTTCATATATATATTTTCCACAAGGTACTAAATAATTCAAAATACACGAAAATCTACCAGAATATGTTGAATGATACACTATTAATCTTGATGGAACGTCGCTATATCATAATTTATATTAAGATACAAACATGCAAGTCAAGAAATTCACATTAAAGTTTGCCTTGTCCATGTTGTAGACCTTCCCTCTGATTCAAAGCAAAGTGACAACTACAAATCTTATCCGTTGTCATTTAAGAACATCATTTTCTCTCAAATGTTCTATATATATCCAAAAAAAATAATAATAATAATAAATAAATAGAGAACAAGAAAAACAAAACAATTTTAATTAGCTACCTTGTTTCAATCTTTAACGCAGAGTTACCTGGGTCATAGGACACCCAAAAAATGGACCAGATTCTCATTCACTGATAAAAGAATTGAGGGCAAAGAGAAGCAACTCATTAATGATATGTGAAGTTGCGTCCACAAATTTGATTAATCCAACTAAATTTACGTACAATTTGGTTTTGGCAGTGAATGTCAAATTATAAATGCAAAGATATCCACAACGCAATGTGGTGCACTTTCAGCCAGTGATCATCTAGACAAGAAGAGTCCTCCCAAAAAAGGCAATGTGGTATTGGGTGAAAACCTTCAGTACCTGCCTTCAATTATTCTTTGATTTTGATGGCTCCTAACATTGAGGCGATATTGATGATAAAATGATCCACATGAAATGACTTGCCCTATGTTAAAATTATCTGACATTATTCAAAATAGATAAATGTAATAGTCATACAAAATGTAATATAAATGCATACTGTAATTTACTTTTCATATCTAGGTTTATTTACTCAGCTGCTCACTCTCGACAAGTTTTCATATTTTGAAGCCGGTTCATGATTTATTTATTTCCAATAGTTTTAAAATTTATCTTTATTTATGTATGTAACTAAGCCATTATTTATCTATTGATCTCTTATTTGATTGTCATTGATTTGTAACACTATTCATTGCTGGAAAAACCCAGATTTTATAGCCAAAACCCAATGTTTAAAATTATGAAAGATTCAAGAGATTTAAGTAAAAGATTAATGGAAAGATGGAGAATTAAGGATTTAGTCTCATGAGAAAATAAGATATAATTTTTAAATATGGACCAGCTACTGGGAGTAGGATTGCCGCGAAAATTTTTAAACTAAGTTTGGTAAATGATTTTCATTTGAACCAAAAAAAGCTATAGCAATATGAGAAAATTGAATTTCAATTGTTATAAAAGATCAAGTGTTGTGTGTCTCTCATTTAAAAGAAAAAAAAATGTCGTGTGTCAAATTTTATATTATCTCTTTATTTATAATAGTATTTTATCTACTTATCTCAATTTTGGGCGTTAAAGTTATATCATTTGTATTGTTACTGAAATTGTAGGTCTTAAGAGGACAAGGTTTCTCTTTAAACTAATTTAGAGAGAACCTATTAAACTCCTTTTATATCATTGGATTGCATGTTCTTAACAAACATGTCAAATTTCGTTCAAATCGGATCTTATTTATTATTTAATTAATAAACTTATTTCTTATGCATAATTTTTTACCACAAAAACTTGAAATTTAAACTTGTCATATATGACATAACTATTGATTTTTGATATTCTTAAAATTTTGTGAGTATGAAAAATATATTAAGAACATGCAAGTCAATGATTAGATTCTTAAAATTCATATCCAACAAAAAGATATAAGAGAAGTTTGTAAGGTTGTCATGGAAAATTTGTCCATAAACACCAGGGGTGGGGCAAAGTTACAACATAAGAATCCTATGACAAATGGTTGAATCAGGCAGTTTCAAGTTTCAAACAGGTTGAGTAAGGATCAAAAACTTCTCAGATTAAATTTGGTAATTAATTCTAATAGTATACTTGTTCAATAACTCCAATATTCCACAAAAGAAGAAAAGAAACGCATAAACATGAAATAAAGTTAAATCACTTATATAACTAAGTATGCATTTGGATTAGCATTTTACTAAAAGCTGGCTTGCTTGTTGACATTTGACAAAAATATAGTTAAACTTAAAAAAAGAAAAAAAGAAAAAGAAAAAAAAGAGACTTTAAAAAGCAATAATAAGCAAATAAGCTAAAAACTAAAAGAAAAAAAAAAAGGCTAATCCAAACTTACACTAGTATATAGAATTTTTAAAAATAAAATATAACATATTGTGTGTGTATATATATATATATATATATATATATAAAAGAGTAAATAATTAGGAAGAAAAATGTATAATGAACTGGTAGAAAACTACACATTGTTAGAAGTAGATCCAATACTAAAAAAAATTATATTTAAGAATTGCATGTCAAGTTGGTGAGTAATGCCTTCTCAAAAAAAAAAAAAAAAAAAGAGTTGGTGAGTAATGTCATTAGTGTGTGTGTGTGTATATATATATTTACAACATAAAAAAATATAATATAACTTTCGGGTTTGATGAACGAATTAGGTTTGGTTTGGACCTGTTTGAGTCAAATCAAAATCGAGTTCAAGAAAACAAAAAGTAATCTAAACAAGTTATTATTTTTATACCATGCCTCTTTTTCATAGAAAAAATTCATCTCCCAACTAGTTTGGAATTATCTTCCTTCAATACTAACAAAAAAAGTTAATTCAAATTAGTCTAGAGCTATCCTCCCTCAACACTAGACTCTAGTGAAAAAAAAAAAAAAATTCAAATGCACATGCATGCTTTCTTCAACATCGCAGGATTCTTTTCTTTTTTTTTTTCTTTTTTTTTTTCTTTTTCTTATTACCGTTTGGAAAAAAGTTTTAAAAAAAGTCGTCATTTGTTTTCTTTTTCTTATTAAAATAAATAAATAAATAAATAAACTATCAAAAACTACATAATGCCAAATAAAATGAGGGTTTTTTTTTTCCTCCAACTTTCTTATGTGATCATCTTGATTGACATTTAAATGAATAAAAATAAATTATACCAACAATATAATATTGTATTTTAATTATAACTAGTTGCTATAGTCAACTAGTATTTGTATCAGATTATATAGTTGCAAAAAATTTAGCTTTAGTTTATCCTATAACACATGATTTTTTGGTTCTTTGGTAGAAAAATATATATTTTGGCTAAAATACAATTACCATTGTGAATGTTTTTATTATTTTTGTTAAGTTTTTGAATTGAATAGTTGTTATTTAGGTTAGACTCGCTAGGTTGATCAGAGAGAAAAAGGCTTAAGGTTTTGGAATGAGGGCCCAACAATAAAAATAAAATATATAATAAATATATAAAAAAAAATTGGACCTAAGGGTCCTAGGCCCCCACCTGGGTCCATCTTGGACACCAGTGAAAAAAAAAAATTAATTTAAATGCACATGCATGCTTTCTTCAACATCGAAGGATTCTTTTCTTTTTCTTTTTCTTTTTCTTTTTCTTTTTCTTTTTACCGTTTGGGAAAAAGTTAAAAAAAAAATTCATTTTTTGTTTTCTTTTTCTTACTTTAAAAAAAATAAAAAAAAATAAACTATCAAAAACTACATAATGCCAAATAAAATGAGGGTTTTTTTTTTCCTCCAAGTTTCTTATGTGATCATCTTGATTGACATTTATATGATTTAAAATAAATTATACCAACAACAACATTTTGTATTTTAATTTTAACAATTTGCTACAGTTAACTAGAATTTATATTAGTTTATAGTAGTTGCAAAAAATTTAGTTTTAACTTCTCTTATAACACATGATTTCTTGGTTCTCTAGTGGAAAAATGGTTTTTTTTTTTATTTTTTTTTTGCTAAAATACAATCACCATTGTAAATATTTTTATTTTTTTTTTTGTTAAAATTTTGGGTTGGATAATTGCTATCTGTGTTAGACTAGCTAGGCTGATTGGGAAAAAATGGGCCTAAGGTTTTTGAAGAGAGACCCAACTATAAAAATAAAATGTATAATAAGTATATAAAAAATTGGACTCGGGGGTCCGGGCCCCCTTGGGCCCCCACCTATGTTCGTCCCTAACACTAAGTGAAAAAAAAAAAAATTAAATGCACATGAATGCTTTCTTCATCATTGAAGGATTCTTTGTATTTTTTTTTTCTTAGTACCGTTTCGCAAAAAGTCCAAAAGAAAAAATTTGTTTTTTGTCTTCTTTTTCTTGCTTTTAAAAGAAATAAAAAATAAACTATCAAAAACTACATAATGCTAAATAAAATGAGGGATTTTTTTTTTCATCCAAGCTTCGTACGTGATCATCTTGATTGACAATTATGTGATTTAAAATAAATTATACCAACAACAAAATATTGTATTTTATTTTTAACAATTTGCTATAGTCAACCAGTATTTATACCAGTTTACTATACTTGCAAAAAATTCAGCTTTAGCTTCTCCTATAACACATGAATTTTTGGTTCTTTGGCGGTGAAATAGTTTTTTTTTGCTAAAATACAATTACTATTGTGAATGTTTTTGTTAGGTTCTAAAAGTTTAGAACAATTGGCAAATCGTGAGCACACAAGAACATGTAAGCTGCAGAAAGAAGAATTCAGAAATTGCCTGGTTCAATCCATCGAAAGACAGGCTCGACCGATCGAAAGTCGTATCTGCAGAATTTTAAGTTGGCCCAAACAGCAGCTCAAGCCCATTAAGGATTAGGGTTTCAAATTTACTTCTCCCATTATATAAAGGAAACCCTAAGCACGTTTTTACAATACTTTTTTGAGAGAGAAGAGTGTGCCTCTTTTGTATTAAGGGTTATGTTCCTAAAACCTCTCTTATAACTTCTACCGGTGTTGTTCCTTGAAGAATCTCAAGATTTGGTATTGCTGAAGTTGCTGCCTTCTCTAATCATCAAAGGTGCTGATGATCTAAACCTTCAAGGGTGGTCTTGGAGTCACAAACAGGAAAGTTTGTGTTGCTAAACTTCTTTTGAGGCAAATCAAGTAAAATAGATGAAATATTGGGAATCCTGTTTGTCTTGTTTAGGGGGAGATAAATTTGTTTTTAAAAAGGGGGAGAATATAAAATTTTTTTGATGTATCTAACTTAGGGGGAGAGTTAGAATTTATTTTTGTTTTTATATTCTGTTTCATATTATTGTTTATATGTCTTTCTTTCCACACATGCGGTGATGTGTTTGTTGAGTGTTTCAAGAAAGACAGGTGCATTCTGATCAAGACCTTCTACCTCTTCTTGGCAACTTCTAGATTATGAGTCTTAGATTGGGATTTGTGATGTAATTGGGTATTTTATTGTATTGGGTTGTTCTTGTATTTTAACATTTCATTTTATATGAAAGTTTTGTCACGAATTGCCAAAGGGGGAGATTGTTAGGTTCTAAAAGTTTAAAACAATTGGCAAATCGTGAGCACACAAGAACATGTAAGCTGCAGAAAGAAAAATTCAGAAATTGCTTAGTTCGATCGATCGAAAGACGGGCTCGACCGATCGAAAGTCGTATCTGCAGAATTTTAAGTTGGCCCAAACAGCAGCTCAAGCCCATTAAGGATTAGGGTTTCAAATATACTTTTCCCATTATATAAAGGAAACCCTAAGCACGTTTTTACAAGACTTTTTAGAGAGAGAGAAGAGTGTGCCTCTTTTATATTTAGGGTTTTGTTCCTAAAACCTCTCTTATAACTTCTACCGGTGTTGTTCCTTGAAGAATCTCAAGATCCGGTATTGCTGAAGTTGCTGCCTTCTCTAGTCATCAAAGGTGCTGATGATCTAAACCTTCAAGGGTGGTCTTGGAGTCACAAATAGGAGAATTTGTGTTGCTAAACCTTTGAGTGGGATCTCAAAGTTACAAGCGTGGGTGTTTGTGTTTTGCAAAGATTAAAGAAAGAAGGAGTCCATGGTCTCGGAGCTGTCACGTGGTCGTGGTAGTAAGTTTCCTACAGGCAGGTAGCAATAAGATGTTAGTGGTCTAAGTCTCTATTGTGTAAACTTCGATTCTTTCATAGTGAATTTGTTGTACCTTGAGGATAGCTAGGTTAAATTCTCCCCAGGTTTTTTACCGGTTTGATTTTCTTGGGTCATCATATCATGTGTTCTTTATTATTCCGCACTTTTACATGATTTGATATATTTGTGTTAACCTAGATTTGAATAATTTACCTAAGTTAATCACTTGGCTAAATAACTAGGTTAATTTGTTTGAGTTTAAGGGGTCTAAACGAACTTACAGTTTTTATTGTTTTTGTTATGTTTCTAGGTTGAATAGTTTTTATTCAGGTTAGACTAGTTAAATTGATTGGAAAAAAATGGGCCTAAGGTTTTGGAGGGAGGCTCCAACTACAAAAATAAAATATATAATAACTATATTAAAAAATTGGACCCGAGGGGCCTGGGCCCCCACCTGGGTTCGTCCCTGACACTAGTGAAAAAAAAAAAATTTAATTCAAATGCACATGGATGTTTACTTCAACATTGAAGGATTCTTTTCCTTTTCTTTTTTTTTTCTTTTTCTTATTACCGTTTGGCAAAAATTTTTTTTTAAAAAAATACATGTTTGTTTTCTTTTTCTTGCTTTAAAAAAAAAAAACTATCAAAAACTACATAATGCTAAATAAAATGACGGTTTCTTTTTCCTCCAAGTTTCTTATGTGATCATCTTGATTGACATTTATATGATTTAAAATAAATTATACCAACAATAAAATATTGTATTTTATTTTTAACATCTTGCTATAGTCAACTAGTATTTATATCAATTTACTGTAGCTGCAAAAAATTTAGCTTTAGTTTCACCTATGACACATGATTTTTTTGTTCTTTGGTGGTAAAATAGTTTTTTTTTTTTTTTTTGCTAAAATACAATCAACATTGTAAATGTTTTTATTATTTTTGTTAAGTTTTTGGGTTGAATAGTTACTATTTGGGTTAGACTAGGTAGGCTAATTGGGAAAAAATGGTCCTAAGGTTTTGAAAGTGGGGCCCAACTATAAAAATAAAATATATAATAACTATATAAAAAATTGGACCCGGGAGGCTTGGGCCCCCACCTATGTTCGTCCTTGACACTAGTGAAAAAAAAAATTTAATTTAAATGTACATGCATGCTTTCTTCAACTTTGATGGATTCTTTTCTTTTTCTTTTTCTTTTTTCTTTTTCTTATTACTGTTTGGCAAAAATTTAAAAAAAGATTGGATTTTTGTTTTCTTTTTCTTACTTTTAAAAAAAATTAAAAATAAACTATCAAAAACTACATAATGCCAAATAAAATGAGGGTTTTTTTTTTTTTCCTCCAAATTTCTTTTGTGATCATCTTTATTGACATTTATATGATTTAAAATAGGTTAAAATGTAAAACTGACCATTTAACTTTCTTCAGATTTCATTTCAGTCCTCTAACTTTGATTTCCTTAATTTCAGTCTCTAAGTTTTAGATTTATTCAATTAAGGCATTTCCGTTAAATTTTGTTAAAAGTTTTTGATAAAAAAATCTGGAATATATTTTTCAATCATTAATTGAATTTTTTTTAATTTAAAAATTTTGAAGAAAAATTTATAAAATCGAAAAATTAACCACAACATATAAAAAAAAGTTAATGGAAAAGCCTTAACATAATAAACTTGAAAGTTAGAGGACTGAAATGAACAAAAGCAAAGATGGAGGACTGAAATGAAATCTGAAGAAACATAAAGGGTTAGTTTTGCATTTTATACTTAAAATGAATTATACCAACAATAAAATATTTTATTTTATTTTTAACAACTTACTACAGTCAATTAGTATTTATATCAGCTTACTGTAGTTGCAAAAAATTTAGCTTTAGGTTCTGCTATAATACATGATTTTCTGGTTCTTTGGTGGTAAAATAGTTTTTTTTTTTTTTTTTTTGCTAAAATATAATCTCCATTGTGAATTTTTTTTTTTTTTTTTTTTTTTAAGTTTTTGAGTTGGATAGTTGCTATTTGGGTTAAACTAGCTAGGCTGATTGGGAAAAAAGAGGCCTAAGGTTTTGGAAGGGGGGCCCGACTATAAAAATAAAATATATAATAATTATATAAAAAAAATAAAAAATTGGACCTGGGGGGCCTCGGCCCCAACCTACACTTGTAGAACCAAAAAAAAAAAAAAAAAAAAAATCAATTGCACATGCATGCTTTCTTCCACATTGAAGGATTTTTTTTTTCTTATTACTGCTTGGCAAAAAGTAAAAAAATAATCGTTTTTTGTTTTCTTTTTCTTAAAAAAAGAAAAGAAATAAACTATCAAAAACTACATAACGCCAAATAAAATGAGGGTTTTTTTCCTTCCAAGTTTCTTATGTGATCATCTTGATTGGCATTTATATGATTTAAAATAAATTATACCAACAATAAAATATTGTATTTATTTTTAACAACTTGTTACAGTCAACTAGTATTTATACCAATTTACTGTAATTGCAAAAAAAAATAGCTTTAACTTCTCCTATAACACGTGATTTTTTGGTTCTTTGGTGGTAAAATAAATTTTGTTTGCTAAAATACAATCACCATTGTGAATGTTTTTGTAATATTTTTGAGTTGAATAGTTGTTATTTGGGTTAGACTAGCTAGGTTGATTCAGAAAAAAGGGGTCTAAGGTTTTGAAAGGGGGGTCCAACTACAAAAATAAAATATATAATAATTATATAAAAAAATTGGACCCGGGGGGCCCGAGCCCCCACCTGGGTCCGTCCCTGACACTAGTTAAAAAAAAAAAATTAATTCAAATGCACATGCATGCTTTCTTCAACATTGAAGGATTCTTTTTTTTTTTTTTTCTTTTTTTTTTTACCGTTTGGCAAAGAGTTAAAAAAAAAAAATGGTTTTAGTTTTCTTTTTCTTACTTAAAAAAAAAAAAAAAAAACTATCGAAAACTACATAATGCCAAATAAAATGAGGGTTTTCTTTTCCTCCAAGTTTCTTATGTGATCATCTTGGTTGACGTTTATATGATTTAAAATAAATTATGCCAACAATATGATGGGTTGAAAATCTAAATAATGTTTAATCATTTGAATCAAAATACGAGAAACTTTCTAGAATGTTTAGTTTTTGACCTAATGGAAATCTACCAGATCAGAGAGGAATTTTCGGGGTTTTTCTTTATACCTAACATGCCATATATATACATATAATCTGCATATTCTACCATTTAAAAATGAGCAGGGCCCAAGATGCAAAATCATCTTAGTCACGCATGCATGCGTGATTTATGCCTTCTTATTCATGCATGCATGTGCGTGGGGTGTGTAGGGGATGGCCCCCCAATTTTTTTTTTTTAAATATATATAAAATTATTTTAATATTTTGAAATTTTAACTTACAAAAATAAGAGGTGACCCCTCCAAATATTTGAGTTAATCCAATGATGCTCTTAAAAATTAAAGTTCTTTGTCTAATTGTTATAAAGATAGTACTTTATTTTTCTCAATTTCATTTTTTATTGTAAAATGTGCTCTTATATGTATTAAATTTTTTATCAAGTTTGGCATCAAACATGTCTAAATCTATTTTTTTTCAACTCATTACATCGCCAGTGGCGGCTCCAGGAATTTTTTATAGGATGGTCATTAAGAAACTTAAATTATACAAAATCTAATAAAAAGAGAACTTCATATATTGATAAATAAATAAAAAAGAAAATAAATAAAGTCTTACAATTTCCTTCTAATAATTTTTTTTATATATATTCTGAAATCATTGCATAATTGTCTCATTATCAATGCTGCAAACTCTATCTCCTTTAAAATTTTAATTAAATAAAATTTTTCTTGAGTTTTTTCTTTTTGTTTGTAAAGACCTAATATATTGTTAAAGAGGCAAAAGTTTAAGGAAAAAATTTGATTACAAACTTAGTTGTAATCTAAGTCTACAACTCTCACTAAACAAATTAACATGGCTACATATTTATGCAAATAGGCGCCCCTTTGGCTGCTGCTCTTATTCCATTACCGATTGCTTCTAGCAGCGGATTGAAAATATAATCGTTGAATTGAATGTTTTTTATGTTATTAAAACACATGTCAAATTTTATGTCAATCAGATATTATTTACTATTCGATCCATAAACAATTTTAAAAAAAATATGATTTAAGACTACAAAAATTTGAAATTTAAATATTTGATTGATAACATAACTATTGATTTTTGATCTTCTTAAAATTTTGCAAATATGTATGATATAAGAAAAAGAATGTAATCCAATAGTAGATTTTTCAAAATTCACATCCAATAGAAAAAATATTGAGCGGAGCTATAACTTTGCTCTACAAGACTACAATCAAGTTTTTTGTCAAACTTTGTTCAAAATTTAATTATGTTGGGCCTAAAAAATATTTAGGGTGGTCACAAATTTTTTTTAAAGGATAAAAAAAATTATAAAATTTTTAAAATTTATATATAATAATTATTTTTTCCCCAAGTCATGGACCACCCTGGACACAATGTGGAGCCGTCACTGTATGTGGTGATAAACAAGTCATTGAATCATCAAAAAAAAAAAATATTGTGACTAAAACTATACATTAAATGCTTCTTTAGTTGCCACATAATGTGTTAGAGCAAAATAGCTTCAAACATGTTTGGAGTCAAACTTGTGCCTCCTAGTTTTTTAAAATTTCATTAGTTCAATTGAAATATTTTTTACACACTTTGGTATAAAATTTGATGCAAACATATTTTTGATAAAAAAAATACTAAACTCTTTTTTTTTAGTGTGTATGTGTGTATATATATATATATAACTTATCAAATAATATATATATATATATATATATATATATATATATATATGTGTGTGTGTGTGGAGGTTTCTCTTGACTAGTATAGTGTCACATCTCAGCCTCCCAAACATCAATTTCAAGCCCCACCCCTGGGTGTATGCAAAATCATCTTATATAAGATCATGGTATGCCAATGGACACATTGTCAAGGCCATGACATGCCAGTGAACACGCTATCAATGTGTGTGTGTGTATTCACATATATGTAGTGGCGACTCTAGGAATTTTTTCTAAGGTGGCCATTCAAAAAATTAAATTATTCCAAATCTAATAAAAAGAGAACTTCATATATTGATGACAAAAAAAAAAAAAAAAAAAAAAAAAAAAAAAACAAACAAACAAACATATGCAAATACATAAGGTCTTACAATTTTCTTCTACAAATTTTCTTATTTTGAAATCGTTGCATAATAGTCTCATTATTAATGCTATAAGTTTCATCTCTTTCAAAATTTTAGTTCGAGAGAATAATTCTTGAGTTTTTTCTTTTTGTTTGTAAGGACCTAATATATTGTTAAGTGGACCAAAATTTAATAACAAAATTTTGTTACAAATTTAGTTGTAGCCTTACACTAAGCAAATTAACAAGGTTATATACTTTAAAATTCTAACTATTGAATTGCATGTTCTTTATGTTCTTAAAATACATGTCAAATTTCATGCCAATCGAATGTTATCTACTATTTAATCCATAAACTTATTTTTTATGTATAATTTTAGACTACAAAAATTTGAAATTGAAATATTTAATTGATAACATGGCTATTAATCTTTGATCTCCTTGAAAATTTTCAAGTATAGAAGAGAATATAAGAAGAAAATGTAGTTCAATGGTGGATTTGTCAAAATTCACGTCCAATAATATATATATATATATATATATGTATGTATGTAACTCGAAATTAAAATATTTGATTGATAACACAATTATTGATCTCTGATCTCCTTGAAATTTTGCGAGTATGGAAGAGGATATAAGAAGAAAATGTAGTTCATTGGTGGATTGGTCAAAATTCACGTCCAATAAAATATGTGTGTGTGTGTGTGTGTGTGTGTGTAGAGAGGGAGAGAAAGAGAGAGAGGAATTGTAGCCTTAGTCTACAATCAAGTTTATTACCAAATTTTGTACAAAATTTAAATATGTTGGGCCTAAAAATATTCATGGTAGTCGCAATTTTTATTTTAAAAAAATAATAAAAATTTTATATATATATATTTTTTTTTTCAGGTTGTAGTGATCCTGTAATCACCATAGATTCAATGTGGAGCCGCCCTTGCATATATGTGGGGGTTCACCATCACAGGCCTAGAAGCACCCTATGATTTAGTCCAAAGGAAGAGTAGGTTCCACGAAATCCATTGCCATTAATACCTTATAATCCAATAATCATTCCCACCTAAAATACATAATCTAATGGTAGAGTTTTAAGAACTCTATAGCAAAAATTATTTTAGGAATTCCAGAAGATTGTAAGTAATCTTCTTTAACTGACTATCCACCCGTATCCTTTTTGCATGTCAGAAACATGAGCACTTAGTTCTTGCCCATATGTTATGTTTGCATGAAAAAAATTGGGTGATTTTGATTGCTAAGATCTTGTACTTTTTTTATTTGACCTATTAGCCATGTGCTCGTAAGAATGAGCTAGCCTTATATAGTTGAAAACTCACACCATACTACGAATACAAATCTTTTGTACCACTTTTTGTGTTTTACTTTATATTTTATGTTTCACCAATCTTAATAGGTTAAATGTTTGATATTTTTTTAATTTTTAATTTTGGTTATTTTATAAAAAAGTCAAGTAAATACGTTATAATTGGTGATTAATAAAACACAAAAAGTGATTCTGAGTATTTTTATTCACTACCAACTACCAAATTGGTATGGAGGATATTTTTTATATTCCAAATTCATAATATTTTAACAGATTCTTTTCAAAAAAAAAAAATATTTTATCAGATGCATGAATCGTGATTAATCATTTAGAAGCAATCAGAACCATCAAAACCATCCCTTATAGCCACCACAAACATGTGCTCCTATGCGGAAATTGCATACCTGTTTTGGCTAATCTCATAACTAAAAAAGGTTCGTTGCCATTCAAAGTTCAATAAAATGGTAGCATATAAAAGCGGGATTCGCCTTGAAACTTGAAAGCTGGAGTAAAAAGGGAATAACATAATGGAAGAAAAGTGGCATATATATGGAGACTGGGAAATAAAAAATGACATCTGTTCGAATTTTGAGATTTATGAAACACGAAAGGTGCATATAGAATAATAAGACAGTTATATATATATATATATATATATATATATATATGATTGGGTTCAAGTTACACACAGTGTAATTCTAAGTAATGTTACACCACCCAATAATTTGTTATAGAATTTATATTTTGAAAATCTCAACGTTGACACTACAAAAAACACGGGTCTTAGGCTGCGTTTTTTGTGGTTGCATTTGTAAAAACGCGGCCCCAGACGAACTAAAGCTGCGTTTTTTAAAAACGCGGCTTAAAGAAAAAACGCAGGCCGCGTTTTAAATGCGGGGCCATAAAATGAGTCTAAAGCCGCGTTTTTTGGAGTTGTAGTCGCATTTTTGGGGGGTCGAGCTATGGCCGCGTTTAAAACACGAGGCTATAGACCTTTTTTTTTTTTTTTTTTTTTTTTTTTTTTTTTCTGGTTTCCTTAACCATGGTTGTGTTTATAAAATGCGGCTCTAGTATGCCTAAAGCCACGTTTTATAGAGACAGCTTTAAATTTAGTTTGAAGCCACGCGTTTAAAACGCAGCTTTAGTTTTGGGATAGGGCTGCATTTTTTAAATAGGGCCTAAAATTTTGCCTATAACCGCAGGTTAAAAATGCGGCTTTAGGCTTTATATAAATAGCATAGTATCCATTTGACAAACCCTAAAATTTAGTCTCAAGCTCTCATCTCTCACAGACACCGCTCAAACTCTCATCTCTCAAACTTCACCGATTCCCATCATCCTCTTCCACAAACTCTCACCAATTCCCATCATCCTCATCCACAAACTCTCACTGATTCATCAACCTCCTCATCGCCGCCACTGAAGCTCACGCACCATCGCCGACCCGATTCATCATCCTCTTCACCCACTTCGAAGCCCAACTCATCTCTGCCGAAGCCGCCTTTGCCTTCCTCAGCCCATTGCTTTAGGGTTTTCCGCCAATCTCAGGTATCACTCTATTCTTTCTCTCTTATTTTTTTCTTTTTCTTTTTCTTTTTAATTTTTTTTTACAATGATTTTTGCGATATGATTTGTGCTAAAGACTTACGAGTTAAGATATGTGGTTTGTGGTATCTGACATTTTGAGTAGTGATTTGGGTATTTTTAAATTCGTGATTAAAATAGTGTGATTTGGGTATTTTGAGTACTGTGCTTCTTCAGTTCCTCCAAAATCCTTTTTGGGTTTATCATTGGATAGATTCTTCTCATGATGCCTTCAAATTTTCTGGTCATTTCTATATGTTTCCCTTCTTCAGTTTTAGGGTTTAGCTTCAATAATTGTTGTATCTTCATTTTTAATTTTTAACTAGGGTTTAAGAGAAGGCTACCGAGAGAGCCTTTCATCCCCTAGTGAAGATTAGTGGAAAGTTTAGTTTACCAAAGCCTAATTATTTAGAAAAAGGACAATACACTTTTAGCTACAAAGATTAAGTTTTCCTTCAATTTAAAAATATTAAGTAATGGTTTTGTATAACTTGTTGCTAGTGGGGTGGGTGTGGATATGCAGAGCTGTACAATCTTCACCTTCTCAGCTTTACCAATGCTGAGAACAAATATATATTTACATTGAATTTTTGTTGATGTATTTTTTTAGTGGAATACTATAGCTTGCTAGCTAGCTAGATATGGAGCTGCACTATAGGAATATTCTAGCTAGACCGGTTGTGTTTGTGGGTATTGAGTAAATAATATTCTTGTAGAATTGATTCTAACTTGTTGTGTGTCTCTCTTTATAAAAAGAGGCATCTTTCTGCCATCTTTTCGACTTGTGTTTGTGTTAAACATATTCTCCTACAAAGATATTATCTTGTATTAATAAATATTTTAGGTATGAATCTGTATTGGTTTAGACTTTAGAGTTTAGACAATGCTTTTGATAAGAGGAAAGACAAAGAAAACTATTAATTTGTATTAATTAGAATTTTTATAAATAAATTTCAAATGAAAGAAAATAAGTACTACTTAAAAATGATCAGAACTTTTGGTGATAAGGTTTTAGATGGAGTAAATTGTCTTATATTAGTATCTTAATATCTTATATTGTTAAAATATGCTCGCATTAAATCAAATTACATGTTAAACCTAACTGTTTTTTTATTTTTGGTTTTTAATTTGAACTCTAAATAATTTCATTAAAAATTTTGAAAATATTAGTTGAATTATAATTACACTGCTCTTGGTGTAAAACCTAAATTAATATTTTAAGTTACATGTTATGATATAATATTTTTGTTTTATTTGCAACAATAATCACATGACTTGATTCTCAAAAAAAAAAAAAAAATCACATGACATATAAAGCCATTTTATATTGCTTCATACTCTATAGTTGTTTTCATTACTACAATCATTCTACAGAAAAGTAATAGAATATAATCTCCTCTTCTTATTTTTCAATGGCGTGACTATTCTTTGAATTTGCTTTCCTTTGTTACCTTCTCTGTGGAAAACTAAATAGGTTGAAAGTGGACAGCTCCAATACAATTGGCATGAATATGAACATAATGCAGGGGCACTTATGTGAAGAAATTACTCTTTTGTTTTGTAGCCGAAGAAATGGTTATTTTATTTAATCAAAGGGTAGGTAGTGAAAATTAAAAAGAAAAATCAATGTCAAAATCATGGAGTAGAGAAATTGGTTGGAGATAGTTGTCCCTTCGGACCTCTTTTGAAGCTTCTTATGTTATGTCATTTCAATTTTTAGAGTAAGACAGAAGTGTACCCGTAATCCAGTATAGAAGGAGATTTTGGATACAGCCTATAAAGTGAACAAAAAGCTTTTGTTTTACTGTTCAGAATAGAAGGAGATTTTGGATACTGCTAGACTAGTCTAAACTTTTTTTTTAAAGCATAGGAAAATCTCAGTAATGTACTTGTATTGGGTTCTATTTGAGGTTCCTTTTATTTTGTCACTTTGTTCTGTTGTTTAAGCACTTAAACCTTAAAAGGGTTCATGAATCATGTGGGGACCAAACTGATATTGAACTGAGTCTCCTAATTTAGTGATGACTACAACCAAAAAAAAAAAAAAATCCGTGGAAAAACAGTGCTTATGTTCGTAGAGTTACTCTATATCAAAATCCATTTGGTTTGGTGATTTGGGAGATTAAACGTACGTTTTGAAAACCCCAAATGTCATTTCACAATAACTTATGAAAAACACTATTATTATTATTTTAATTTTCTTGGGATAGACATTATTATTTTAATTTTACAAAGAGAGAGAGAGAGAGAGAGAGAGAGAGAGAGAGAGAGCTGTCCTTATCGTTGGACCTTGGTGGAGATCATTACCATTTTTGATTATACAAGAATGAGGAAACCGGTAGTCGTTTTATTGGAACTTTAAGAAAAGTTTTTGTATTTATATGGGTTACTTTTGTTTTTTTGGGTTGAAGCCAATTTAGAGGATAGTTTGCGTAGAAGAATTTTTATTGATAGGAACATTTCCTGTTTCATCGTATTTTTTTGTTCATAGTTTTGACGTTGTGACAACAAAGACAAGTGAGATAGAGGAAATGTGAGGAACTTAAGTGAAGGAAATTGGGTTGGGGTAGTAGCTAGCCAATATATAGAACTTTGGGATGGGGCTAGCTAGGGACTATTTCAGCCACTGTCACAACTAACTGCAATGGATTTTACGAGTGTTGGGATCAAAAACCGCTTCATAGTAAGCATTCGCATAAAGAAAACAACTCACTTGTCTTTTTCAACGTAATAATCTACATTTTTTTATTTTGTTTTACATTATATTGCATGTTATGTCCCAAATTCCATTTGCTATGTTTGGTTGTCAATTGCTGCTTCATATGACCAACATAAAATTTTACTATTGTAATGAGACTGTTGAATATGATGTAGGTAAAAGAAAGTGGGCAAGCAGTGGAGCGTGCAACACTTTTTGCGAAAGTATATTGCACCAAAGATGGGCATCCTGTTAGTACTGAAGTGAAAGATAAGATTGTAAGCCCTATATCATAACCTATTTCTTTTGTATTTTGTGCCTGAATTGTTTATAGCAAGTAATATGTTATTTGGTTCTTCTGTGAAAACAGGATAAAATGACTGAAATTTAAAACAATGGGGGCTCACTACGAGGAGAGCGCCGCGAAGGAATCCTATGAACAAAAGATGATGCGTTTGCTCAAGTGATGGGGGCAGAACATTCTGGACGTGTACGTGGGATCGGTTTTGGACCAACCCCATCAGGAAGAAGTGGATCCACCTTCCATGTTATACATTGACTCCACCGTTGTCCACCAAACCGGCCCATCGAATGACTGAATTGGAAAATTCACACTAGACTTTGAGGGACGAACTTGCACAGGAGAAGCAGAGGCATAAGGAGGAAATCGCCGAATTACATGCGCAATATAAGGAGGAAATCGCTAAAGTACTGGTCAAAGCAAAGCGGCAATCAGATGCACAGCATAAGGAGTAAATGGAAGAAATGATGTCGAACATGAGAGGCATGTTAGAACAAATGAGGCCATATTTTAACACTTCACTGAATTCTCGGGTACTGAAAATGTCGCATTTAATTTCATGAAAATTGCGTGTTTATTGCAATGCATTGTTATGTGCTACTAATACGATGTGTTTAATATATTTAGGATAGCGCTGCATCACAATGAGAACTCTTCGTGCATATTTTGTGATTGTATGTTGTATTACTTTTTGGCTGTTCATGAAGAAATATTGTACACATGAATATTATTTTGATATTATAGACAGGTTGATATGTAGACAGGTCAATCATGCCATTCAATCACTGTAAGTTTGAAATAAATAAATTTCACCATTTTGTAATTTTAAGTACTTTTTGATGGTTCCACATTTGTGTAATTTTGTTGGATATGAATTTTTCCATTATCGCTCGTGTTGATCATGGCAAGTCTATGCTCGTTGACAAGGTTTTGGAGCGCACTAGGACCATTAAGAGAGGACATGGTCAGCCTCAATACCTTCAGAAGTTGCAAGTATATCAGCACTTTTAAAAGATTTGTTTTTGTTGTTGTTTAGGAAAAACATAAATTGGGTATTCAATGGAATTTGTATTGTTTTCGAGTGGGCTTGTTTATACTTGCTGCGTTGTCTAGGAAGAGACATGCATTGGGAATGATATGAAATCTATATTGCTTTTGAGTATATGATGTTTTTCATGGGTTTGTTTCTGTGTGAAGAGTGAAGTATATGCTTGCTAAATTGTTTAGGGAGATACATGAATTGGGTATTATATGGAATTTGTATTGTTTTTGATGGGTTTGTTTCCGAGTGAAGTTATAGACTCTTCCTACTTGGTTAGAATTATAACAAAAGAAAAGACAAGTTTATGGTGCTTTTGAGTTTCTATGGAGTTTGTGGTGCTTTTGATGAGTTTGTTTCCTAGTCTTATCCTATGGTCTTTGAACTTCTTGTTATATAGCTATTGTCAACGCTAAATGTCTTCCCCCTCCCCCACTTTATATGTGACAATGATTTTGGGTTGGCAATAAACTAATAAAGATCTTGTTTCATCAGTCTGCTCATCATTGGGCCATATATCATACTCCTTGTATACATATTTCTAGACCATGCAGATTCTGCACCATAAAGGGTGATTGTTGTTATGGCCTCTTAATGGCTTACTTTAGTTTTAGTTATTGCTCAGATTTCCTGGTAGCCCTTCTCTATTTGGTGATAGCACCTAAGGTACTGAATGTTTTGCATACCACTTTTGCAGCTATTATGTCAGTATGAACCTAGTTCAGTTCTCAAATTCCTTGAGACCTTTGATAGCTATCGTGTGGAACACTGTCAATGCCTGTGTTAGGAATATGGGATTATAGATGTTGCTGCCTTCTTGTTAGAAAGGGTTAGTGATGTGGGGAGTGCTCTTTTACTTACACTTTCAGGCCTTCACAGTAAATTTGTTGAGCTTGATACTGCTGTTGGAAATGTGGTTTCTAATGTGGCTTTGAGTTATGTTGCTGATACAAAGCATCTCAGGACTGTATTAAATATGAAGGAGGTCTGTTGATATGAATTTTAATGAGAAGATATGTTTAAGCTTCTTGTGTGTGTGTGTGTGTGTGTACAGTTGTTTTACAACTTTATGTTACCTTTGATATTTCTCTTACAAGTGAATGAAATACGCAATATATTGAATACCTGTATTGGATTATGTCAGCGGAACACCCCTCGCTTGAAACCTGAGGAGTCAGAGATGAACTGGTCTAGATTACTTGACTCGTAAATTGAACATCAATCTTTCTTTTGCTTTCTTTATTATGGTAGATTTACTGTAAGTTTTCCTTATTGCAAATTCGTCAAAGCAATATATAATTATCCACTATAGCAGTTTGCCTCATGCTGCATTTATTTATGTTCTCTTCTTAGTTTGAAATAGCTGACTGCTGCCTTTATATTTTTGCAGTGCCATTATAGACATAAACTGTGCTCTACCTGTAAATCAAGGGTACAAAACCGATGCCTCACTTGTAGACAAAAGCTTGGAGATGGGAAGGCACCCCTAGAAGCATTTGGGATAGCCATAGGAAGTTAGAGACAGTCATATGTGTAATGTTTGCAGTTAAGGTATAAATATAATAATGTGTTTGCAGTTGAATTGCATATTCCTTAATTTCCCATATTCCTTAAAGATTGATTGAAATTGTGACAGGTTTGAGAAAATTCTAGCTTGATATTCCTTTGAAATTCCAGCTTGATATTCCTTAGAAATTCTGGCTTGTTATTTTGTGTGTAATGTTTGCAGTTGAGGTATAACCATAATGCATATTCCTTAATTTCCCGTATTCCTTAAAGATTGATTGAAATTGTGACAGGTCTGAGAAAATTCCAGCTTGATATTCCTTAGAAATTCCGGCTTGTTATTTTGTTGCATGCAACAAGTTGGAATTTTGCTGGAATAACAAGTTGGAATTGTGTGGGTGACAGGTTTTTATAGTAGCGTTTGTAAAACTTATAGCAGCGTTTGTAAATGCATTTGCCATCTGGCGTAGAATGAGAAAAAAAAAAAAATATATCCGCGTTTTTAAAATGCGGTTATAGAAAAATTCAAAAAATATTTAGAGGGTTGTAGTCACGTTTAAAATGCGGCTATAGGTGAAAGATATAGCCACATTTTAAAAATGTAGCTATAGTTGTGACCTATAGCCGCGTTTTAAATGCGGCTAAAATATGTCTTTGAAGCTGTCAACGAGGGTCCTATAGCCACGTTTAAAATGCGGCCATTGGTTCGATCCTATAGCCACATTAAAAATGCAACCATTGCGCCGATTCTATAGCCGCGTTTTAAATGCGGCTAAAATATGTCTTTGAAGCTTTCAATGAGGGTCCTATAGCCACGTTTTAAACGTGGCTATAGCATTCACCTTAGGCCACGTTTTAAATGCGGCCATAGGTCTTGGTCTTAGGCCGCATTTGAAAAAGTGCGGCCATAGACCCTTCAGGCCTATAATCACGGGGTTTAGGCCACATTTTTTAATGTGGCCTAAAAAAACGCGGCTATAGTCCCAATCGTCCTATAGCCACGTTTTTCTAACCTATAGCCGCGTTTTAAAAGCGTGGTCACAGAACCTTTTTTTTGTAGTATGAATTACATGTTCTATATGTTCTTAACAGTCATGTCAATTTTCATGTTATTTACCATTTGATCCATAAACTCATCTTTTATGCATTATTTTAAACTACAAAAACTTGAATTAAAACAATTGATTGATGACATGGTTATGAATTTTTTATCACCTTGAAATTTTGCAAGTAATGAAAATATACGAAGAAAATAGAATCTAACGGTAGATTTGTCAAAATTCGCATCCAATTAAAAAATATTGAGTGGTATAAAATTGTTTAGAGTTCCATCAGGTGTAACTTGAATTCAATTATATATATATATATATATATATATATATATTTATGAGTATCTAGGACTTTTGAGTAACCCAACCATTCAACAAAATACTAAATGATTGGATAATTTCTTCTGAACATAAGATATAAACGTATTTAACTTTAAGGGGTTGGTTTAATGATTCTTAGGACCTTGTAAAATTTAGGAAGTTTTTTCATCTCTTAACTGTTAAGATTATGCTAAGCGTTTTGTAAGTCAACTAGTTAGTATTTTCTAGTATTTTCAAAAAACATCTAGGGTTCAAATCTTATTACCCAACAATTGAATTATCATTAAATAAAATAAAAACTATTAAGAATTAGAAAATAAATTAACCCTGATCAGAGCCACATTTTTCAATCGCATGCACTTATGCCTATTGACAATGGCAGCCCCAAGATTTTCTTTTAAGGGAGTCAATAGTGTCTTGAGTTAGGATTTTGTTGTGGGGGAATAAAAAATAAAATGATTAATTTTTTTTTTATATACAATTGTCATATTACATACTGTCAGTTCGTTTAGACCCCTGTAAACTAGATTATTTAACCTAATTAATTAACCAAGTGAATACTTAGGTTTATTATTCAGATCTAGGTTAAAACAAAACAATCATATCAAGTAAAGCAGCGAAAAAATAAATAACACAACGATATGATGACCCAGGAAACCAAACCGGTAAAAAACCTGGGGAGGATTTAACCTAGCTATCCTCAAGGTAAAATAGCAAATCCACTAGAAAGAATTGAAGTTTACACAATAGCGACTTAGACCACTAACATCCTATTGCTACCCAAGTGTAGGAAACTTACTACCATGACCCCATGATAGCTCCGAGATCCACGGACTCCTTCTTTCCGGAATTCTTCAGCAAATCCACAAGCGCACCTGCTTGTATATCTTTGTGTTCTCTTGATTCTGCAACTGTAACGATCTACACAACTCTTGACATAAATCTCAAGTTTGTAAACCCTAAGTGTATGTGAAGGTAAACACCTCTAGATCTCAAAGAAAGATTCACAAACACAGCAAAACAGAACTCTAAAAACGTGGCTAGGGTTTTCCCTTTTATACTTAGGGCAAAACATAAAACCCTATACATTAAAACGGGCTTGGGCTGAGTTGGAATTTTCTGCAGAAAAACGTTCTGCACGATTTTTGATCGATCGAGTCTAATTTTCGATCGATCGAGTCATACAGAAAGTGAACAGTACTTCTGCATAAAAACTCGATTCCAACTTTACAATAAGACCCATACTTTGAGCAAGTCTAACACACGACTCAACATTGTTTTGATCATGGTTTGCCAACATACAAATTGAAGTTCTAAATACATTAGTTCATAATCTTTAGAACCTAACACATACAATAATCTAACATAGTATTCTAAATAGTATACAACACAACTATATTGTAAAATAGTCTAAAAGGATTATTAATAGTTTAAATATCGGTAAGAAAACAATGATTGAATGCATAAATAAATAAAAATAAATAACTAATCATAATATTTGTCAAATTAATAATAATTTATTATAATCATACCTAATATCAATTAAATAAAAATATACGATAAAGAAGAATAGTAATACACTTAAGAGTAAATCTGAGAGTAAACATTAAACTAAGGAAAATTAAAAGTAACTTATATAAGATTTTGTTTTTGAAGTATATGGATTTTTAATCACACATGTGGTCATTCTCTTGGAATTGAAGCAAGCACTAAAAATTGTTTGGACCCGAAAAACTATAGAACACTTATCAAACTACTCAATTAGATAGAAAGAAAATATACAATGGAGAAAGAGAGAATGAGAAAAGAATCATAGATGTAAATACAGATTAGTTGGTTATACAAATGGTGTAATTTTTTGTTGATAAAGAAGAAAAGTGTAGGAAAAATAGTTTCATTCTACCATCAACAGATTACATTAATATAAATTATAATAACGTAATATTACGACGTAATGTAACATTATGACAAACCAGTCACACCTCTAGTATTTCATGTGAGTAGGCATGAGTCATGCAAGTCCAAATTCATAAATGTAAAAATTGTCCATTATGTGAATTTAAAATGATACCATCATAACTTACATCATAAATTAAGGAAAACTTTTAATCTTCTAATTAAGGAGGGGTTGGACCTATATATCCCACACTTATATAGAGCTTTAGAATCAGATTGGGCTGCCAAGCTAAGTGTCAGAATCTTTCATCGTTTTTTTTTTTTTTTTTTTTTTTAGCTTTTTGGAGTTACTATGAATTTTCCATATTCATGACGGATTAGCTAGCTAGCTAGAAGTGACAAAGTGTGCACATTTTTTATTGGAAAATGGAAACTCCTTTAAGCTTGACGTAAATTTTTCTTTTTTCTTTTTTTAAAGTTACTCATTTCAGATGCATGGAAAATCCTCTCTTAAAAATTAAAATAGTCCCATTATTTCTCAACCGGAAATATGATATTCTTTCCATTTTTTATGAACTGCAATATAACTTATGTATGTCACATTGTTTGTTATCGCTTCTTTCAATTTGTTGTTCCCAAACTCTGAAGACCTGTACTGTGGTTCAAGATTATCGAATGGCTTATTTCTTAGAGAAATTGAATATAATGTATGAATCTATCAACTAGAATGTCGGAAACTTAAGAAGCAACCATTGAAAAGTAATGCACGAAATAATTTGCATTATTTTATTTATATAAAACACCATCATGTCAAACTCATACTACAAACTGTGTCAAGTATGTAAACTAATCACTCCATTTCAAAATTATATGTTTTCAAATTAATAAAATCCTCTGTTAAAAAAGAAAAAGAAAAAAAGAGGACAACTAATATATCTTAATTTGTTGTTTTCAAGTATATGAACGTGCCATTTTAAGGTCACTGCCTAGCAGGTAGCTATTGGTAACTACAAATTGCAAGATATAATGGATTTACTTTGATAATTTGACGTTTGGACGAGGAATTAGGCACATTGAAGTTGGAACATCTAAGAATCTTAGACTACTCACCCTATTTTATCAAAAAAAGAAAAAGATTACTCACCATAAGATGGTGGCTAAAAGTCAATGCCTTGTTGGGTTATTATTGGATTGAATAAGAGATTTGAGATTCAATTTCTGCCTACACCAAAAATTGATTAGTATCTTGGTCTGATGATAAATAATTATTATTAGGAACAGACGTCATAGGTTGAAACTTTCTCTCAAATAAAAAAAAGGCAAGGTCTTGTTATTTGTAGAGACGGACTCAGGATTTTAAACTAGTGGAGACCAGAAAAAAAAAAAAAAAAAAAAAAAAAAAAAAAAAAAAAACTTTAAATAGACATCTATATAGTATTAAAAAATTATGAATACACAAAATCGCCGTTTCTAAATACATTAAGATGCAATTATTTACCAAAAAAGATAAAAACAAAAACAAAATAATATATTTTTTTTCTAATACTAGGCTAGTTAGGATTTTTTTTTTTGTTTTTTTTTTTGTTAAAGTTAGAGCATTTACAATGGTGGTGCAAATAATTTTAGCTTTTAGTACCTCAAAAAATTACTTTATCTATTTTACCACTTCACTTTATAATACACTCAATATCAAATGTTCTATTTTTGTTTATCACTTCATTTAAAATAATATAAACAACTCATTAAAATAATAAGGAAGAGAGAATTTGAGTTTTTTAATTGAAGGAAGAGATATAATCTTAATAAAATATTTTATTTTAACAACTTGCTACAGTCAATTGATATTTATACCAGTTTACTGTAGTTGCAAAAAATTTAGCTTTAGCTTCTCCAATAACACATGATTTTGTCCTTTAGTAGTAAAATAGTTTTTTTTTTTTTTTTTTGCTAAAATACAATCGTCATTGTGAATATTTTTATTATTTTTGTTAAGTTTTTAAGTTGGATAGTTATTACTTGAGTTAGACCAGCTAGACTGATACTACAAGAAAAAAAACTTAATACAACGAAAAAAGTCATTACAATAACACTAATGTCGTTGTAATAGGTGTTATTGCAACGACAAAAAAGTCGATGCAAACGTTGTAATAATTGAGGCAATAGGTTTATACAACACTAGATTTTCGTTGAAATAAATTCCACATATTGCAACGATTTACTTTAAAAATCTCGTTGCAATAGGTTGATTTTTTTATTAAAAAAATAATTAATTTTTTTAAAAAAATTTTTTAAAAATAAATAAATTATTTTGCAATTCAAAAACCATATCTAGGAACCATACAAACAAATTAAAGGTACGCATAAAATATGAAAAATTCGAAATACTTCATTTCAATACATATGTCAAAGAACACTAATATATACACTAACTTGTTGAGTTTATTTTTTAACACATAGTTTTAAAAAGTATGAAAAAATCAATACAACATGAAAGAAAAGTTTCTTCCTGAAGGTGTTATCTATGCATGCTTCATGACCATTTCATTGACTTACCACCTATTTTGGGAAAAAAGAAAAAGAAAATAAGTACAAAGTTGAAAAACATCATATATACAACACAATGACACCAAGAAACACCATCATTGATTCTAAAAAACAAAAAACAAAAAAACATACACAACAATACTACTTGAAGATTGTGCAATTAAACAAAAAAAAAATTGTAATTTAAAGAGAACCAAAAATTACTTGAAAGTTAGAGAGAAAATCTTTAAATTGAGAAAGAGTCTCTCCAAGGAGACTGTGAATTAAGAGAAATTGAAATTTGAGAGAGAAAATTTAGAGTTAGTAGATATGAGAGTGAGATGAAAATTTAAGAGATAAGTTTTGTAGTTAGTAGATAAATTTGAATTTAGAGAAACGCTTAAGAGAAAGAGGGAAAGTGAAATGAGAGAGAGAGAGAGAGAGAGAGAGAGAGAGAGAGAGAGAGAGAGAATTTGAGATTTTTTTTAAAGAAAGCTAAAAAATAAGAGATAGAGGTGGGTGAGATAAAGAGGGAAACTAAGATGAAAAAAAAAAAGAAAAAAAAAAAAAAAAAGAGATAGGCGTGTGTGATAGGGTGTGAGTTAAATTTGAGATGAGAAAAAGAAGAAGAAGGAAGACATGCATGGGTGAGACAGAGGAAATTAACGAAAAAAAATAGCGCAAATTTCCCAAATTTTCCAACTACTCTATTACTCACCTCCATTACATCAACAAAATTTGATGTGAAATAAAGATTTAACCTATTACAACAATATAATTTAATGTGAAATAAAAGATTACCTATTGCAATAACATATCTCAATGTAAAATAAGGGTTACCTATTACAACAACACATTTCGATGTAACATAATAATTAACATAATAATTATTGCTACAATCCCATATTAATGTAATAAATTTAAGTTATTATTAGAACAAAAAACAACCTAGAGATGCACTAGTATATATATTACCTCCATTTTTTTTTTTTGCAATAATACTTGTTGTATTATGTGTTTTTTCTTATAATGTGATTGAGAAGAAGGGGGGCCCAACTACAAAATGAAATATAAAATGACTAAAAAAATTTGGACCCAAGGGGCCAGCCCCTTAGGCCCTACCTGGGTTCGTCGCTAGTTATTTACCTAAAAAAGAGAACAGATGGTGATTGCTCACCATATGCCTGCTTGTGTAAGATTTGGTTTCCTAAAATATTATACAGTACTTAAATTATTATTATTTTCTTTAGTGAAACATTTAAATTCAATTTAAATATTCAAATTAATATGTAACTTAAACATCTAAATAATTGTTTTCTATATGCTTTTTTTATTATTTGTCAAGGTCAAACTTTACCTCCAAAGTTATAGACCCATGCATTGCACACTTTTTTAAAAATTAAAAAATTGTAAATTATTATTATTATTATTAGTGAAGGTCGAGAGAAAATCTAATTAAATTCTAAATTGAAGTCTAATTTTACGTCACACGTCTCATCTAATTTTTAAATTTGTGTGTTAGGTGAATTATTATATGCAAAAATCATAGAGTCTAAATTCAATTAGATTCTAAATTGAATTTTAATTAGAATTCAATTTTGCGCCAAATGTCCCATCTAATTTTTTTAATTTTTGTGGCAAGTAAATTATTGAATGCAAAAACCGAAGAATTTAGATCCTAAATCATATATATATATATATATATATATATTAATAATCGAGAAAATCCAATTAAATTTATATTAGATTCTCAATTTCGCGCCATGTGTCCCATTTTATTTTTAATTTCGTACCAACTGAATTATTGAGTGTAAAAATCGAAAAGTCTAAATCTAATTAGATTCCAACTTGGATTTCAATTGGAATCCAATTTTCCACCACATGTTCATCTAAGTTTTTAATTTTTTGGTGCAAAAACCGATGAGTCTAAAATTAATTAAATTCTAAATTATATATATATATATATATATATATAATGAAACCATTACATATTTTAGAATTGTATGGTTTTAAAAAATGTGTAACTTAATACCAAATATAATTTGAACATCTTCTATAAAAAAAATGTGTAATTTAAATTGTATAATTGTAATTTTATTAATTATACCCGTACATATGTACGGGTTATACACTAATTATTATTAGAGAGGGGCCTAGGTGGTGGCCTGGGTCCAAATTTTTCTTCTTTTGTTATAATATTTTTGTTTTTGTAGTTAGCCCCTTCCAAAACCTAAGGCCCTCTCTTTCCACAACAAGCCTAACTAGCCTCACCCAAATAGCAACTATTCAACCAAAAAACTTGACAAAAATAATAAAAATATTCACAATGATAATTGTATTTTAGCCAAAAAAAAAAAAAAAACTATTTTTCCACCAAACAATCAAAAAAATCATGTGTTATTGGATGAGCTAAAGTTAAATTTTTTGCAACTACAATAAACTGGTACAAATACTAGTTAACTGTAGCAAGTTGTTGAAAATAAAATATAATATTTTATTAAGATTATATCTCTTCTTTCAATTAAAAAACTCAAATTCTCTCGCTTCTTTATTACTTTAATAAATTATTTATATTATTTTAAATGAAGTTATAAAAAAAAAATAGAACATTTGATATTAGGTGTATTGTAAAGCGAGGTGGTAAAATAGACAAAGTAACTTTTTGAGGTGCTAAAAGTCAAAATTTTTAGCACCACCAATGTGAATGCTATAACTTCAACAAAAATAATAATAATAAAAAATCCTAACTAGTGTAGCATTAAAACAAGACATTATTTTATTTTTGTTTGTCTTTGTTGGTAAATAATTGCATTTTAATATATTTAGAAACAACGATTTTGAGTATTTATAATTTTTTAATATTATATGGATGTTTATTTGGAGTTTTCTTTTTCTCTATACTCCTACCCCCCTAGCTTAAAATCTTGGGTCCGTCCTCGATTATTGTAATGCATGGAAACTCATAAGTATTGTTATTTAAAACATTAGGTAAAAGTAACAATTAACAAAAACATAATCATAATCATAATAATAATAATAGATTAAAAAAAATAATGTTGTTTTTTTCTTCATCATCATTGAAACAATAAATAATATTCTATTTCTATTATGTCTATAATTTCAATTGTTAAAACAGTCGTTTCGAACAACAAGGTTGAGAGTTTGGCATTCACTAATTAAATAAAGACAAACACACAAACGTTATTACTCGTGCCCGACGCTAATAAAAAGAAAAATTCAATCCACTGAAGAGTGAAGAGTAAAGAAAAAAATAAATGGACTTAGGGTATATATGGGTCGGATTAGGTTGGTGTTCTTGATATATTTTTGAACTGAACCCGTAACCTCCTTATATTGAGAAATTCAATCCATAAATGGTAACTAGAAAGAGATAGAAATGTTCTAGCTCAAAATCCCCAAAACACCCTTATAAGCGCAATGCAAACATCATGCAAATGTATACATTTGATTGCTAGAGTTTGACTTTCAAATTAGGATTTAGATGTTTTAGCTACGACATGCATACACATAAAAAGGATAATTTTTATTTCATCCATATGCATTTAATTGTGTCTATCTCATCTCTCAACTTTTAAAGTCAAATCAATTTTATAATAAACTTTAAAGAAACTTACAATAGTGTATATTCAAAATGGCTTAACTCTTAAATATGCAGCAAAAGCTTTAAACTTTCTTTCCTTTCCCCATATGTGTGTGTGTTAAAAAATACTTAATATTCTCAAAAAAATTTATAATAATCTTTATCAAAAAAAAAAATTATCATTAAAACTTATAAGAATAATAGTGATTTGGTCTTGAAAGTTGAGAGATAAAACTAAAACAATTAATAGTTTATAGATTGATTTAAAAAGTCAAAGAACAAAATTGAAAAAATTAATTGTATAAGGATGGGAATGAGCTTGCTCATGCCTTGCTAGAAGAGCAGATTTAGTCGTAGATACTGATATGTGCTTAGAAGATCTACTACCAAATTTGGATGATGTATTCCAATAGGATTTTTTGCAATAAAATTTTCTTACCTTTTCCTCAAAAAAAAAAAAAAAAATTATAGGGACAAAACTGAAACCATGACCAAATTATAGTTTTTCCATTAAAATATTACTCTAATCAACTCAATTATCAAAATTTTCAAAAATTTAAGGGAATTATTATATTTATTCTAAATTATTTTATAATTAGTTGTAATTTTTTTTTATTAGTCTTATATGATGTACATTTGTTATGTAACTTAAAAACAATCAAACTATATTTTTGAAATATGGTCTTTATTTTACATATGATATTGAATTGAGTAGTATATCACACAAGAATAATATTAGTTTATAGGCAAAAATGGAACTTACACGCACTTACTTTGCCCAAAAATCATAATAGTATTTTAAGTTTTAAATTGGTCATTTTTAGTTGTTCAAGTTTGCAATTGTTCATTTTAGCTTATTAACTTTGCCCAAAAATCTTTTTAGTTCTTCAAGTTTGGAGTCATGGTAATTTTAGTTCGGTAACTTTGCTAACCCAGTCAATTCATTCCTTTCATTCATTGTTATTGATATGGGTGTTTTGTGATATGGGTGCTTTGTTAAGTCACTCAAAATGACACCGTATAGGTATTTTGAGAATCAAAATATTGTTTAGCTAATATTTTATTAATTTAAAGTGTTTTAAAAACTGAATTGAACCAACTAGTTCAATAAGAAATCGAACCCTAATCTAATCCGATAAAAACCATTAAAACGGGTGGTTCAACCATAAAAACTATCAGTTAAACAGGTAAAAACTAGGAATTGGACATTGTTTCAGTTCTTTAACTAGTCCGATTTTTAAAAACGTGAATTTAACAAAAATTTAAGGAAAAAAAAAAAAAAAAAAAAAACAAAACAATGGTTCTAATGACTGCCAATCTAGTTAGAATAACATAACATAACAAAAGCCTCGATTTTTTTTTTCACATGTTAGAATAACATAACATAACAAAGGCCTCGATTTTTTTTTTTTTTTTTTCACGAAGTAAAGCTGAAATACCTCTTAAAGCTAAAATTCCCAAATTCATTTTTTTCACACGCACACACACGCACAAAAAAAAAAAAAAGAAGGAATTTTAGTTTCAAGAGGGATTTTAGCTTTGCTTTCTGGGAAAAAAATTTGAGAGTTTTGTTTTGTAATGTTACTCTAAGTAGATAGACAACGTCGTTAGAAGAAGTGTTTTTTTTTTTTTTTTTTTTTTTTTGAGAACGTCGTTAGAAGAAGTTTGAAACATTGTTCTGATTTTTTTTTTTTCGTTAAATTAATAATTTATTATTTTAGTAATATTTTAATTCTTAAATTCTTAATACACACCTATACAACATCATTTTAACTAACTTAAGAGAGCACTCTTAACGGCAATGAAGGAAAGGACTGATTGACAGAGTTAGCAAAGTTACTAAAATAAAATGACCAACACCAAACTTAAAGAAATAAAATGATTTTTAAGTAAAGTAATAGGATTAAAATGACTAACTTCAAAGTTAAATGACAAAAATTATTTTTGGGCAAAGTTACCAATCTAAAAGGACCAATTTCATATTTAGAAGACTAAAATAAATTTTAGGCAAAGTTAACAAATGTATATTACATTTTTGCCTAGTTAATAATTGACCACACCGAAAAGAAAACTGAAAAATAAAAATAAAAAAACTCCCTCACCATATTGTCATTGTTTCGCACTACCATTTGGACTCACTTAGATATATGATAGAAATTAAAAATCATATATCAATCAATGAAGTAGTGGGGGGAGACATTTACATGTTTGGTAACCAAAGAAATATCGTATAATTCTTTATTCACTTTTAAGGGAGAAAAAAAGTAAGCTAGAGAGAGAGAGTTTCTTTTATTGCTTGAGAATTTGTGATTACCATTGCCAAAAGGACCAGAGAGAGATAAGACTGTGTATGGATCGTACATGTGGTGGGCCTTTTTATTTTATTTTATTTTTATATTTAAATATAATTAAATAATATTTATTTAATTAAGACTATTTTCATTATTTCATTATTATCTTCTAAATCTTTTTAATGTATTTCTTATTCATTTGTTATATTTTCACTCAAATTTTTATTGTGTCTTATTTAATATTAAAAACAATTTTATCTATAGATGCCTTTTTAGATTCAATTTGTTTTTCTAGTTTTTTCCTTTTCTTTTTTTAATTTTTTTTCATATTTAGATAAATATTTTCTTGTAGCCATTTATATTTAACAAAATATTTATAAATAAATAAAACGTGATTTATAATAGAAAATTATAATTGAACTAAAATAAAATTTAAAGTGTAGAACAATAGATCTAATTTATCAAAAGCTTTACTAAATAATATGGTCACTTTATATTCTAAATTTGTATAAATAATAATTTATTTCATATAACTAAATAAATTAATACTAATAAAAAAAGTAAATTATTTTTAAAGGATAACTAATGAAATTATACTTAAACAATACAAATTAAATAAATTACTAGAAGTATTAATATATATATATATATATATATATATATATATTATTGGAAATTGGAATGATTAAACTTAAATAAAATATATTAAAAAAATTTAAATAAAGTAACAATCACATCGGATCCACGTGATGATGGCTAGATGGTATAAAGCATAAACCCTTTAATCTTTATCTTTATTATTAGTTTTTTAATAAGTACATACTAGATTATAGTGGGACTTTTTTTAATATACAATGCATTCTATTAGCCATTAAAAGGGTCTTTAAATTTTTTTCTTAATTTGGATAAAAAGGTAAATAAGTCTTAATTAAAATATAACATAAATATATTATATTAGTTAAAAGATGGGACATTGTTTTATTTGAAGGCCTTAAGCAACTGACTTAATCGTTTATATACTAGAGCTGACATTGGGGCTTGTCCTCGCATGAGAGACTTGAATCTAAATCTTATTTACACAAATAACCGATTGTTCATTATCTTGATTATAATCGTTAAAAAGTAAATTTCATGAAGTGAACAACATAAGTTTAAGTCTATTGTTTCTAAAATAAATTTTTTAATAAAAAGAAATCACTAAAAGCAATTTAACCACCCTTCATCATTTTACTTTAGTAAAAGTATATGTTTTGTCCCTGAATTTAGGTCAAATTCTAAATGAAACTTGAAAGTTGAAAGGTTCTATTTTAGTTCTAAAAATATATATAAACATATTAAGTTAATCTTTTTGTTGTATTATCATTATAATTGTTGCTTATGTAAAATCACGTTGCACTCCATTGCAATAGAAGGTTACAAAAGACATAACTTGGTATGTTCACAAATTTTTTTAGGACATATGTTTTATACAATACTAGTGTTAATCCGTGTATATGCATAGTATAATTAAAAACTGAAAACTGAAAACAGCTGAAAACTGAAAACTGAAAACACTGTAATAAAATAATTTTTAAATGTGTGATTAGTACTGTGGGACCTATTTTTAATGAAAAAGTTGTTGAAAAGTGATGTTTATGGGTCCCGTGAACAATGTAAGGGTGCACTGTTCATGCAGAAAAGTCAACAATCACCGTTTAAAAAAAAATAAAAAACCAAAAGAAGGAAACACAGACGCAAAATGCGTTGCGTTTCAACTATCCAAATTGCACCATATATATATATATATATATATATATATATGAGTTTAAATTATACCTGACGTAAGAGTTATACCTTTTTTTTAAGCCATGGATGAGTTCTCTCTCTCTCTCTCTCTCTCTCTCATTGTTTTATTTTAGTTTTTTTTTTTTATATATACACCTAAGTTTATTCTTTCTTCTTTTGTTGTTTATTGAGTTTTTGATGATTTAATTATATTTTCTCTTCATTTTTTTGCATAGCATTAACTCACCTAGAACAAAAATTAAAAAAAAAATTAAATAGGACATGTGATGCAAAATTAGGCAACAATTGGAATTCATTTTAAAATCTAATTGAATTTTTTTTTTCTCAAATTTGGCTTTAATTATGTTTATATATATATATATATATATATATGAACTTCCTATTTACTATTTTACTTCATACGTGGCAATTTAATATGAGAAATACTAGCGACACAATAATTTCACAACAAAATTTATGTGACAAATTATTAGTGGTATGTAGATAAAAAAGAAAAAAAAAGTGATGTCTTTGGTGACCCAAATAAAAACTAATAATAGATTGACACCTAAAGTTTATTATGAAAATGTTAGGGATGTAAAACTCCTTATTTAATATTATTATCACACGATCTAAAAAAAATATTATATCTACAACATTTTCACAATAAATTTTAGGTAGCAAGTTGTTACTTGCTGTAACTAGTAAGCAAAAAAATAATTTTAGTAGTAATGACCTACGTTAGGAAAAAGTATTTTGTATCAAATGATATTATATTATCCATATCCAAACTCAAAAAAATGAGAGATATATGTATAAAAATTACTTTCCACTAATACACGTTTTTCATCTATTAATGAGGTAGTTATTTTTCTCACGAAAATTACTATTTTGCTTACCAACTACAGCAAGTAACAGCTTACTATTTAAGATTTATTGTGAAAATGTTGTAGATTTAGTATTTTTTTTTTAGACCTCACAACAAATTTTGGATATCAAGTTGTTACTAGTTCTAAGTTAGAATTAGTAATAGCTTGTCATCTAAAATTGTTTAGCGTTACTCTAAAAAAATAAAATAAAATAAAAACATTTTACACCCGTGACATACTGATAATAGTTTAAAGTTTTATACATGTGATAGTACTACAGTACCAATAGATCTCAGGTTTCTGATTTATTGCCTCCGACTATATAAGGCAATCACCCTGAAATTGTTTGGTACGTACGGAATCTACAGATACGTTCACTTTTACCTCCAGCTTTATAACCCAATTTTTCTTTTTCTTTTCTTAATGGTAACACAACCCAAATATCCAGTGGTAAGAATCTTTTAATTGTTGGATCATATTACCAATTTACCACAAAGAGTAATTCGAATAGCGGAAAGTAAAGGACAAACTCTCTCCAGATATGCTTTCTCCCCAGATAATTCCTCAACCTCTCTTTTTTTTTTTCTTTTTTTTTTCTTTTTTTATTATCATGGTAATCCGGTATTTGTGCAAATATATGTAAGCACTATTGTTGTGTATTTCAACTTTTTTTTTTCTTAGTATTTTTGGATGATAAAGAATGAAATTATATGGTGGCTGTGATGCGTGAAGAGGAAAAAAATATTTTAATAAATTAAAAAACAATATTTTATTAAAATATAATTTAGAATAAATAATCTAAGGGAGGTGTTTGTGAGAAATAATTCAGTAAAATTATATAAAAAAAAATAATAAGTTGTTATGTAAGTAAATAGTAATTTATGCATGAGCCGACATGAATATCGTGCTTTTTAGGATAACTCATGCCTCAAATCAACTCTGTCATATTTTCCACATCTTTCCCCCCTAACTCACACTTTTTATATAATAAAAAAATTATTTGGTAAGAACACTATTCGTTGGGATAAACCTATGATGCCCACGTTTTTTACCAGTTTTAACTTTTAACCCGCTTTTCACAGTTTCACCAAACACTTAACGATCAATTCATGAATTTGTCACAGGAGGACAGTTCTTGTTTCTTACTAGTTGGTAAGACCAACTTCAAAAATCTACCGTGTGTTAATTTGTTGTTTTCCTCTATATAAACACACGTGCTTCTGGTATTGTGCACCTCTCAATTCTCAGCTTCTGGTATTCTGATATCTGGTTTCTCTCAAGGCTTTTTTGATTCCTCATCTGGGTTCTCTTTCTTGTTTCTAGATTTTGTGTTGAAACATTGAACAAAATGCAAGAAACTGTGCATTTCGTGTTCGGAATCTTTGGTGGGTTGTATTCAATTTCTCTGCGTTTCTTTCTTTCTTTCTTGGCTTTTTGGACTTATGGTTCCTCTGTTTTGTTATCTTTCTCTGCAGGAAATGCTACTGCACTGTTCCTCTTCTTGGCTCCAATGTATGTATCATTTGAGAACCCCTTTTCGCTCTTATAAATCTGCCAACTTTTGGTCCTTTTTAACTCTTTTCTCCTAAAGGGTGTTGTTCTTTTTGATTCTTGGACATGTTTTTACAGTCTTTTTTACTCTCTTTTAGCCTTTATATTATATATATCTGATTAATCTGACTGACATATTCTATTACTTAGAAGTTGTTAATCTGTGTTATTCATGTGAGGAATTGTGAATAATTTTGGTACGTATTGTAGGATAACATTCTGGAGGATTATAAAGAGCAAGTCCACAGAACAGTTTTCGGGCATTCCATACGCGATGACCTTGCTCAACTGCCTTCTTTCTGCTTGGTATATAATATATGCTTCTTGTTTCATCAACCGGGTTCTTTTTAATTTTTATTGTTTTTTTTTCTTCATTTGTTACCTTTTTTTACCCCTATTCTTCTCTGTTTTTGTCATGAATTATGTGTGTCTTTAATTACTATTATTATGGTGATGATAATGATGGGGATTTTATAGTTAATTCATGTTAATTTCATGGCCACCCAGGTATTCAGGGGCCTCGGTGTTGGTTGGTTGGACTTGGGAGTCTAGGCTAGCAATTAAACAGGATGACAATTTTGGTTTAACATTTCTTGCTTTAGAAAATGAAATTTGATGCTTGGTTGATTAATGTTAATTTATTCTGCACTGTGCATGGTACAGTTTAATATACGTTTCTTTAGTAATTAAAATTTCAATTGGTGTGTCATTTATAAGAAATTTTAAATCTTTCCCAAAATTATCTCTATTTTTTTTTCAAAGAAAAATTCTCTCGATCTGCTAGTTCCTTTAATCTTAAATTGTAAAGAAATAAAATAACAAAAGATAAAAAATATGAACCATAAAATCTTTTGAAATTCTCCTAATTTTTTTTGAATTAATTGTGCAGCCAATAGTCCAAAATGATTTCCTTGTTTCATATTTTCAGAGTTGTCTAGTTCAATTGTCTTATAATTACTGATTTTATACATGAAATAAATGTTGAACAGGTATGGCCTACCCCTTGTGTCAAAAAACAATCTTTTAGTTTCAACAATCAATGGCACTGGTGCAGGAATAGAGGTCATATATGTGTTAATCTTCATCGTCTATGCCCCAAAGAAAGAAAAAACCAAGATTTTGGGGCTCTTCGCGTTTGTGCTCACCTTTTTCGCAGCCGTGGCCTTGATCTCCCTCCTAGCCTTGCATGGCAATACCAGAAAGCTCTTCTGTGGCTTTGCTACTGTCGTTTTCTCCATAATCATGTATGGCTCACCTCTATCAATCATGGTGAGTTTTAACTCTTAAGCTATTTCTTGATTTTTTTTTTTTCTTGTTAAATATTTAATGAAGGAATTGACTGGACCGTGATTGATTTGGCTTCAAAAATTATGCCTCAGCCACTGGACCCAGGTTCAGTTATTTTCAATATGCAATATGCACTTCTTTTTTTTTTTTTTTGTGAATTATCGACTATGATAGCTTGGTCACAGGGAAGTGTGACAGCTTTGGCCCATTTCTTTATGTTAGGCCATTTTCTGAGCAAGTTAGCCAATCAAGAAATTGGTTATCCCACTCAGGAATCAGATTATAACGCTATAAGACAAAATTTCGGTATAGTATCCTAATTCCTAAGTACTGTATCCTCGCCGCTTTTAGGTTGTCAAATTGATTTCAACAAAATGATTATGTTGACCAGTTCGACAAAAATAGTTTTACATTTTTTAATATTGATTAAATTCAATCGTATACAAATCTTAAATACAGTTCCTAAAAATTGTATGTAAAATTTTATTAGTATGTCAGAGCATTAGCATTTGAGGATACAAAACAAAAAAAAAAAAAAAAGCAAAAAAAAAAAAAATTCTTATTTTCCATCCTCAAACACTATTTCATCTATTTTACCTATCTATTTTACAACTCACCTTGCATTCTAGTTTTTATTTTTACATTTAACCTAATAAAATAATACAAACTACATAATAAAATAATAAAAAGTATTATTCTCTCTTTTTTTTCCCACTCACTTTTTCTCTTCACACACAACTACATATTAAAATAATATATATATATATATATATTTTTTTTTACAACCTATGAATAATAAGGTTTTATATATGCAACTTTATTATTCATAAGTTGCAAATTTTTTTAAGTTTACAAATCCAAATGGAGTGTGTTTTAGGTGGCTTAGGTTGTAAAATAGCAACTGAGGGTAAACACCCTCAGTGCTAGTGCTTTTATTATTTGTTTTAAAGTTAAGCATACAATTATGCTTCCTAAGAAAGTTTGGTTAAACATACTTTTTGGTGCATGAACTTATATGGGTTTTATATGTATATGCAGAGGACTGTAATTAGAACAAAGAGTGTTGAATTCATGCCATTTTTCCTGTCACTGTTTTGTTTCTTATGCGGTACTTCCTGGTTTATCTTTGGTCTGCTCGGCAATGACCCTTTTGTATATGTAAGCATCTTCTCTCAATTCCTTAACTATTATCTTATAAATGCTTCGTTGTAAGGCTGAGAAGTCTTGGGAAAAGGAAATATTGGAATGTTGTGGATATATTATCATACTCCCCAAAAGTTTAAGGCCAATTATAAATTTTTTCAACAAACTAATCGAGGTTGGTTACATGTATTCTTTTCAATTATTCTATTCTATTTAAAGTTGCTCTCTTTTTTTCCTCAAAAAGTCTAAGTTTTTTTTTTTTTTTTTTTTTTTTTCCTTAATGAATATGTTAGTATCTTTTACAAATTTTATGTTATTTTAAATCCTCTCAATGCCCATATATAAAATTCCTTAACATTATTTGTTTGCATATCCCTAGTAAGAAAATTTGTGTTCCACGAAGAGCTTAAGCATGGCCAATTTACAGCCTGAGTTCCCAACTTTTGAAGCTGATATCTCAAAATAAATAAAAATGAAATTGCATCGCTAACGTTCCCTCAGTTTCAAAACAAGTACCAATATGGTGTCTTATAAAAATAAAAAAATACCTATATTGTGTATTAATTTTTATACAAAGGGAAAAAGCTATTACACACAAGTGAAATAAAAACTGAAAGTTGTGTTTTTTAATTTGGAAATTATGACCTCAAGTTAATATTTCAGTTGATTTTCGCATGGGTGTAAATGTATGTATAACCAAGTGTGTATAATAAACACTGCTTGCTCTTATGGAAACGTGTAATGTTGTTCCAGGTGAACAATGGGTTCGGTTCTTTTCTTGGGGCCCTGCAGCTGATTCTGTACTTTATCTACCGTAAAAACAAGGGCAAGGGCAAGGGCAAGGGCAAAAACGAGAACGAGAACAAAAACAAAAACACTGCTGTAGTATCCGTGGAGCTGGGACTTCCTGATGAATTCAACGAAGATAAGGAGCTATCCAACACAAACGGTGCTCAGAACGGCCACGTATAAACTCGTAGCTTCTGCCCTTTTGGAGGCTTGGGACTGTACCCCCAATCATTGTCTTCAATCGTGCTCTGCCTCTAGTATCAAAAATTTAGTTCTATTATGCGCTGAATATTTACTCTGATCCTAATAATCTTCTAATGAAACAATGCTATTTTAGAAGGCACAGATCATGGTACAAACAAAATGTAGAATGTTGACTGAATCTGGGGATGTCTTTTGAAATGGTTTAGATTTCCATTTTTTTTCCCTTTCTTTCTGTAGTGGATTAAGGTTTTACATATGATAAAATGTTCTGCAAGAGGGTACTATCTTATCATGTTCATCGCATGATCGATCAGATGAAGTACTGTTTTAATGTCATGAAGCTACCCAATGTGCTAATGCCATGACTAGTTCATTGTGTACATTTGTATTCTGCTTTATTATAATAAAATGGACCTGTATTATCCTAGGCTCTGTCCTTGTAATTATGTTGCTTTCACTTTAGTTTATAAATATTTTGGTTTATATATATTTATATATCTTGTGGCGGTGGATGATTGCCGCTTCACCATGGAATTGTTAGGTTTCAATTAAAGAAGCCTGAAAGAGAAAATTAATTTAATATGCAACATTGTATGTGGGATTTTATCTGCTAGCATATGTTACCTTTGAAGGTTTTGGCTGGGGGTTGGCTCAACATAAACACGACGACAATGCCATTAGTACTTTCTGGAATTGTTGAGTTTTAGTGACGAAAAATCGTTTACAAATCTTTAAGGAGAATATCACATAGAGTTAGTCTCAAGATAACATGTTGGAAGACCACTTTAAAGTTTATGTTTGTGGGTTTCTCAACCAGTCATTCATAAGTATCATCCAACGTGAGGGACTTAATCGTTCACACTTGCACATCTAGATTTCCATAATAATAATAATAATAATAATAATAATAATAATAATAATCTTGATAATATCATTAAAAATGTAATTTATAGAGGCCGAAAACTAAATTATTTATAAAAATGTTTTGATTTTTTTTTTTTTTTTTTTTTTTTTTTGCTTTTTAGTGTAATCACCTTTTATATATTATGATAATTCCCAAATTTTTTTTTATTGAAGAGCACAAGCAAAGACAGGAATTTTTTATTAGACGGTTGGATTATCATATTAATAAATAATTGAACTATAGGCTCACGTGCGTGAGCGCGCGCGCGCGCGTGCACACACACACACACACACACACATACATATATATATATATATATATATGCATATATATAAAGACATGATTTGGACTAAATTGCGATGAGGCCAAATAATACGGGATAAATTGTAATTTACCACATTTAGGACATCTAAATCTTTTTTTTTTAGGATAACTCATAACTTTGATATTAAAATTATTTTAAATCAACATAAGTGTTTTTATTGAAGCAAAACCCTCAAACTCAAATCTATCATATATCTTATTTTAAGTTTTGGTTGATCTTATTATATGATAATGCACAAAAATCGTCAGTGAGTTGATCATCTACACACATGCCAATGGGTGTACCTAAAGAACAAAAGAAAAGAACCAAACAGAGAGCACTGGTGGGGTGTCGGCCAAAGACCCTCTGAAGGTTAAGTCAGTGATGGAAGAATCTCCAAGAACTCAAGAGTTCAAGAGCTAGGGAGAATTCACGTACCTTAAAAAGGTTAGGGTTTGTTGTTTATATAGTAGCGGATAGCTGACTTGAATCCCTTGATACGAGGAGAATTTCCTTATGGAGATAGTGAAGCAACAAGTAAGCGTACACCATCAGTCCGCATGGGTCCGGATGACGACCTGACCAGTCAATCTAGGCTTGAGTATATGTCGGAGGGTTCATCAGTTTTTGAGAGGGAGGAGGCATCTGATCCTCCTTTTGAGGAAGCTAGTCCCTCTGGGTGACATCCTAGGGAGATTATTCTTCCTGACGACTAGTCAGTTCTTGACTTCCCAGTTGATATGAGCTACGAAATTTTTTGTAGGTTGAGGCTCACTTTTAGACTCTTGACGATGTGCCTATTAGGAAGGGCAACGGAAGGGAAAAGTGTTATACTGGGAGCTCGTCGGATGTGGGCTTTTATGAGACTGCCTTCATAGCAGGGCTTTGTCTGCCTTTGACCTCCTTGCATCATTAGTTAGCAACTTACATAGGTGAATCTGTTTGTCAAAATTCCCCTAATGCTTAGAGCATACTTATCGGGGCCGAGGTGCTATAGGGTCAACTTAGTGAAGGACACTGGTCTCTAACTTTAGAGGAATTTTTTCATTGTTACAAACCCTAGGAGATCCCAAACCCTAGGAGATCCCTCATTCTAAGGGTTTTTACAACTTTGCATGTCTTGGAAGAGGCTTGTCACTTTGGACACTCTTCATGCATTTTGCAGTGGACCCGTCCCTTCCGAGGAAGCTCGATGACTTGATCAGGTTTCGTGAGTCCGTAAGTATATTACATCATTGCCTTCATTTTGTTTTAGTCTGAACTTCCCACTTTTTAACTTATTCGTTGGTTTCAGAGATGGATTCTTTGAAGAACAAGCAAGTCGCGAAGGATAGACAGGAGGAGATCAAGAAGGCTACAACATTGAGGGATTAAGGTGGGGGATTGTCGACATTATCCCCTTATGCATCCAAGAAGAGGAAGTACTGTTCTGACCTTCAATCGTTGGGAAAAGTGCCAGTGGCCCCTCCATTCATCCGGAAACATGCGAGGTCGTTGCTGACGCTCCTCGCCATAGGATTGGGAAGGGTCTTATGTCTTCCCAAGGCCCTGTTGCCCCTCCTGTTCCTTTGCTGGTAAAGGATAAGGAGTATGCAGTGGACACTACCCATTCCATCGTCTGGGATGCTGACATGGATGAATGCTCGGAGCATGAGACTGACCCTTTGGGTGACTTCGGTCTCTATGATATAATGAGGGTATGTTGTATTTCTATCTCATTCATCCCTTTTTCAAGTACTTTTGTCCCTTTTTGACTCTTTATTTTACTCTTCCCTTTTGACTTACATTTGTCCCTTTTGATCAGGGCTTGGTGAGGATACGGGCTCTATAAATTCGTTGTACATTGTAAAAGGCGTCGGTCAAGCACCTGAAGAATCGTCTGGAGACTGAGGCAGATTCTTTGAAGAGATTCAAGGAGTTTGGTTGAACTTTTGGTCAGGAGGTGATTGAGCTAAAGGCCAAGCTTGGTGGGGTAACTCATCAATATGACGAGTTGATGAAGGAGAACGCTAACCTGAAGTCCGAGGTGGCTGCTTTTCACGAGCACATGGATAAGGTGAAGGAAGAGGTAATTGAGGAATTCCAAGTGTCTCAACCTTATTTTAATGAGATGGGAGGTTATTATGGGGATGGCTTCAAGGACTTTCGTGAGCAAGTCATGCTCCTGTTCCCAAACTTGGACTTCTCCTAAATCCAAATCAAACTCAACACCCCGACGACTCCACCTGTAGAGCCTATTCTCAACAATGTCGACACCGATCATGAGGTGCTGGTGACCGACAGACTTAGTGATGTGGCCAACGACCCCAAAGACCCTTAGGAGAAAGCTAATAATCCCCCTGTCAATCCTTAAGAAAAACTTTGTTTTCCTGTTTTTTTTTTTTTTTTTTTTTTCTAGTTTTTTGTTTGTAACTTAAAAACAACGATGGTGCCCTGTTTTGGACTTAAGTTACTTTTTTGTTTTAGGTTGATACTTTCGTTTTTCAGTAATTTTATAATGTTTTATGTCTACTTTGTAGTAATTTTTCTTTTGCGTTTTGTACACAAGTGTTTGTGCTTGTTGGTTTGTCTTTCATCAACTAACTTTTGTTTAGTTGTCGGTCTGGAGGTATTGTCTTAGAGTGTTGGGCACTTATTGGCCCTTTGAAAGAGAATTATGATTCGTTGGTTTCCCTCAACCCAACTCTCTTCTTTCTTTTCTTCTTTGAATTGTCGGTTTACCCTTCAGGTAAGGTTTTAGCATTTACATAGATTAGGTTTCCGAGGACTTCCTCGATCATCGATTTTACCCCTTAGGTAGGACTTGAGATTTAATGAGGACCAGGTGCTTGAGGGCACCTTGATCGTCGGTCCATCCCATGGGTAGGACATAAGATTTGATAAGGATTAGGTGCTCGAGGGCCTCCTTGATCATCGGTCCATCCCGTAGGTAGGACTTAGGATTTGATAAGGATCAGGTGCTTGAGGGCATCCTTGATCGTCAGTCCATCCCGTAGGTAGGACTTAGGATTTAATAAGGATCAAGTGCTCAAGGGCATCCTTGATCATCAGTACATTCCATAGGTAGGACTTAACATTTGAGGAGGATCAAGTGCTCGAGGGTGCAAGGATTGACACTAGCTGAAGGAATAGTAGCTGATTTAGAGGACAGCTGAACCTCCTGAGCAAGATGTTGAGAACAGAGGATTAAAGGAAGGAAGAAATAGAAGAAATAGAGAGACGGTGATAGGAAGAATAGAAGGATTCATTTTCTCAATTGCCCCCTTTCCCTCAATCATATACGTGCCTTTTATGTACATGATCTGTTGCTGGCTTCTAACTAACTTTACAACTCACTCTATTCTGCCAGCTACACATTATAACTGCTACTAACCATACCTCAGTCCTATTAACCCAACCTCACTAACTATAGTCACTTACCAGCCTCATATGACAATAAAATATACCACACTATACAGTAATGCAGTATTGACAATGTGACAGTAATGGTCCTAACAAGGGCGACCTTGATCGTCGTTTTGCCCTTTAAGTAGGGCTTTGCTTTTATAAACCTTTCTTCATTGTAGATGATAAAAATAATTCCATTTGAAAGTAAACTGAATAGAATGTTGATAACTTGCTGTTTAATCAACCCAAAAGCTAGTATTCCAAGGATGATGTAGCCTTTGCCCGTCGAGCATTTGCAAGTAGTAGGTGCCCTTCCTGTTGCAATCAATGATTTTGTACTGATGATGCCAAGAATCAACTTAGTAAGCTACAGGGCCTTCACGCGCTTTGAGTGAACCTGCACAAATGAAAAGAACTTCAAAGGGAGGTACCGGCGTGGTATCGGCCAACGACCTTCCGATGGTTAAGTTAGTATTACTCACAACTCTAGAGTGCTAGAGTCGGGGAGAATTATGTGTACCTCGATTTGGGAGGGTTTGGAAGTATTTATAGTAGTATGGGGCCTTAGCCAAGACGTGCTTGGGAAGATACCTCTTTACCAGAATTGTCCTTGATTAGCGTGGAGCGCAAGATACCTCTTGGGCGATAAGTGTGTTGGGCAAGACATCCCTTTGGGAGCGATCGTGCTGTGCAAGACATCTGTCCAAGTATGATCGTACGTGGCAAGACTCATTTTCTCATGGAAGCGTACATGGCAAGATACGCCTTGGTGCCTCCAGCCTCACCTCATCGTTCATTACTCCCGTCAGCTTTCTTAAGCCTCGTCTCGTCAAGGTGACGCATCCGTCGTCTACTTCCGTCAGCCTACATCCCATCGTTAGCTAACGCAGGCTGCCGGCGTCTAGTAGGCGTTTTATCCCTATCATGTACGGACCTTCCCAGTTAGGTCCTTACTTCCCTTGCATGGGATCTATTGGAAAAACACATGGAAAAATACAGTTTTGTATCTCATACAAAAACACGCAATGGAATATAAATGGATCTACTTCATTCATGTGAGATAACATGCAACATATGAGTTTTAAAAACAAAGAACAAGAAGGCGTACCTTGATGCCGTGAAATTCCAAACAAAATGAAGATTAAACTTAGGAAGACTTTTAATCTTCACTTCAATTCCACAATGTTCTCAAGATGTGCGGTCTCTCAATTAGTTTTATACGTATTTGTTCAAGAGAGTAACCAAGTCTTTTTCTTAAGAAAAAACTCTGAATCTTTCTCTTTTTAATCATACATATATATCTGCACTTGAGAGTTACTTTATTTAATAACTCTTATTAAATAAATAACTAATTATCTAATTGGGTTAGCCTTTTGGGCCAGCCTAATTAGGCTTAAGTGTGTGGCTTGGAGTGGGATTAAAAGGGACAAATAAAACTCTATCTCCAATGGGCTTTGGACTTATCTGTCAAGACAAGTTCAAAGTTACCATTAATTATATTTAATATCACTATATAAATATAATTGCACTCTAGGCCTTATTAATAAATTATATCCCAAGACTTTAATAACATTTTATCCCTTCATGAAAATATTCGTAGTAATATGAAGTCATAATATATAACTATCACTTTGAATATTACTACATCTTAATCCTTGATTACCCAGTTTAATCCTTTAAGTTATTTACATATATTTTATGAAATTATTTCATAAAATATAAACTTTAGTAATTCTTTACTAAAGTGGTTAGGTCTAAAACTCTGAATAACCAAACTCATTAAACTTATCTCAAGGGAATATTTTATATCTCTATAAAGAGACTACGAATTCAATCTTGAGAATATGTATTCCTTCAACATTATATGTGGTTACCCAACATACTGAGGTTTTGACCATTAGATTAGATCTCACTTTTGATATATCAAAGCAACCTACATTTTATGATCAGATTCACTATTCTCTCAGGATTGAGAGTTATGTGAATAAAAGTTATGAGATTTATTATTCATTTGGAAGTCGTTAATAGAATAATAAATTTCATAGCGGTCCAGTTCAATATGTCTTATACACTTAAAACATATTAACATATCATTTAGAAGTCTTCACTTCCACAATCAAGACAAATCATTTTAATTATCATGTTATAGTCTTCGCGAATGAAATGCCCAATTTCATCACCAACTATGAACTAAGATTTTGAGTTTACAAAAAACTTGTAATTTATATCTTTTGTGTCTAAATCACATAAATCACATACTATGCATATCAAGAACTATATGATAATGTCCAAATAATCATGTTACCATTATTTTAGATAATAATAAAACAACTTTATTACATATAACATAATGTTATACATAATGTCATACACAATGTCATATATAGCATATATTAGGATTTTAGGGCACTAATCCTAATATTATTTTTGGTGGCCATGGTCACTTTCCTTAAGACAAGGTCCTTGATGCTGAAGTGTCGAGACTTCACCTTGGCATATAGTGCTTGGCCATGAGGTCTTGGTACCGGGTTATTCATAGTTTAGCAGTTACTTTTACTTCATCTAGCAGATCTAAGTGCAGACAGATCCCTTCTTCGTTCTTCCCTTCGTTATGGGGAGCTATCTTATAGCTTTCTATTCCCACTTCCATGGGGATGATAGCCTCACTCCCAAATGCGAGACGAAACAGTATTTCTCCTGTGGGTGTCCGAGCATTTGTCCTATAGGCCCATAAGGTGCTCGGTAGCTCGTCCGGCCATATCCCCTTTGCCCCCTCAAGCCGAGTCTTGATTAGTTTGAGCAAAGATCTATTTATAACTTCAACTTGCCCATTGGTTTGTGGGCGGGCCTGCTTCTATCCACTTGGTGAAGTAGTCAATCCCCATAACAAGGAATTTGAGTTGTCGTATTGCCATCGGAAAGGGTCCCATGATGTCTAGTCCACATTGAGCAAAAGTCCATAGGGCGTTCATTGGGGTGAGTAGTTCTGACGGTTGCCTTATGACATTGCTGAATCATTGGCTCTAGTCACATGCATTCACGTAGGATTGGGCATCCTTCTACATTGTAGGCCAATAGTACCCAACTTGAATGAGCTTATGGACCAACGATCGTGCCCCTGAGTGGTTCCTACACACCCCTTCATGGACTTCCTTCATAACATAGTCTACTTCGTCGGAGACCAAACACCTTAGGTATAATCGGGAGAAACCTCTCTTGCATAACACATCTGTTATCAGCACAAAGCGCAATGCCCAAACCTTCAATCGTCGAGACTTGTCGCGATCTTCGTGAAATGTCCCATTCTTGAGGTAGGATATGATTGGAGTTTTCCAACAATGCCCTTTGGTATCACCTATATCTCCAATTCCTCTATAACGGGGGAGTGTTGAGTGAGGGATAGGACCGGACGACCAACCATCATGTGTTTCGTAGATGCGGCTTTGGCTAATCAATCGGCAAGCTCATTTTCCTCCCCTGGGCATAACAAATGGAGTTGCCACCTTGTTATATGGTCTAGAAACCATGAATATAGCGTCTTTCAGAGGAAGGACCTTTGATCTTACTACCAAAGTTTGGGTTTGGAGTTTAGGTACATTCTTGGAAAGGTGTTAGGCACCCAAGATCGCCCAACCCTAAGGTTGGCCTCCCATCATTGTGTCTTACGTCTTAACCTTATTAAAAATATGTTTAACACTTGCATCTATACTCATACACAAACTAGCATACATCTAAGCATACAATCATGGTATCCTTCATCCCAAAACACACATACTTATCAATCTAAAAGAAAAGGGAGCCAAGGCACAAAAGAAAACCTAGCAGTCATCTAACATGTAAAAAACCTATCAGGCATCTACTACAAGGCAGCAAGCAAACATATTACAAAACCCTAGTCTTACATTTAAGCATGTTCTATCATATCATCAAAGTGATACCTTAATACAATGCATGAATATTGCTAATGCATAGCTTATCCTTTACTTACCTATTAGCAGCACAACATCTATGATATCAATGTATGAACATGTGAATGAACGGCATTAAAGCTAAGAAACCCTAATCTAGACATGTGATAATAAACAAACATGTTAAAATGTAAATGAACAGTTATGGGGCTTGAAACATGTGAAAATGAGGCTACACAGAATACACATGTGAGTGCAAAAACAAAACAGACAAAAATTAGGGTTTCTGGGTAATGGCATCACGCATGCAAGAACAAGTCTGCATACGCATGAGTTCATCTTATGTGTGTAGGCTAGATCATGTGTACGTAGATCCTTATCCAGAAAACCTAATTTACACAAAAATAAAGCAGAAGCCAAACAAAACATAATATGTAAAATCTAACAACCTGACATGCTTAAAGACATAAAGAAACCATAAAACTAACCTAAACAAACATGTGTAAAAATAAAATAAACAAAAATAACATATTAAAATAAAAATTAAAGGCAAAAAAGAAAAGTGAAAAGTTTAAAAGGATACCTTGAAGCAAAAGCTCCTAGGCTTGATATTTGACCGTTCCCCTCAGTCAAATCTATCACAATTCAATAAAATAGTGATTAGCAATCTTAAACTCAAAGGATTGGGGTCAGAGAAGGTTCCAATCTAATAAAAATGACTTGAGGGTGTTTTATGAAAAAATCGCTTTTGATTCACTATTCTCTAGTGAATCTTAGGGTTTTCTCGTGGGATTTCTGTGTTTTGAAAATATATCATATAAGGCTTTTTATAGTTGAAAAAATGGGGTTTGGAAAGGCTCCCAGATGATGTGGGATTCATTCCAAACCTTAGCCATTATTGCAAAAAAGTTGGCTTTCTTATGCTTTTAAAACCCTAGCTGCATACGCAAGAATGTGGCTGCGTATGCCGGCCGCGACTCACGTATGTAGGTCGAGGGCCACTTTTGTCATTTCATTTTCCAAAAATAGAATTTTTCTCATTTAAAAAATTAAATTTTCCATTTTAACACTCCTCAAGTCATTTTAATATCTGATTGAGCCCTAAAATGGCCTTGGCCCTTAAAGTTCGAGCATCATTGGGAAACGGGGGCCCAAGTCGTAAGGGATAAAAAATACAGTGTCTATAGATGCCCCTCTTTTGATTCATGAGCTTCACTAACAAAATCAAAAGAATAAGAGATAAAAAATTTTGTTTCGACGTATAGCTCGGGAAATGAGAAACGACAGGTTCACTATCCCAGAACCTCGATCTTTTGCCACTTGTAAGCAAATGACGAATGACTCACTATCCTAGAGTCACTAAAAGAAAAAATAAAACAAGGTGTTCTTACGACCTAACCCACCACACAACAAAAGGGTATTGTCTCTGTGGTGTCCATCCGGGGCTCTTGCCTCAAACTTCTACGAGTAACTTGTTCCTCTTGCCTCCTTCGCTTCTTTCTCTAACTTTTCTTGTGAGGCTCTTGCCTCGAGCTAGGCTTAACCTCTTTCTCTATCACTATCTCTACCTTTTTTTACCATGCCTACATGTTCAATTTCCAGAGGATATGTGCATGAGTAGGATCCACTAAGGATGGTGAAGAACTTGCAGAGGAGTAGATGGGGAGGAATCTTTTACCTCTCACGACTTGTTTGGAGATGAGAAACTCGCTGAGGAGTAATATGGATGGACTTACTGAGGAGTATTGTAAATGTGTGATCCACTAGGGAAGAATCTTTTGCTTCCTATATGGTTCACTGAGGATTTTAAGAGAGAATTTTCTGCTTCCTTGCTGGAGATTTTTTTTGGTGTATGGGACTCATTGGGGAAGAATCTTCTGCTTCCTTACTAGGGATATTTTGGGGAAGACTCTTTTGCTTCCTTAATGGGGATTTGCTTTAATGTGCTTGGGTCCATTGGGGAAGAATCTTCTACCTCCTCAATGGAAATTATGCTTGATATGCCTGAACAATTGAGGAAAAGCCTTTTGCTTCTTTCATGAGGATGATATTTGATAGGTTTAATCCTTTTTGAGGAAGAATCTTCTGCTTCCTTTACCGGGGGTATTGCTTGAGACGCTTGAAATATTGAGGAAGAATCTTCTGCTTCCTTACTGAGGATGATGTTCTTGATATGCTCGATCTGTTGGGGAAGGTCTTTGATGTGCTTGAACCACTGGGGATGGTTTTGATGTTCTAAAACGAGGGAAAATTTTTCTACTTCCTTTACCGCTCACTGGGGAGTCTTTTGATCATTTGTGTTAAATTGGGGTAATCTTGAAATATTCTTCTTTTTTTTTTTTTTTTTTAAAGAAAATTTTTTTTTTAACTGTTCATGACTAAACTACACATAGTTTAGCCATCAGAACTGGCCTTTTTATTCTCCAACGGTTACCAACCGTTTCTTTTCTTCTTCTTCTTCATTCTCTTCATCTCCCTCACCTTTTCATATTCTTCATAAGTCGTTTCTCTTTTGTCTCTTCAAAAACCTCCCTTTCCTCTTTCTTTTCCTCACTTCCTGACTCTCTCATCCTCTCAGACTCTTTCATTTCCTCATTTTCTCTCATTCTCTCATCATCTTCTCTAATGGCACCCAAAGCCTAAAAGACATCCTACGTCCTATCTTCTGATGCATTCCATCTCACTCGCTGGAGTGGAGCAACGAGGTTGGTGGGGCTCCCACCATTGACATACCAGCCAGAGAACCGCATTCATGTAGCTGAATCTATAAATTTTAAAACTTTTTCTCATTTTAAAGTTCCTATCTGATCTTCTGTTTCAATGCATTTTTGGCCATGTAAATGATTAGGTTTTGCTATGGGGCGGGTTTATATTAAAACCTGACATCTTAAAAGGAGTAGGAACATGTCTAGGATTGATTTTGGATGATGCTTCTTTGAAAATATTGAACAACTGCTTCTGTCTGTGTTGCATGCGTGGGCTCGAGCCTGCCTACGCAAATTGAATTCATGCATTAGTGTCTCTGTTCTTGCGTACGCAAGTCTATTCTTGAGGTTCTGCGTACGTGGGAGTGGGCCTATGTACGTGGGGTCTTGTCTACGTGCATGGGCTTCGACTCGCATATGTGAGACACCTGACAGAAGCCATACTTTGCCCATTTTCACTCCTTTTTCACCCGTTTCACCTCCATATGCAATTCTAACACCCTTTTTCGTCATTATTGCATCTGAAAATTACTATATCGGTCTTTTTATCTTCATTCTTGCATCAAAACACCATATTCCTAAATTTCACTAGAATCATGAATCCAATGTCATCTTTCTTTTGGTAGTCATCATCCCCTTATGCTGGTAGGGGAAGCACCATCAAAGTGGTGGAGTGGTTCAACATACTTGTTCCCGAAACTAGGGGTTATATCTAGGAGGCGAGCTTCGAGCCTGTCGTTAGCCTTCTTCCTAAAAAGACTGCGAGTGCTACCTTGGTGCAGTGCCTCATTGAGAGGTGGTGTGACACTACCCACACTTATCATATTATCAAGCGGGAGATGACGATGACTCCCTATGACTTTTATCACATGACTGGCCTTAGCTTCGAGCGGGCCATCATTAGTTTGGACGGCGTTTCGAGTGTCCAACTGGGCATTGACATGTTGGGGAGGAAGTACTCCACTGAGACCATTCGCTATTTTGACTTGGTGTCGGATTACATGTTCCTCCCACAAAGGACTACAGAGGAATGTGTCCATATGGCTAGGGCTTTCCTTCTCCACTTGTTGGGGGCTTACCAGTTTGCCAATGGTGGGAAAATAGTGTCTTTGAGGTGGCTATCCCACTTCTAGGACTTTGAGGAGGCACAAAGGGCCAACTAGGGGCAAACATGTCTTGCTTATCTTTATTCCAACCTTGACACTCTCAACTGGGGCAGCTTGCAACAACTTGTGGGGCCTTGGAAGCTCCTTGAGGTTAGTTCTCTTTTCATCTTTTGCACCATTATTTGTAGCTTGTAATCTTGCAAACTATATTGTCCTGAAACTATCATTTTGAAACTGTCATCTTGTAAACTACCATCTTGCATCTAAACTGTGGCTTATGCTTCTTTCTTGCAGAGGTGGGTTGTTAGGTGCGGCCATATAACTTTATGCACCAACCTAGTTCTGAGGGATTTTCACCACGTGAGGACACATCTTGTGGGATTGACTTCAGATGAGATAATTTTAAGAGTTTTAGTTGTTCATGCTTCTTCCTTTATTACCCTTAGGATACTATCTTCCCAACCTTGTGCCTTTACAGGTAAACTGAGCCTCGTGGGTCGACCAACCCCTTCCTGCTACTCAAGACTTAAAGCCTACTGCTCTTATTGCTTCGGAGATCACCCGACCCTTTCAAAGGCGGAGAGGGTGAGGTGCCAGTTGGTGGGTAGGGATGACCCACAGATTTCGATGGACCTACTTGAGTTCATGCTTGCCCCACACTCCATGACTGATGCTGAATACAACTTGTTAGGTTCTAAAGATTAGGAACTAATGTATTTAGAACTTCAATTTGTATGTTGGCAAACCATGATCAAAACAATGTTTAGTCGTGTGTTAGACTTGCTCAAAGTATGGGTTTAATTGTAAAGTTGGAATCGAGTTTTTATGCAGAAGTACTGTTCACTTTCTGTATGACTCGATCGATCGAAAATTAGACTCGATCGATCGAAAATCGCACAGAACGTTTTTCTGCAGAATTTTCCAACTCAGCCCAAGCCCGTTTTAATGTATAGGGTTTTATGTTTGCCCTAAGTATAAAAGGGAAAACCCTAGCCACGTTTTTAGAGTTCTGTTTTGCTGTGTTTGTGAATCTCATTGTGAGATCTAGAGGTGTTTACCTTCACATACACTTAGGGTTTACAAACTTGAGATTTATGTCAAGAGTTGTGTAGATCGTTACAGTTGCAGAATCAAAGAGCACAAAGATATACAAGCAGGTGCGCTTGTGGATTTGCTGAAGAATTCCGGAAAGAAGGAGTCCGTGGATCTCGGAGCTATTATGGGGTCATGGTAGTAAGTTTCCTACAAGCAGGTAGCAATATGACGTTAGTGGTCTAAGTCTATTGTGTAAACTTCAATTCTTTCATAGTGGATTCAGTTTACCTTGAGGATAGCTAGGTCAAATCCTCCCCAGGTTTTTACCGGTGTGGTTTCCTGGGTCATCAGATCTTTGTGTTGTTTATTTTCCGCTGCTTTGTTATTTTTGCTTAATTATGTTAACCTAGTTTTAATTAAATTACCTAAGTTATTCACTTGGCTAATTCTCTAGGTTAATCTGTTGGGTTAAGGGGTCTAAACGAACTGACACAACTTGTGGGGGAGTGGCATATCCTATGCCAAGCGACTTCTTGAGGGGTTGGACTATAAGGAGTTCAACATCACTTGCCTTATGCCTGCTCCTCCTGCTCAGGTATATGCTCAAACTCTTGTACTTATTCTCTCTCTTTTTTCTTTGTTTGTTATGACCCCTAATGTGGGAAATTGTAATAGGGGGACCTGTTGCCGGTGAGTCCAGTGATCCTCCACATATCCCTTGGATGGTTTATGCTTATTCCTCGGATGGCTTTGTTAGGGAGCATGTCGTGCCCCACAACCCTAATGTCATGGGCTATCCTTTCCCTTTTAACACTCGAGCCGTGAGTGCTTTCTTCCCTTTGTCCTGTCACTTTGCCTAATTTCTCTTCTTGTTTCAGTTACTAACCCTTCTTTCTTCAAATTGCAGCCCACTATCCAAGAGAATGAGGAGTTGGTATAGCTGGCCGGAAATCTTAAGTTGGAGGTGACTAACTACTCGAGGGAGCTATATGGTCTTGGTGGAGTGGCCCACCCAGGCAGTGGTGATGATGATGGTGGTGGCGAGGAGGAGGATCCAAAGGCGACTCCTAGCTAACAGTCAAGGAAGAGGTGGCACTGTTGATCACCTGCAGTCACAGCATATATACAACAAACAACTTTTCTTTTTTTCTTTTATTGTTTTTCTTTTATTATTCCCTTTAGCAGGCATTTGAGTTTGGTTTGAGACAAAGGATTGTATTTAAGAACGTCTTTTTACATTTATGCTTTTGACTGGAACTTAGCACATAATATACAAGATAATGATAAATTGTATGTTTCTATACAACTTTGCTTCTTTGATGCTTGTAACCTGATGCTTGGAATATGTCTTGAATGATTCTTTAGGTCACACGAACCCTAGAAATGCTTGGGAGTAGAAAACTTTGTTCAAAATAGGGGAACATAGGCTTCTGCCAAGCGCCGTGCATTCGTGTAAATATGCCTGCATACATAGCTTTGACTTTGCGTACGCAAGGTTGATTGTGCGTATGTAGGCTGCGAATCAGAAAAACCCTAGCCAACTTACTTAGGTATAAAAGTAGCCGTTTCAGTCCAAAACCCTTACCACCAATGTATTTCCAACCTAGAGAACACTTTTTTGAGGTCTCCCAATGGCAGAAAACTCTCTGTTTGGTGTCTCCACTTGGATTAGGAAGCTTGGTCCCGATTTCAAGGATTTTGTTGCTCCCTATAGCCTTTCTTGCGTCTTCCCTTACTATTAAATTTGGGTGGATAAGCCTCTTCTTCGTGCTGCTACCAACTATTGGGTTCCTTCTCTGCATGTATTCTGCTTCAATGGAATAGAATTATGCCTTACTATTGAAGAATTTCCTACTATCATAGGTGAACCGAAGATTGATGATCTTATCTTTCCTACCATGGGTGAGGATCTTCCTTCCATGCTATGAGTTATATTGGGTGTCTCTGAAACCACAGCCAATAGGTAGTGTGTCCTTGGCAAACTCAACCTTAGGCTGGTCTTTGATTACTTTTCCGGTTCGGGTCTTCCTGAGGGTGAGAGACCATGATCAAACTACCTTTATGCATTTTTTTTGTGTGCTCTTGCAAGGTGTTTCTATAGGAAAAATACATGTTTGTATCGCATATAAAACATACGCAGCGAAAAATTAACGGATCTACTTCATTCGCAATTGATAACATGTACTATGTAAATTTCAGAATTTAAGAACAAGAAAGTGTACCTTGGTATGGTGAATTTCAAAACAAAGATTAAAAGTACTTAGGAACACTTTTAATCTTCACTCCAATTCCACTAACGCCCAAGAAGTGTAGTCTCTCAATCAGTTTTATGTGTTTATTTAAGGAAGAATAAGAGAGTGTCCAACACTCACATGCATACCATTTTATATTCATACAAAATTCTATACGTTTCTCTCCTTATAACTGATTATCTAACTGGGCTCCAATTGGGCTTTAGTATGTGGCTTGGAGTGGAACCAAAATGGAATAAATAAGACACTAGCTCCAATGGGTTTTGGGCTTTTCTATCAACTCTTGACAAGTCCAAACTTACCATTCCTCTTTGTAGATGAAATGCCCAATTTCATCACCAACTATAAACTAAAATTCTTAGTTTATAAAGAACTTGTGATTTATATCTTCTGTGACTTTTCACATAAATCATATACTATGCATCTCATGGACTATATGAGAATATTCGAATATTCATGTTACCATTATTTTAGATAAGAATAAAACAACTTTATTAATTACAACACTAAGTCATACATAATGTCATACAAAATATCATACATAGCATCATACAATAGGATTTAAGGACACTAATCTTAACAATTTCCCACTTTTCCTAAAAACTATTGTTCACTAATCTAACACTCATTCTCTCCAAATGTGACTCAAAAGTCCTTTGAGGCAATGCTTTGGTAAAGGGTTCTGCTAGATTATTTGCACTTTCTATCTTTGCTACTATGACATCTCAACGAGCAACAATGTCTCGAATGATGTGGTACTTTCTCTCAATGTGCTTTCCTTTCTTATGATTCTTTGGCTCTTTGGATTATGCAACCGCTCCACTATTGTCGCAAAACAATGTGATGGAAACTTGCTCCATTCTCACAACACTAAGATCAGAAATGAATTTTTTGAGCCAAATAGCTTCCTTTGCCACCTCACAAGCAGCAATATATTCTGCTTACATGGTGGAGTCGCAATACAAGATTGCTTAACACTCTTCTAACTTATGGCTCTACCTCCCAAGGTGAACACATAGCCTGAAGTGGACTTTCAGGAATCATGATCTAATTGAAAATCTGAATCCATATAACCAATGGGAATCAAATCCTTACTATGGTAAACAAGCATATAATCTCTTGTTCTCCATAGATACTTAAGAATATGCTTTACAGCTTGCCAATGTTTTGGTCCTGGATTTGATTGATATCGGCTGACCATGTCAACTGAATAACAGATATCTGGTCTAGTACAAAGCATGACATACATTAGACTTCCCACTACAAAAACATAAGGAACTTGTCTTATCATATTTTTTTCCTTTTAAGTCTTAAGCCTTTAGTCATCAGACAAAGGAACTCCATATCTAAAAGAAAGTAATCCTTTCTTGGAGTTTTACATGCTAACCGTTCTAGAACCTTATCTATATATCCAGCTTATAATAAGTCTAACATCTTATTCTTGCGATCTCGCCAAAGCTTGATCCTTAGAATGAAGTTAGCCTCACCCAAGTCTTTCATATCAAATTGGCTTGACAACCAAACCTTTACTGATGACATTACCCCTATATCATTTCCAATGAGTAGAATATCATCAACATAAAGCACTAGGAACATTGCTACTTTATCCCGATGTCTTTTGTATACACATGATTCATCAAGATTTTGTTCAAAATCAAATGACTTGATTGCTTGATCAAATCTGATGTTCCATGACCTAGATGCTTGCTTAAGTCAATAAATGGACCTTTTCAACTTGCATACCATATGCCCTTGGTTCTTTGCTATGAAACCTTCCAGTTGCATCATATAGATTTCCTTTTCAAGATTGCTGTTGAGAAATGCAGTCTTGACATCCATTTGCTAAATCTCATTATCATAATGAGCAGCAATAGATAAAAGAATTCTGATAGATTTAAGCATTGCTACTGGTGAAAAGGTTTCTTCATAATCAATACCTTCTTTTTGTGTATACCCTTTCGCTACAAGCCTTACTTTAAAAGTTCCAACATTTCCATCTATCCCTCTCTTTCTCTTGTAAACCCATTTGCAACCAACAGGTTTAATGCCATTAGGCGCCTTTACAAGATCCCAAACTTGATTGGAATACATGGAATCTAATTCAGATTTCGTAACTTTGACCCAATGATGTGCATCTATATCATTTATTGCTTCTTCATAAGTGTAAGGATCAGTTTCGGCTTCTTCTAAGATAGCTTCATAAATTTCTCCTAGACCTATAAATTTTATAGGTGGCCTAACAATCCTCCTACTATGACGAGGCACTTGTGTACTCGACATCTCATGAGTAGCATCTTGTGGTGTATCTAATACAACCACATCATCCCTAGTTTCATTCGTTGGTTGTTCATTTACAAGTTAATTCATTTCAGCCAACACAACTCTACTTCTCATAGTATAATCATTCATATAGTTATTTTCCAAGAATTTGATATTTATACTAACAAACACTTTGTTATCTTTATGACTATAGAATAAACCTCCAACAGTTCCTTTTGGATACCCTACAAAGAAAACCACTTTTGTTTTAGAATGTAACTTGTCAGACTTTCCTTTTAACACATGCTGGACAACCCCAAATATGGAGAAGTCTTATACTAGGCTTACGCCCATTTCACAACTCTACATGTGTTTTAGGAACAGACTTTGAAGGTACTAAATTCAGAAGATACATTGCAGTATCTAAGGCATATCCCCAAAAGGAAATTATTAGAGTCGAATAACTCAATATGGACCTAACCATATCTAAAAGAGTCCTATTCCTTCTTTTTGCTCCACTATTTTGTTGTGGAGTTCCAAGTGCAGTCAATTAAGATACAATCTCATTTTTAGTTAAGTAATTCTTGAAATCCCCAAGAAGGTATTCGCTACCACGATCAGATCGAATGACCTTTATGCGTTTGATTCTCAACTTTAGCTTTTAACTCTTTGAACTTATCAAAGGCTTCGGACTTTCGTTTCATTAGGTACACATAACCAAATCTAGAGTAATCATCAGTGAAAGTAATAAAATAGTCATAGCCACCTCTTGCTTGAATTAACATAAAACCACATACATCTAAATGCACTAGTTCTAACAACTCTTAGGCTCTTCTACCTTTTGCATTAAAAGGTCGTTTGGTCGTTTTGCCTTCCAAACAAGATTCACAAATTGAAAAATCATCAAAGTCCAATAGCTCTAAGAGACCATCTTTGATCAGTCTTTGAATCCTATTTGAATTAATATGACCCAAACGTAAATACCAAAGATATGCATCACTAGTAGAATGAAACTTTCTCTTTGATGATTTCAAATGAGAGTTATTATCTAATTCAGAATTATATAATTCATACTTATCAGGAGTTAAAATATAAAGACCATCCACAATATTGCTGGAACAGATAAACATTTTACCCTTCTTTTTTACAACATTGTCTTTAAGAATAACACAATATCTATGTTTACCTAAATAAGTTGTTGAAATTAAATTCCTATGAACATTAGGTACATATAGACAGTCTTCTAATATTAAAACCCTAGACTCAAAACACAAATTAAAAACTCCAATAGCTACAACCGGAATCCTGCTCCCATCAGCCAAAGTAAGAAACAATTCCCCTTCATTAAGTTTTCAGGTCTCCTGGAACCCCTGCAAACAATTGCAGATATGATTAGTACAACCTAAATCTACACAGTAGGAATCTGTGGAATTTTGTACTAAACATATTTCAAGGAGGAATGAACTTTTCATACCCTTATTATTGGCAGCCTTGAATTTTGGACAATTCCTCTTCCAATGTCCTTTCTCACCACAATGGAAACACTTTCCTTTAATTTTCTTTCCTTTGTCGGCAACCCCTAAGGCAATTTGTTTACCATCAACGCTAGAAGTACCAAGGATGCCTTCCGCTGCTACCAACTCATTCATAAATTTAGACAATGAATAAGTCTTTTTGTTCATATTATAGTTCAGTTTGAATTCCTTAAAAGATTCTAGTGGTGACTAGAGTATCATATCAACTTGGGATTCTCCATCAATATCGGCACCCAAACTTCTAGTGTATTCAGATTAAAGATCATCATAAGACAAGGCTCCCTCACTGAACTACCTTCAGCCATTTTGGTATTATAAATTTGCCTCATGGTTTCTTGTTTTGCAGAACGACCTTACTCACCAAACATCTCCTTCAGACTTAGCATAATGTCCAAAGCTAGTTCTACATCCTGCATTTAATGCTGTAGAACATTTGAAATAGATACTAGGATGTAGCATTTGGCCATCTCATTAGATTTCTGCCAACGATCATATAGCTATTTTTCCTCAAGAGGAGCATCTAATGAAGGAAAGCTAGGATATGGTTGAGTAAGCACATATTTATGCTCTTCAGCAGTAAAAATAATGTCCAAATTTCTTTTCCAATCAACATAATTGGATCCAGTCAGTTTGTTTTGATTAAGAATAGTAACAAGTGGGATAAATGATGTCATGATCAAATCTAAAAACAATAAACATGAATATTATAAGTAAATTGGACATTATCAATTTAGCATATAAACATATAGTATGGAACCTTAATAAAACCATAATATAGTATATGCAACGACAACCCAATCCTATATTCAATATTCCTTAGCATAGAGTAATTATAAAATACTATGATTGATTGAGAACTATTCTCATTATTCGTGCTATCAAGATAACTCTTATCAAACACTAATAATATGCCGTTATACATCTGGCCTCAAAATAATAATAGCAAGAACTCAGCGTAGAGGATACTATAATATTTAGTCTAGTGTACACCATTATCTAGAATCATGTGTAGCCACATTTCATCCCCTTAACAGGCTTATTTTGTATTACCATGATACAAAACACCCTCCACACGGAATGCAAAGCTCGAAGCTAAGACAAGGTGTTTGATCAAATCACTATAAACTAGGAAATTCAATCCTGTAGGACCATGAAATAAATACTCTCCGCATGGAATGCTAAGCTCAAAGCAAAGACAAAGTATATATTTCACACTACTATGAACCGATAATAGAGGCCTTGAGAACCAACCCTTGTATCTCTCTCCCACTAGATATTTTAAAGTAAAGGTTTTTTTTTTTTTTTTTAATTAGAAATTATGTGTAAACTAATCACATATAGCCTTGCACTTTATACATGTAAAAACACTTAGAAAAATTCATTCCTAGTTTTGGATTGATCGAATGTGTATCTCGATCAGTCAAAAAGATTTAGAAAAAACTGGCTCGATCGATTCTCGATCGGTGTTTGATCGATCGAGAAACAATTTTTTTGGCTCGATAGCTACCCGATCGTTGGTCGTTCGATCGATGCTCGATCGACGCTCGATCGCTTCTCAATCGATTGAGTCGCATGAAATTTGAATTTTCTAGAATTTTTCTAAGACAGTTTTCAACCGTTTTTTATGAACAAACAACCATCATATAAACATGATAGACAGAGAATAATATCAAAACTGAATTCTATTGATGCTATAGCCTTAAAGTTCAATTCAACATACTTAAATTCAAATTTAAACAACATCATAACATCAATATCAGTTTTTATCATAAACATAGTTTTAACAACCATGTAGAAAATTAAATGCATAATCTTCTAACAACATGAAACTATTATCTTTAATTCTAAAACTCACAAAACATGTTATACAGATTTGAAGTTGAAGACCACTCTGATACCATTTGGAGGAAAAATACATGTTTGTATCACATACAAAACATATGCAGCGAAAAATTAACAGATCTACTTCATTCGCAATTGATAACATATACTATGTAAATTTCAGAATTCAAAAACAAGAGAGTGTACCTTGGTATGGTGAATTTCAAAACAAAGATTAGAAGTACTCAAGAACACTTTTAATTTTCACTCCAATTCCACTAATGCCCAAGAAGTGTGGTCTCTCAATCAAATTTATGTGTTTGTTCAAGCGAGAATGAGAGAGTGTCCAACACTCACATGCATATCATTTATATTCATATAAAATTCTGTATGTTTCTCTCCTTATAACTGATTATCTAATTTGACTAGCTTTTTGGGCCTTTCCAATTGGGCTTTAGTATGTGGCTTGGAGTGAGACCAAAAGGGAACAAATAAAACACTAGCTTCAATTGGCCTTGGGCTTTTCTATCAACTCTTGACAAGTCCAAAAGTTACCATTAATCATATTTAATATCACTATATAAATATAATTGCACTCTAATCCTTATTAATAAATTACATCCCAAGAATTTATTGTACATACAACCCCTTCATAAAATATTTATAGTAATACCAAGTCATTAATATAAACTGTCACTTTGTAGATTATTACATCTTAATCCTTGAGTACCCAGTTTAATCATTTTAAAGTTATTTATCATATATTTATGAAATCCAATTTCATAAATATATACTTTAGTAATTCCTTACTAAAGTGGTTAGGCCTAACTCTCTGAATAACCGAACCCATTAAACTTATCTCAAGTGAATATTTTGTATCTCCATCAAGAGACTATGAATTCCATCTTGAGAATATATGTTCCATCAACACTAAATGTAGCTACCCAACATACTGAGATTTTGACCATTATTTTAGATCTCACTCCTGATATATCAAAGCAACCTACATTTTATGATCAGGTCCATTATTCTCTTAGGATTAAGAGTTCATGTAAATAGAAATTGTGAGATTTATTATTCATTTGACGGTCGTTAGGAGAATAATAAATTTCACAATAGTCCAGTTCAATATGTCTTAACAATTAAAACATATCAACATATCAATTAGAAGTCTCCACTTCCATGATCAAGACAAATCATCTTAGTTGATATGTTATAGTCTTCACAAATGAAATGTTCAATTTCATCACCGACTACGAACTAAAATTCTAAGTTTACAAAGAACTTGTGATTTATATCTTTTGTGACTTTTCACATAAATCACATATTATGCATTTCATGGACTATATGATAATATCTGAATATTCATATTACCATTATTTTAAAGAAGAATAAAACAACTTTATTAATTACAACACTAAGTCATACATAATGTCATACATAACATCATACAATAGGATTCAGGGGCACTAATCCGAACAATTTCTTCGTTCAACAGTCATATTGTGTGGACTTTTGGATGTGTATGGATGTGTATGGTGGCTTATGAGCTAAAGAGTCCACTGGGTTTAATCTTGGCGAAAACTCTTAATGGTTTGGATGCCTTTTAGAAGAGGGAAGCAAGTTTCTTTGCGAGAAGTCCTCTTCTTCTTCAGGTATGATCTCTAACTTTTGCTTAGGTTCTCAACCTAGCGAGATCCCTTTAATTTTGCATGGATTGCCTTGCGATTTTCAACCCATTGAGGCACCTTATATCGTCTTTCATCTTTGTCTCTTTATTATTATTATTTTTTCACTAATGCTCTCCACTCTTTTTTTCTTTTTCTTTCTCTTCTCCCTTTTTTTTTTCTCTTCTCCCCTCCTTTTTTTTAAAATATGGCTACAAGAGAGGCTTCGGTTGCTTTGAGTATTTCAACCACGGAGGCTTAAGTACCTAAGACATCCGCAAACTGATTTTGAGCTCTAGGGATGATTGTGTACTAAATCTTGTCAAAGGTCTTGGTTAAGTCCTCTAGGTATTGTTGATAAGGCTTCAGGTGTTCTTCCTTCACTTTCCACAACCTTTGCACTTGGGCTTTTTGGCACTCATCGTTCCATATATATGGTTCATTCTTCCATAGGAGTTTAAAGATAGGCTCACAAGTAAAGGTGAGCTTGGCAATGAATCGACTAATATATTGTAGTTAACCAAAGAAACCACTTATCTCTTTAGTTTTGGGCAGCGACGTTGGATGGGTCAACTTCTATTCCTCTATCACTTACTAGGAACCCTAACAACTTTCCAGCGATTACTCCAAAGGTGCACTTTTGTGGGTTTAATCTCAATCTATATTCTTTAATCCTCTCAAAGAACTTCCTCAAGTTCGTGGTGTGGTTCTCTCTATCCTTGGATTTCACTATTATATAATCAACATACACCTTTACCTCATTATGCATCATATCATGTAGGTTGCCCCAACATTCTTGAGGCCAAACGGCATTACCGTGTAACAATATATTCCCCATTCGGTAATGAAAAAGGTTTTGGTCATACCTTTAGGAGCTATCTTAATTTGGTTGTATCCTAAAAAACCATCCATGAAGGACATCAAGACACTTCCAGCTGTGTTATCTACCAAGACGTCAATGTGGAGGAGGGGGAAGTCATCCTTAGGGCATGCCTTATTCAAGTCTCTAAAATCCACACACATCCTTATCTTTCTATCCTTCTTAGGAACGGGCACGAAATTGGCTATCCGGGCACAACATTGGCTATTCATTCGGCTTGGTTTACAAGTTTGATGAAGCTCACCTTTAGTTGCTTAGTAACTTCTTCTTTGATCTTTAAAAGTCATTCGGTCCTCATTCTTCTCAATTTTTGCTTGACAGGCACCATGTGGTCATGAGTATCAATGTGATGTTGAGCTATCTCGGGGTCAACCCCAAGCATATCCTCATAGGACCATGCGAACACCTCTTGAAATTCCATGAGGAGTTCTTGAAGATATTTCTTCTCTTTTTATTAGCCAATTTTAATTAAGCGTGTATTCTCATCATTGCCCGAATTAATAGTTTCTAGAGTTGGTTCCTTAGGTTCAATTTTCCTTTCCAAATGTTTATTAATTTCATTTTCAAATTGAATTAAATCATTTAAGTGCAGAAATTTCAATGTTATTGGACACATCAAAGTAAGCCAAATTAGAATTCATCTTATTGAAAATATTGAAAAGTACATTGAAACTTGCATTACAAAACTTTTTCCCTATATTCTTAGAAAGCCCAACCCAAGTCCAATTATTAATGAGCCCTGTAGTAGGCTTGATGAATTCCTTTTTCTTTCTTTCTCAAGGCTTGCCATTCCCCCCTTTGTCTTTCTTCAGCCAGTCTTCTTCTTTAAGGGTTCCCACACATGCATAGCCTCGGTCATGTCATATAGATCCATTCCCTTATTGGGGAAGTCAATCCTTGCCTCGTCAAGGAAACAGTCACCATCATCCCCACTCCAACAGCTAATCATTTCATCATCCCTCCCTCTTCCTTGTTCATCACAAGGTATTAGTCGTCGTCAGAAGAAAGGTCCATTTTGCATTCAAGCATGAAGGAAACTGGGATGACCTTGGTTGTCCCCACCTTCGAGGTCCATTCTGGCCAATTGTGATCTTCCCATGATCTCGCGTCTCCCGATTCGGAAAAGTTGTTGACATGGGCCCTCTTGAAAGCCCATAGTCCTAAAGCACCCCTTAGTTGCAGCTTGAAGTTGGGTAGAGGCAAGCAGACTTTCCCTTCTACCATGACGTGATCGATGCCTTCTTGAGTTAGCCCACTTGATTCGTGCTCAGCCTTGTCCTTCTCAGCTTCCTCTTTCTCAATTTCGAAAGGGTGACCTATTATCTTCTTGAGGACCTCAGCTTGCGCCTCTACACACTCGAGCATCTTTTGCATAAAAACCTTTTCACTTGTAACATCCATTATTCCCTCTCGATAAGCCTTCAATTTGGATGTCTCACCTTCCATTGGACTTGGATTGGAGCGATGTCTAAAAAGAAGCCCTATTTTCATTAAGCTCATGTCCCAATTAAAAGGTTCCTTTTACCTTTTAGATGTTCTTGGAAAATTCTTCAGTTCATTTTAATGAAGGCCCAATTACAATATCACTCCCTTTCCTCTCATGGATCCTTGCCCCTTGTTTCATTGGGCTTTGGTCCATTTTCAATAAAACTCTCATCTTACTCTCATGGACTTTCGTTAAAATATACTTAGGAATCTTCAATCCTTTGTCTCAAACTTGAGCCTACAATGTATTCATCACTTTTGGGCTTTTCATTTTTAATCATTATTTCATCACTCCTTTTGAAATAGCCCTCTAGCTAGAATATTTTGTAGCCTTCCTTTCAAAGTCTATGAAATCCTCATCATTTTGGGCCTAGGCATACAACAAAGAGACCCAAGATTAGGGAGTTTTGTTGATACCGTATTTTGTCTGCCCTCGATTTGCATGCCGGACCCTGAAAAATTCAAAAATATTATTTTCTCTCCATGGGGCCAAAACGACATCCAAAATAATATGGCACAACCAGTCCGGAGGTCGGAGCACTCGAAGTGCCTTTTTCAGCTAAAATTACCAAAATGCCCCTAGTCAACCTCAGGTTGACCGAAGGTAAAACGAGGTTAAAACCCTCACAAAACAACACTTTTCATAATTTTACATCAAACCCGAGCTTTTCAGAGATTTTTGGCAATTTTGACCAAGTTTGACCAAATTGACCTGTGGTTAACTCTTGGCGGGCCCTAGAAACCCTGATTTTGATCCAACCGTCAGAACAGGTTGAAACCAATGTCATTGCAAAGATTATCAAATTCTTAGTCCAAAAACTATTCATGGGTCGTAATCGGAGTTAGAACAGCCGAGATATAACAAAAACCAAGATAACACATCAATCAATGCACCACTAACTTCCAAGTGTCATAACTTTTGATCCGACTGTTGGATTTTCAAGTTCTATACCTTTTCAGAAATAGGAAGTTAAGATCTTTCTAGGGGTGTCAACATCAACCCAATCCATGACCTTTTGAAGGGGGCGGCCCTTTAAAGGCTGTTGCCTCAAAAAGCGTGCTAGGGCTATAAAAGGCCTTGGGCACCCTCCAGACCAAAAAAAGAAACTTATGGAATTTGCTCTCTACCTGGACGTCTTTTACACATTTTTCCTCTCTTCCAAACACAAAAAAACACATCAAAACTTTTTGATTCCTCTCTTCACCAAAAATACTAGGTATTGTTCCTATACCCAATCTTCTTTTCCTTGGTTCTATACCTTGGGATTTGGGGTTTAGGGGTGTGGATGTAGCTTCTTAGCTACTATCCACACCCCTAACTTTCTAAATCTTTTTTCCAGCATTTATCTTCCTCTTTTTGCCTTTATAACATAATTTATTGCTTTCTTTAGCATATTGCTTGCTTTATTTGTGCTTCTAGCCTAAATCTCCTTGCTTTTTATGCCTTATGCCATGTTTCATGCTTAGATCTACATCCTTACATGTTATATGTTTAGATCTACTTGCTTTATGCTATATGCTATGTTTTCCTATGCTTTATTCCTCTTTTTGTTCTAGGATGATGTTAGGGTTACATGCTCACATGCTTAGATCTATGTGTCTATGTGTTTATTTCCATGCTATATGGTTAGATCCTTGTCTTCACATGCTTATATGCTTGGATGCATGTTCTTCTATGTCTTCACATGCTTTTATGCTATGCTTCTACATGTTTACATGCATGTTTCTATGCCTATATGTATAGATCTATGTTTTCACTTACCTTTGTGCTTAGATCTATGTTCTCTACATACTTTATGCTATCTTCCATGTGCTTGTGCACTCCATACCATGTTTGTGTACCTAGACCTAGGCTATGTTTGTCATGCCATGTGCTACTACAGCTCTTTGTCGCTTTATCTTTCTTCCTTGTGTTTTGGCCTAATGGTTAGGACCTGATCTAGACCCTATTGTATTTGTCATCGTCCATACACCATGCCCACATAAAAGGGTTTGGATCACCCTTATTTGCATGTCTATACTTGCTTGCTTCTATGCTTTATGCTTGTGTTAGCCTCTCTAGTTCTAGGCTTTGTCATGCTTGACGCCCTTAGCGGGTTTGTGGCTATGTGGTTACACTTGATGCCTGTGAGACCTTGTTTGGATGTAACCATTTAAGATGCATCACCATGATGCCGGTTGCTTTGTGCATACCTTTCCCCTTTTCCACTTCGTGCAATGATATGCTTGTCATGCTTGTTTGTGCCATTCGCTGGCTTTCTATGCATCTTTACACGCTTGCTTACATGCTCATGCATAAGTCTTACTTGCTAGTGTGTCCTCCATGCTTCAACACAATGAAGTTATGGACATTCGATCCAACCCTACAGTTGTCCCCCGTGGACACCACCTTTTGTTTGCCTTCTTACTTGTTTGTCTTCTTGCTTGTTTGTCTTCTTACATGTTTGATTGCTTTCTTATTTCTTTGCTCGCCATATCTATCGTGCTTATTTGCTTTATGCCTTTTTCACATGTTCTATGCATCTCTTTCTTTCCATTTCTTGTCTACTGGTTTCTTGTTCTTGCCTTTGCATGTACACACATGGAGCGAGGACGCATGGAGCTAGGGCACGGTTTCCCAGGCACAAGCAAAAAGGGTGAGGATGCAAGCATGTCGATATAAGCCAAGAGATAATGTTCACTAGTTTTAGGGGTCTAGCCTTTCCCATTTGGTTATGTACTCTTTAAAACCCCCTTCCTTCCTCCCTCCTTTCTCTCTTAGATGGGCTGTATTAGGTATATCATGCCATGTACCATTCGTTCTCATCTCTAGAATATGACAACCCCTGTTTATTTTCTTGCATCTATATGTTGGGCCATGCTTTAGGGATATAGGCATTTACTTTCCTACTCTGTGTGCTTGCATTGTGCATGATGTATGCATATATATACCTGCTTGCCCTTTCCGGTGTGATTGTCACAGTTCATGTCACCTAAGGTGAAGCGATGCCTAATTTCCGCCGTGAAAGTAAGGTGACATGTCGTCGGATTTTCACTGTGGAAGTTTGGTACTTTGCCCGAATGCCTTAAGAAAGCATAGATTAGGACCACACCCATTCAAAAGACAAACCTCAAAGCCCCCATGCATGTAAAGCCCGAAAAGCCAATGCCAAAATCATGTTTTTTACTGCCAATCTCTGAAAATTAAGCTTTTATCAAAAAAAGGACTATCCTTGGAAAGGCGTTGTGGGGTGCTTAACACATTCCCCACACGTAATCAAACTTCCAGACTCAAGAATCAATATTTTTTAGCATCCACATTAGATTGGAAAAAAGACCTTTTTTCTTAGCTTAGGATCTGTAATAAAATCAACAAGAAATAGGTGACCAATCATTGGGTTTTTCTAAGGTGTGATTGGTGGCGACTTCACTTACCCTTGGTAATTCACTTAAAATTTGGCCAAGATTCCTACCACACCTCCAAAGATAGACAAATACCTTCCTCCACCGAGAGAGAGAGCACCTGAAGCTCTACGCAAACAACAGCGCACCAACCAATCGAGAGGGGCCTCTAACTGGCCCCACGCACGGGAGTATCGCCATGGAGGGGGGTCGAACAAATGCCCGACGAAGGCGGTTTTCCGCTCCGATCGAGGCTGAGCGTTGACGTACAAGTTTCATTTTGGCTTTGAAGGACATTAGATGCTAAGTCCATAGCATAATTGTTACCTTAAGCCTAAAGTCCTCTTTTTCAAAAGTCCTTTTAATTTGGGCTCATGATAGCAATTAGGCTATGGTCTTATGAACCTTTTAAGTTAAGATATACCTTTGGATTTAGGGACAAGCATCTTATATGTGAGAACTTTTTTTTGTCCCACAACATCTTAGGGTATACCATAACTTTAGGGTCATCCCTTCCATTTTTATACCTTTTATTTGTCCCTTAGAATTAGGTGAACACATGATATATAGTTGAATAAACAAGAGATACATAAAGGGTACCCTTCATGGTAGGATCTAGGACCCCTCTACTGTGGGTAGGCTCCCTAAGGCTAAAGAGATAGATAAGTAGGCCACTCACAACTAAATGAGCTCTGATTCCAACAGAGGGTCTAAGTGGACCTAATAGTGGATAGGTAACAAACCTTTAAAGTACTCAAGGACCATTATAAGTGATGGGACCGATTGTGTATTAGTGGGATGAACTTTGGAAAATCTGGGCCTGAATGGAGCTTTCCATCTTCCCACTCATCACCAACCAAGGTTAAGGGACAAAAGAACAAGTGAAAGTGTGTGCAACACGTATTGAAATTATTTTTATCAAGCCTAAGAAATAAGACACATAAGAATTAAACTCATCATCTCTAGTAGAGTCGCCACTGTGGGCACAACGGATGGAGTCGCCACCTAGTTCTATGGTCTAGGAACCATGAATATAGCGTCCTTTCAAGGTAGGACCTTTGATCTTACTACCAAAGTTTGGGTTCAGAGTTTAGGTACATTCTTGGGAAGGTGTAAAGCACCCAAGATTGCCTAACCCTAAGGTTGACCTCCCATCATTGTGTCTTGTATCTTCCTTATTAAAAACATGTTCAACACTTACATCTATACTCCCATCATTGTGCCTTGCGTCTTAACATTTTCTTGTTTCAGTCACTAACACTTCTATCTTCAAATTGCAGCCCATTATCCAAGAGCATGAAAAGCTAGTATGGCTGGTCAAGAATCTTAAGTTGGAGGTGACCAACTACTCGAGGGATCTGTATGGTCTTGGAGGAGTGGCCCACCCGGGCAGTGGTGGTGGTGATGATGATGATGATGGTGGTGGTGGTGGCAAGTTGGAGGACCCAGAAGCGACTCCTAGCTACCAATCAAGGAAGGGGCGGCACCATTGATTGCCTGTAGTCACAACTTATATACACAGACAACACACAGCTTTTAATCTTTTGCTTTTAATATTTTTCTTTATTCCGTATGGCAAAAATTTGGGTTTGGTTTGAGATAAAGGATTGTATTAAGAACATCTTTTTAAATTTATGCCATTGATTGGAACTCAACACTTAATTTACAAGTATAATGATAAATTGTATGTTTCTATACAACTTTGCTTCTTTAATACTTGCAATCTTATGCTTGGAATATGTTTTGAATGATTCTTTAGGTAACAAAACCCTAGGAATGCTTGGGAATGGAGAAAATCTGCTTAAAATTGGGGAACATAGGCTTCTGCCAAGCGTCAAGCGTACGTGGAGGTGAGCATGCGTATGAAGCTATGACTTTGCATACGCAAGGTTGACTTTGCGCACGTGGGCCACGAATCAGAAAAATCCTAGCTGACATACTTAGGTATAAAAGTAGTCGTTTGGGTCTAAAACCCACACCAATTTATTTCCCACTCAGAAAACACTTCTTTGAGGTCTCCCAATGGCAGAAAGCTATCCCCTCAACATCTCCACTTGGATTAGGAAGCTTGGTCCCGATTTCAAGGATTCTGTTGATCTCTATGACCTTTCTTGCATCTTCCCTTACTATCAAATTAGGGTGGATGAGCCTCTTCTTCGTGCTGCTGCTAACTATTGGGTTTCTTCTCGACATGTATTTTGCTTCAACAGAATAGAATTATGCCCCACTATTAAGGAATTTGATGTTATCATGGGTGAACTAGAGATTGATGATCTTATCTTTCCTACCATAGGTGGGGATCTTCCTTCCTTGCTACAAGTGGTGTTGGGTGTCCCTAAAACCACAACCAATAGGTGGTGTGTTTTTGGCAAACTCAACCTTAGGCTAGTCTTTGATTACTTTTCCGGTTCGGGCCTCCCTAAGGGTGAAAGGCCACAATCGTACTACCTTTGTGCCTTTTTCTTATGTGCCCTTGCAAGGTATTTCTTAGTTCAACAGTCACATTGTGTGGACCTTCAGATGTGTATGGTGGCTTATGAGCTAAAGAGAGGTAATCTAGTGGGCTTGATCTTGGCAAAAACCCTCAATGATTTGGATGCCTTTCAAAGGAAGGAAGCGAGTTTCTTTGCGAGAAGTCCTTTTCTTCTTTAAGTATGATCCCTAACTTTTGTCTAGGTTCTCAACCTAACGAGATTCCTCTAATTTTACATAGATTGCCTTTAGGTTTTCAACCTATCGAGTCACCTTATATTATCTTTAATTACTTTTTTTTTTCACACACTCTCCACTTCCCTTTTCTTTTTTCTTTTCTTTCTCTCTTTTTCTCTCTTTTCTTCCCCCTCCTATTTTTTGGATGTTGTGGAGGTACTTGGGTAGGTGGGTGGAGGAGATATTCCTTGATGAGTTCAAAGGCTTGTTGGCACTTATCGTTCCATGTGTATGGTTCATTCTTCCTTAAGAGCTTAAAGTTGGGCTCACAAATGGAGGTAAGCTTGGCAATGAATCGACTAATGTATTGTAGTCGACCCAAGAAACCCTCAATCTCTTTTTCACTTTTGGGTGGAGGCATCTCCAATATGGCTTTGATCTTAGATAGGTCAACTTCTATTCCTCTATCACTCACTAAGAACCCTAATAACTTTCCAGCAGTTACTCCAAAGGTGCACTTTTGTGGGTTCAATCTCAATCTGTATTCTTTAATCCTCTCGAAGAACTTCCTTAAGTTCATGGTGTGGTTCTCTCTATCCTTGGATTTCACTATCATATCATCAACATACACCTCTACCTCATTATGCATCATATCATGTAGCATGGCCATAGCCATCCTTTGATAAGTTGCTCCAGCATTCTTTAGGCCAAACAGCATTACCGTGTAATAATAAATTCCCCATTCGATAGTGAAAGTTTTGTATCCTGAAAACCATCCATGAAGGACATCAAGGCATTTCCCGTTGTGTTATCTACCAAGACGTCAATGTGGGGGAGGGGGAAGTCATCCTTAGGGCATGCCTTATTCAAGTCTCTAAAATCCACACACATCCTTACCTTTCCATCCTTCTTAGGTACAGGCACGACATTTGCTATCCATTCGGCTTGGTTTACTAGTTTGATGAACCCCACCTTTAGTTGCTTAGTGACTTCTTCTTTGATCTTTAAAAGCTATTCGGTCCTCATTCTTCTCAATTTTTGCTTGACAGGCACTATGTGGTCATGGGTATCAATGTGATGTTGAGCTATCTAGGGGTCAACTCTAGGCATATCCTCATAGGACCATGCAAACACCTCTTGAAATTCCATGAGTTGTTCTTGAAGATCTTTCTTTTCTTTTTTATTTAAAGTTGAGCCAAATTTAATTAAGCATAAATTCTCATCATTGCCCAAATTAATAGTTTCAAGAGTTGGTTCAATAGGTTCAATTTTCTTTTCCAATTGTTTATGAATTTCATTTTTAAATTCATTTAAATCATTTAAGTGCAGATTTTCAATGTTATGGGACACATCAAAGTAAGCCAAATCAAAATTTATCTTATTAAAAATATTTGAAAGTACATTAGAACTTGCATTACAAAACTCTTTCCCTATGTTCTTAGAAAACCCAACCCAAGTCCAATTATTAATGGGCCCCATAGTAGGCATGATGAATTTGGAAGGATCACTTGACTCTTCATTGGTGATGGTGAACATGTCCCCATTTGTCTTCATCATGGTCTTCATTGCTTCAGCATCCATGTATTTCATCCAATCGACTTCTTCTAGCACTTCTTTGATCAGCATGGTAAGCTTCTTCTTAAAAGTGAGTTTTTCATTAAAGAACATCTCCCAGCCCGGATACACCCTTCCATCTTTTCCCACAATAAGGGAAGTCTCCTCCTTCTTTCATGAAATTCCCATTGAGTGTGCCATGGTTTTTCTTGATTTCGTCGTAGCCTTCACGAATCCTAGACCCTCATTGGTCACTCTTGATATTGGCGAATGCAACTACCTCTTTTCCTTCCTTTCCAAGGCCCATACTAGGCATATATCCCATGTTCTTCATCATTGCACTCACCGCATGGCTACAATATGGGAATAAATCGGTAGCATACTTTTCATCTTTCAACCCATAGTCGGCCATGTTCACGAACTCGAAGCCACTCATTTGAAGCTCACTCCCTCCTTCCTCGAGTCCACAAACCGGTTTCAGGATCTCACCATCTCCAACCACTGTGGTAATCTCTCCTTTCCCTGGGATCTTCATCTTTTGGTGTAGTGAGGAAGGGATTGCTCCATTAGGATGAAGCCAAGCCCTTCCCAAAAGAAGGTTGTAATTTGGGGTGATGTCCATGACAGGAAACTCCACCAAGGTTTCCATTGGTCCAATCTTGCAAGGAGCCTTGAAGGTACCCATGAACTTTCTTAAACTGTTGTCATATGCCCTTACGGTTAAAGGAGAAGGAATGATGGTCTCCATATCCAGGCCAATAGTGATAGCAGTTCTAAAAGGACAAACATTCAAGGTGGATCCATTGTCAATAAGAACCACTGGAACCTTGGCACCCATGCATTCAATGGTGATTTGCAAGGGTCTAGTGTGGGTAGCTCCTTTGAGAGGGAGATCTTCATCGAAAAAAGCAAGGAGAGGGTGTGAGGAACCTTTAACTCCCATAAGAGACAATACTTCTTGTGGTGTAGTTTCTATTGGTACTTCTTTCCCATTCAAGGCGTCCAAGAGAGCCTTACGATGCTTTTGAGAGGCCATGAGCAAACCGCATATAGACACATGAACTTGGGTCTTCTTCAATTGCATCAAGACCCTATCTTCTTCTTCTTCTTTCCTCTAGGTTCTGTGGGCTTGGATCGTTCCCCTGGATCCCTACTAGGATGATCCTTTTCTAAAAAGGATGGATTGTAGTGCTTCCTAGTGATATTTGCCACATTGTCTTCCAAAACTCTTTTCTTCAATTCCATCATCCCTTTAGGAAGCATTCCCCATATTGCTATTGCTTCCTTTAGGACTTCATCCTCCTCATCACATATTCCTTAGACTTCCACAGCATTGAAATTGACATTTGTAGTTTCTATCAATTTCTGACAATCCCATTCAACTTCATCTATTTGTACCCAATTTTGATATGGATGGGGAGCCTTATAGTAATTGGGCAAAGGATTCTTTCTAATGTTGGGTTTGGTAATGATGTTGGGATTTAGAAGAGTTCCATTGTCTATGAAGTCTTTTATCTCGTGTTTGAGGTGAAAGTAATTGTCAGTTTTGTGGCTAGATTTTTTGTGGTAGTAGCAATATTCATTGAGATTCCAAGAGGGAGCTATGGGATTAGGCATAGGTGTGAGGTCTAAAGGCTTGATGAATCCTTTGGAGGGTAGGTTTTCATATTCTTGGGTGAAGGTCATTCCTAGGTCAAAGAACTCTCGACGAGCTTTCCTTAGGTAAGCGAGTGTTTGTTGGGGTATGATGGCACTCACATTTACGGGATTGGGTGCTTTACTAGTGGTCCCCCCTCCATACATCTTCTTGGTTAGAGGCTTGCTTTCCCCTTTCTCCAATTGTCCATTGTTGAAAGCATCTTCAATTCATGTCCCACAATCACATAATTCTCCAAATGAGCTAATAGGCGATGGTAAAAACCTACTATTGTAAATTGGAAGCAAGTTCTTGATAATCATGTTAATTTGGTCTTTCTCATTTGGCCTATTGACCATTCTAGATGCCTTGTTCTAGTCATGTATTCGGAAAACGTCTTCCCTACGCCTTGTTTGGTAGTCTCTAAATACCTTAGAGTCACATCAATCATGGTGTTGAAGATGAATTGGTTCACAAATAACTCCACTAGCTCATTCTACACCTTGGTCTTGCTTGGATCAAGGCTATAGTACTATCTCAATGCACCTCCTGTGAGTGAAAGGGGAAATGCATGCAAAGTTTGCCTCTCATCTAGCCCTTTAATTTCCGCAATACTTAGCTATCTTCTTATGTATTTCTTTGGATCCCCAAACTTATCAAATTTTTCCGCATCGGAGATCTTGAACTTGGAAGGCAATTCAATAGGAGCCTTTAAGCTCACTCCCCCCATGTTATAGAGGTAGTCATCCATCCCCTGTGCCTTACGGAAGGCAAGTTGCATCTTCTCCATCTTTTCCCTCATAGCTACGGTTTCCACAGTGAGCTTCTCAAATTGCTTGTTCCTTTCATTTTCTGCTTTGTCCTTTTCGTCCCATTCTTCCACTTCCTCCTCATTATCAGGTATTTCCACATGTGTGGATTTCTTGAGCCTAGATTCTTCTAACCTAGTAAGGCGTCCTCCTATTTTCTTGAGAGCTTCTCCATGTTCATCTAAAGCCTTAAGGATCTTTTGTGCCATTAGGTCTTTTGAGGAGGTAGCCATTATCTCTTGGGGATGTTCTTCTTCTTGGTATGTATCCTCTATCTTGATCAAGCGCCTTCTTTTCTCTCGAACCCAAATAGGAGTGAGGATGTGTTTTCTTGACTTTGGCAGTGCAATAATGCTTGAAAAGAAGCCCCATTAAGTTCAAATTCGAACTAAAAGGTTCCTTTTAACTTTTAGATGTTTCTGGAAAATTCTTAAGTTCATTTTAATGAAGGCTCAATTACAATATCACTCCATTTCCTTTTATGGATCATTGCCCTTTGTTTCATTGGGATTCGGTCCATTTATAATAAGGCTCTCACCCTACTCTCATGGGCTTTTATTAGAATGTACTTAGGAATCTTCAACCCTTTGTCTCAAACTTAGGCCTACAATGTATTCATCACCTTTGGGCTTTTCATTCTTTATTCATTATTTCATCTCTTTTTTCTTGAAATAGCATTCTAGCTAGAATATTTTGTAGCCTTCCTTTCAAAGCCTGTGAAATTCTCATCATTTTGGGCCTAGGCATGCAACAAAAAGGCCCAAAATAAGGGAAGTTCATATCGGCTTTGTAGGATTTTGGATGCTAAGTCCATAGCGTCCTCTTTTTCAAAAGGACTTTTTCCACTTGGGCCCATGATAGCAATTAAGCTACGGTCTTATGAACCTTTCAAGTTAAGATATACCTTTGGATTTAGGGACAAGCCACTTATATGTGAGAACTTCTCTTCTTTTATCCCATGACATCTTAGGGTGTACCATAACTTTAGGGTCATCCTTTCCATTTTCATACCTTTTATTTGTACTTTAGGATTAGGTGAACACATGATATATGGTTGAACAAACAAGAAATATATAAAGGGTACCCTTCATGGTAGGATCTAGGATCTCTCTAGTGTGGGTAGACTCCTTAAGGCTAAAGGGATAGATAAGTAGGTCACTCACAACTAGGTGGGCTATGATTCCAACTGAAGGCCTAGGTAGACCCCATAGTGAATTGGTAACAAACCTTTAACGTACTCAAGGCCCATTATAGGTGATGGCATCGATTGTGAGTTGCTAGGATGAACTTCAGAAAATTCGGGCCTAAATAGAGCCTTCCATCTTCCCACTCATCACCAACCAAGGTTAAGGGACAAAGAGAACAAGTGATGTGTGGGCATAATAAGTATTGAAACAATTTTTATTAAAGTTAAGACATAGGACACATAGGAATTAAACTAACCATCCCCAATGGAGTCGCCACTGTAGGCGCAAAGGAAGGGAAAATTAAATGGAGTTGCGACCTAGTTATATGGTCTAGGAACCATGAATATAGAGTCATTTCAAGAAAAGACCTTTGATCTTACTACCAGAGTTTGAGTTCGTAGTTTAGGTACGCTCTTGGGAAGGTGTTAGGCACCCAAGATCGGCCAATCCTAAGGTTGGCTTCCTATCATTGTGTCCTATATCTTAACCCTATTAAAAACCATTTAAATACTTGTATTCTAGACTCACACACTCACACTAACATGCATCTAGCAAATAACATGGCATTTTTAACCCTAAACACATACTTATTCATCAATCTAAACAAAAGAGAGCCAAACATATAAAAGAAAATCCTAGCATTCATCTAAAACAAAACATCAACTTAAACATGGCAGCAAGCATATCATCAAACAAAACATATCAAAAACAAAATGTTAACATATTAAAAACCCTAACACAAATGCATGAACATTGCTAATGCATAACTTACCTTTTACTTACCTCTCAGCAACACAGCACCTATGGCATCAATGCATAAACATGTAAATGAATGGCATAGCATTAAAACTAAGAAAACCCTAACCTAAACCCTAATTTAAGCATGTGATAACTACCAACGTGTTAAAAGGTAAACAAACATTTTTATGGGGGTTAAAAACATGTGAAAAAGAGGCTATGCAAACAAACATATAAAGGCTTAACAAAACAAATAAAGAATTAGGGTTTTCTAGGTAACGACATCACACATGCTAGAACAGTTCTGCGTACCCATGAGTTTAGCCTGTGTGCGTAAGCTAGATCATGTGTACGCAGATCCATACCCAAAAACTCTAATCAACACAAAAACAGAGCAGAAACCAAAAACGTAAAATCTAGCAACCTATCATGCTTGAAGACAAAAAGAAAACCTAAAACTAACCTAAACAAACAAATGAAAACATAAACTAAGCAAAAGAAGCAGATTAAAATAAAGATTAAGGCAGAAAAGTAAAAAGAAATGTTTTTAAAACATACCTTAAAACAAAACCTCCTCCAGGCTTGATTTTTGACCCTTCCCCTCAGTCAAATCTATCACAATTTAATGAAATAGTGATTAGTAATCTTAAACTCAAAGGATTAGGACTAGAAAGTGTCCCAATCAAATAAAAAGAGACTTGAGGATGTTTTGTGAAAAACTCCCTTATGATTCACTATTCTCTAATGAATCTTAGGTTTTTCTTGTGAGATTTCTGTGTCTTTTGAAAATATACCATGTAAGGCTTTTTTATAGTTGAAAAATGGGGTTTGAAACGACTCCCAGACGATATGTGATTCATTTCAAACCTCAACCATTATTGCAGAAAATTTGTCTTTCATATGCTTCTGAAACCCTAGCTGCATACGCAAGAACATGCCTATGTACGCATGCTTCAACTCACGTATGCAGGCTGAGGACCACTTTGGTTATTTAATTGTCCAAAAATAGATTTTTTTTTCTCATCTAAAAGGTTATATTTTCCATTTTAACACTCTTCAAGTCAACTCAATATCTGATTAGGCTCTAAATTGGCCTTAGGCCTTAGAGTTCGAGCATTATTAAGGAACGGGGGCCCGAGTTGTATGAGATATAAAATGCGATGTCTACAACGGACCATAGTATAGTAGAAGGGGTTAAGGCCCAATAATACAAGAAAGGCCCCACAAGCATCAATTTGTTTTATTAACAAAAAATCTTTAGCATAATTATCAATTACTTAATTTCTTGGAACTAAGTAGCATTGGATTTCACTTGGACTTTAGTCATTTAGGTTTGGTACGTGTTAACTTTGAATTTTAATATTTTTTTTTCTTTTGCACAGTTCACAATTACTAGCATCTTCTCCATTAATTTTAAAATTCCTCTTAATTAAGGCGATGATCACTTTACAAGTATAAGTGCTTATAGGGTATGGGGGGGCAAGGGCTGGAATTCAAGTTTTTAAGAGGAAGTTTCACATACACATACACTTAAATTAGGCTAGAGTAGAATTTTTATCTTGCAAAAAAAAAAAAAAAAAAAAAGAAGCTGATCCAAATCCATAACCCACCAAATCAAAACTTGGCAAAAGTCATCAATCAACCTGTAATCACATCAAGCAGGTAAAAATTAAAATCATATCAAACAAGTGCAATTGTTTGATTTAACTTGATTGTTCTTTGGAATTGGGTAGGCTGAGCTAGGTAATCCCAGGTGGACTTGTGGTTGGGCCGGGTAAGTATTAGTAGTTGGACTAGTGCCAACTATGCCCATGTCAAGATCCAACCTCAAAGCCCATATCAAGACTGCACTCTTGGCTCGTCTAGGCTTCAATAGTTTCAGAAGAAACTTGGGCCTACCATCATTTTCATTACAAAAAGGCCCAAATATATACTAGCTTGTCTTAAGCATTTTCGGCCCTGTCAAAGAACCTTCTTGGGCCGAAACTGAAAAAGAACCTTGCCATTGCATTACAAAGCAAGTCTGGAAATCTGGGGCTATTATTATTATTATTATTTTTTTTAGAGATAGTTTCAACCTATTATGTCCATTCTTGATAATTACTTTTTATCATCATACTAAGATATCAATTAGTTTTTCTGAATTTTGGGCGGCTATTTGTTTCAACAGATTCCGAATTTTTTGCAAGCAAAAAAAGAAAAATTAAGAATTAGGTGTAGGTAGGCTAGGGGATTTCTCAAGTCCTTGCTAGGGAGATGAATAACATTATATGCGGACTCTAAATTTAGGCTTCACCAATAGCCCATTAAAAAACACTGGCTCAGCCCATTCAGAGCTTGATTTGGTCCAATGTCGGCTTACATGAAAATCGAAAAAAAAATTTCCTATTATAAACAACCATAGTTAGCACAATTCTTTATTATCCATTATGTTGGATTTCTAGGTTTTAAGAGTCTATTTAGATACCGCTTATTACTGAAAACTGAAAACTAAAAATACTGTAACAAAATAATTTTTAAACGTGTGAATAGTGCCGTGAGATCCAGTTTTAAAGAAAAATTTGATGAAATTTGTACTTGCGGGTCCCGGAAACAGTGCACAGGACCCACAAAAAAAAAATGCAGACGCGCATTTTTTCCCTTTTCATCGCAAACCAAACTAACACTAAGAGTTACGCATCAACGCATTAAAGGTTCGTTTGAGAATAACTTATTAAGCTGAAACTGAAAACTTTTTTGCTGAAAGTACTGTAGATAAAGGTAGAAGTTAGCTAAAATAGTACAGTGAGATATGTGAATAGTACCAAAAAGTGTAGTGGGACCCATGAATAATAGCAAAAATAAGTTAAATAGTAAAAAAAAACTAACTTTTTAATCAGGTGCCAAACGCACTCTTAAGTGTCCTTTTGAAAACAGCTTATTTAGCTGAAACTGAAAATTTTTGCCGAATTTTCTATAGATAAAGGTAAAAGTTAGTTGAATAGTGCAATAAAATACATGAATAGTACCAAAAATGCAGTGAGACTCATGAATAGTAGCAAAAATAAGCTGAAAATGGAGATAAACTAAAAAATTCAGTTCATCCCAAACGCGCACTAAGTAGCCTCTTTGTTTTTGTTTTTGTTTTTTTTTTTTTTTTTTTTTTATTTATTAAGGAAGTAGCCTCTTTGTTAGGCATGCATATATAGTATGTTAAAAAACACTAGTAAATCCAAAAGTTTAAATCATAAGTTTCCATTCAATTATATTATATTAACAACTCAATCTTATTTTTATCATTTAATGTGAATTCTAGTTAGCTTAACTTGTAAAGTTTCTGATGGTTGAATAAAAAATCTAAAATTCAGTCCCCACTTACAGCAAAAATCAATTGGTGTTTTGGTGATGATAAAAAGCAAATGTAGAGTCTCACTCAATTTTTTTTTCTACAGTAATTTTAGCACGCAAAAAAAAAAAAACAATCAACTTATTTTATTTAAATTTTTACTTTTATCTACAATACTTTTAACAAAAAAGTAGATAAGTTGTTCTCAAACGGACACTTAACTTTTGTCACACACTTAACATGAATATTACCAAAAATTATATTTTTTTAATAAATACTATGCAAATAAATTACTGAATATTATGAGATACCCAAACAAACACTAAAGGTGCCACTGACTTTTTCAAAAATATGATGTATTTTTTAGTTGTGGTGGATCCCAATAAAATAAATTTGTGAGAAAAAAAAGTAAATTTTTCTTTGAAAAAATTGGTATATGTATGTAGCATAAGTGCATAACACATTTTTATATCAGAAATTATTTTTTGGGGTAATTATTGTTGGGTTATGCTAACGAGTGCTTTTAGGGCATTGATTAATAATCTATTTTAGGAAAGTTTTGACACTACGTTTATGAAAAATATAAAAAGCTGGCAAAATATTAATTATTTTTTTTTCCAATAAAAACTTTTTTTATATGAATTATTAACCAATGTCTCAAATGCATTCGTTAGCATTTTTCATTCAACTATTACGTGACCTTGACCGTTGTAATTATACACAAGTACGTGGGAAAAAACCCATACATAAATCACTTGGTTGAGCTAATCTATAAATATATATATATATATATAAATATATATATATATATATCATATTATATATAATAAAAGTTGGGCTTAGACAATAATTTCTAAGTGGATATAATTTTCTTCAACTATAATTTCTAAGTGAATAAAAATCTTAATTTGATTAAAGTTGAATTACAGTTGCTGTATTTCTATGTGGATAAATACCAAAATCATAACAATTAAAAGCCATACATGAAGTGGGTGAAGTACAAAAATCTTAATTTGATTAAAGTTGAATTACACTTGCTGTATTTCTATGTGGATAAATACCAAAATCATAACAATTAAAAGCCATACATGAAGTGGTTAAGTACTTCACGTGGTGTTAAACCAAATCAAAACTTAATTAATAGTTGGCATATCCAAAACTTAATAATAGTTTAATTAGCTTTAGACTTTTTGTTCATATAAAATTCTTCGATGTGGAGTGTCTATCTAAATCAAATACTACTTTCTTTCATTACTTGATTCGTCATATTTATCCAAAAAATATGTATATATCTATTCTTAAAATTTAAAAATTTATTAAAATTTCTGCAATTAGTATTAATTATGAATTATTTAATATATATATATATATACACACACACTCCACATCGAAGAATTTTATATGAACAAAAAGTCTAAAGCTAATTAAACTATTATTAAGTTTTGGATATGCCAACTATTAATTATGATTTAAATCAAGAAACTTGAGGATAAACTGGAAAAGGTATGGGAAAAACATTGTTCACTTGAACTGAACATGGTTATCATTAACTTTTTGGCTTCCCATTTCAGGATTCAGCAAAGAAGTGTGAAGACTCGGAAAATTTGATTCTAGAACTTGAGGAAAATATTCCAAAATTGCAAAAGCTGTTGCTGGACAAGGAGAAAGTCTTAGAGGAAATAAAAGAGAATTCTAAAGGTGATTTAATTTTTTTTTTCTTTAATTTTATTATTATTATCATTTATCTTTTTGGTTATGAACAATAGGAATATGTAAGTTGTCGTGTTGCAAATCACACTTAAAAGAATAATGTGTAGAAGTAAAAAAGAGAGATAAATAATGTGCAGAAGAAAATCACTTTTTTTTTTTGGTGGATCAATTTTTATCTTATGTCATATTTTTCCTAATAATAAAGTAAAAAAAAAAAAAGTATTTGCGTTTCACCTAAATTATTTCTTTTTGTTCATATCATCTTCTTCAAAATCTAAAATTTACACTATATATACACACAATTTTTTGGAGTTTCATTATTTCTATTACATACTTTACAATTATTTGCTATATTCTTCTTTTCTCCTCTCTGCCCTACCTACAACTTTGCAGGTAATTTTTGTTTCTTTCATCAAATTGAATTGATTTTGTGTATTTGTTGCCTTTTTATTATATATAATATGATTTTTATCAACAAGTTTTATAAATAGGCTGAAATTCTATATTTGATCACACTTTTTAGTGTTTTTTTTTTAGAAGTCAATACAGCAAGAAATATATTTGTATTTTTTAATTTCTTATTACATGATTATTTGTTGTTGACATCAATATTTTATAATGGATTTAATTTGTTGTGGCTTTTGTTTGGTGCTTTATTCCATGTAATCTGTATTATTTAATTAAAAGAAAAACTTGTTGTCAAACATGAAATTGGATACGAGAAAATCCATCTGTCCAAATTTCTTTGTAAGTCTATCTTTACTTAACTCCCCCTTTTTTTTTTAAGTTCAAAAATTTGGATATTTTTTCATTATTGAATTGAGGTTTTGGCTTAATTTTGTTTTCAACCGTTTCAATTATTGAATTCATTATTTTTTCAAGTGTAATATTAAAATCTGTGTTTTTTTTATGATAAGAAAAATAATATATGTGTTCTTAAAGGCTAAAACACAATACAATTACAAACATTACTTTAAGTTAAGGTGTTATATTTATTTATTAGTAAGTTAGAATGTTACATTAAGTTAGAGTATTATATTTTTATTTATTATTAATTTAGAATGTTATATATGGATACATATGCTAATTTAGGGTTCATATAACTTATAATCATTTGAATGAAATCAACACTAAAAAAAATGATTTAAATATCAAAATAAGAAATAAAAATTAAATTCCTTTTGAGTGTACAAGTACAATTTATTTTTTAATCTTAAATTCTGAATTAATTCTTTTTCATTTTATTTGTTACTAAATTTAATTATATTATCAAAATATTTTTTATTAAGTCGTGCATCACACGGGCATAATACTAGTATATATATAAAATCGAATATATATATATATATATAATCGAAGCCTCTGCTGCTCCCACAATTTTTCACGTCAGCACAACGTTTAAAAAAAAAACAAAAAAGAAACATAATGTTAAACTCGATTACCATATCTCTTTAATAAACAACCCGATCTCTGCCTCCCGATCTCTTTCTCATATCTCTCACTGTACACCATCTCCTTCCCCCAAAACCCAAAACTCAGATAATCCCTCAAATCTTTCCATCTCCTTCCTCTACCAGCTCTGCCTCTACCATCTCTATCGACAGCCAACTCCTCCTCTTTGCCACAAACCCTTCGTCTCTACTAGCTCCACCTCCGGCCGCCCATTTGCCACAAACCCTCCGTCTCCTTCCTCTACCATCTCTACCGACAACTAACTCCTCCTCTATCAGTTCTACCAACGATGTTCTACCTCCCGATCTCTTTCTCATATCACCTTAGGCCGCCCATTTGCCACAAACCCTTCGTCTCTACTAGTTCTACCGCCTCTACCACCATACCCATAAACGCAACCACAAACCCAGCTCATTTGCCGTGGGTCTCATCTAGCCCATGGCCCAACAACAATGTAGGTCGGCAATCACCCAATCCAGCCCAATAAAACCGGCCCAAAGGAAACTACTAAACAAATTTAATTCTCTATAATATTTTTTTTTTTTTGACTCCGAACTCTATAGCTATTAGGACTCTATAACTATAATCTTATAAATAGTTAATTCTTATTAGTCTTCTTTCTTCTTTTTTTTTTTTCACGGCCGTTCAATTTCTAGGTTTATTCTTATTGCTTTCTCTTCATTGTTTTCCTCCATTTGAATCAGGGTTAAAGGTATGTTATTTGTTTGCCTTTTGATAATTAATAGTTACAGCAAATATATGCTTGGAGTTTTAATATCATAGTATATTGTAGTGTTCCGTTCACAAATTTGGATTCTTTTTTTTTTTTTTTTTTTTTTTTTTTTTTTTTTTGCGTTTGTGATGAAGAAGTTGCCGTATATATGTGTATAGTTTAATTGGGTGGTAGTATACTGCTTATTGTTCTTTATGGATTTTCCTTTACATCTTCTGATAATTAATAGTTACAGCAAATATATGCTTGGAGTTTCAATAAGTAATAATTATGGTCTTTCAATATGGTGCGATGGATTTTTTTATCTATCTATTTAATGATTAATTGTAAACATTTGAATTAGTCTATTATGAAGCTTTCAATTGCAATGAGAAAGTTAAGGTGCCAATTCAGCATTTAATTTATTTTACACAAATTATGATCTAGAAGAATGGGGAGTTTTTTTTGCCATTTTGTGATGGTTGAGGTCCCTCAATTATTATCTTGGGTAGTCCCTATTACTGGTGTTTTGGTCATCTCTGTATTGCAAGAAACAAAAATATACCACTGTGTTTACCTAAAAATTAAAACCCAATTCTCTTTAATGATTATTTGTAAAAATTTGAATTAGTCTATTATGAAGCTTTCAATTGCATTGAGAAAGTTAAGGTGCTAATTCAGCATTTAATTTATTTTACACAAATTATGATCTAGAAGAATGGGGAGTTTTTTTTGCCAGTTTGTGATAGTTGAAGTCCCTCAATTATTATCTTGGGTAGTCCCCATTACTGGTGTTTTGGTCATCTCTGTATTGCCAAAAACAAAAATATACCACCGTGTTTACCTAAAAATTAAAACCCAATTCTAATTCTTTGTTCAATTTTGTGACATTTGTTTACCTATGGCAAGGTTGGCTTGGAACCAAATCACCAAGATCTCTCCCACTTATTGACTATTTTTCAAGCAACAACTGTAAGTGACCTTTTTTCTATCTTTTTATCTCTCTTATATTTCTTCTGATATATTGATATGTTGTTTGGGAGGATGCCTTTGGCTGCTTTCAACAATATTTGATAATTTGCCATGTGTTTGAATTTTTTTTTTTTTTATATAAATGGACTAACCAACCAAACGTAACTCATATTTCTTTTGCACCATCTTAAAAGTTTATAGCCTTAAATCTATAAAAAGAAAAAAAATAAATAACTATAAACTAATAAATGTTCTCTTATTTGAGTAGTTTTGCTATGAACATGTGAGTTCAAGCTTATAGAATGATTTAGTGTCCATAATTTTTTTTTCATGGTATAATAGCATCCATAAATTACAAGAAATATTATATAGCTGAAACACTCAAATATGTAATGTAGTTCAAACTAATACAAATAATTAGAAATAAGCTCAATTTAAATGATAGGCAGTGGCAAACATAAAGACTAAAGATATATCAAATCATATGACATTCCTTTTCCTACATTATTTTGACCACAAAACATAGAACTGCATTATTTTGACATCAAAACATAGAACTGCATTATTTTGACAACATCACACTTTTAGATACAATACTCCCTATTTACTCTAAATAAATTGCAAACCATTATAATAGTAAGCAATCTCTTAGATTAAATATCAGTAAGTTATTGCCACTCTTCTATACAGAAACTCTTTTTTATCAGATATAGCTCGACATTATTAACTTAATCTTCCATAACCTACCAACAAACTATACTGCAGTTCTGTCACTAAATGTTATCCACTCTTTGTTCTTGACCACCTAAATCACAACATACTATCTTGATGACATTGCTGTAATAGAAAAATATATAAATGTTTACCTGACCACTTCCTATGTCAGTTTCTGCACTTTTGCATACTACTTCAGAGCAAATGAGTCTAAAGTACCCTGCATGGCATGGATGTTGTTAGGATTTTTGGTGTTGGTTAATTCCATGACAAAGTTTGCTTGTATATATATAAAACCTTTGAAGCTCTCACAATTTTTCACGTCAGCACTATATTTTAAAAAAAAACGCAAAAAAATCTTTTCCAAAACCCGATAAATACAAAACCAGCCTTCTTCCTCCTCCAAAATGCAGACCCCTTAGACTCCTGCCGCTCCTCTCGCTTCTCTATTTCTCTACCCTCTCCTTCCCAAAAATCCAACACTGAAAATCAATCTTGCCAAGAAGCCTTCCCCATGCTGTTTGGTCCGAAATAGAAAGAAGGCATCACTGATCTTTCCATGGTGCTACTCACAAGGACCGATCTCCACCTTTGAGCACTAACTACAGCCATCAAAATTGGGTAAATTGCATCAGATAGTTGAATTAGAACTTTGTTTCATAAAATTAGGGTTAGTTTTCTTCTTCTTCTTCTTCTTCTTCTTCTTCTTCTTCTTCTTCTTATTTTTTGATATTTTTGATCAAAATTGCATACAGTTGAATTTTTTTTTTCATTATCAAACCTAGGGTTCAATTCGATTAATTAGCAAAAATCATTGATTGACTTAAGAGTACATATCATTACATGTTTATAGAAGTAGACAATTATCCGTAAAGCTTAAATATAATTCACATAGCATACAGATTCAACAACGATGAGGCCTTACTTCCAATTTCGTAGTTGCCAAATCCTCATACTAATTCCAAACGATAGTTTAATTGATTATATACATATAGAATTTGTTCATAGCACCAGCAACTGAGGACACATTACCAGTGCTCTGCAATATTATACACACAAGTGACGGTACAATAATTTACCATTGTTGTTTGTCTCTATAACAGAGTCTGAAGGTTGTTAAAATCTTTATTCGGATATTGAATCTCATAATTCCACAATTCTAGAACGTCAATGATTTAAACCGCATTTAGAGTCTTCTGAGATTAGGATTTTTAAAAATCCCAACCCAAATTGTGGTTTCTTTTAGAGAAACCTTTAAATTTAACATAGAGCTAAAACAGGGACCTGAATTTGGTAGCATTTTTTTGGACTTCTTTTTTGGGTAGAGAGGGGAGCGAGGGAGAGCAACAACCCAAGTTCCAATGACTGTAATTTCGTTTGAGTTGTAAAGGAGGCCATAGGCCTTAATGTAACAGACCATGGGTTTGTGGTTTGAAAAAGAGTAGAAGATTGTTAAGTCTGTTTGACTTGGAAAAGGCTATAAGTCTCTTTTGAGTTCAAAATAGACTACAAGTCTGTTTGAGTTGAAAAAGAGTGAATCTCTTTGAATAGACTTTGGAGAATGTTTGCACATGTAAGTGGGAAAAGGAAGAGCTTCCATTTTTCAGTAAAATCCCCAAAATTTTTGTGGGGAATTTGGTACACATCATCATCTAACTTCCTACATGGTAACTTTCGGGTGGGTCTTATAAGTGCGTATATCATAAAGACACTTTACTTTGGAAGGTAAAATCAAATTCACTTTGTTTTTAGCCTAAAGTTGTTTGTTCTATGTATCTGTTGCATTCACTTTTAGTACTGTTCAAATTTCTGCATTCTTAAAATTTGTTGATTTGATGCCTTTCAGATGGTTCATTGTTAATAATGTTAGTGGATCTATGCCCTTCTATAATTGTACATGCTTATCTCCCCCCCCCCCCCCCTCCCCCCTTACATATAGCTGTTGAATTTATAGCCACATGTTCAAAGTCTGGTGCAATTGCATCACTTTGAAGTATGCATGTCATTCCTAATTGGTGCAATTAACATTATATATACATTTACTTGAAGCCAAGTTATTACATTCATCTACTGAAGAGTACATGATTGTGCACATTTGAATGGTATTGAGAATTTGGACCTAAACAAAAGAAGAGAGCTAAATGGGAAAAGAACAGATGTAATTCAAGTAATGAGAAAATTAGTAAAGGTGATAAAGGAAAATGTGAAAGGGGGAAAAAATGGCTTGAGTCAATGGTAAATGAGAACATGGAAAATGATTTAGTAGGATTCATGTCTCAAAATTGAGATAAATGTGAAAGAATCCCATAAGAAACACAATCTTCAAATCACCTAGACTTCAGAGATTATTAATAGATCTTTTTGACTTTTAGCTTTGTCTTCAAAAAATATTTAAACTTTGTTTTGAACTTTTTAAGAAACAGCATTCTTTTGGCTTCAAAAAACACAGAGAGAGTATTCTTTTGAGTTTCATAGATTTGTCTTCAAAGAGTATTAAAAATTCTTATATTCTTTCTAAGGAAAAACTTTTTTTTTTTTTTTTTACTTTTTCTGAATCACTAACGTTTTTTTAGTTGTAAAATTTTATGATCTTCAATCAGATTCGAAGACCCTCACACAGATGATGAAACCTTTGGATTGGTGATCTCTTCAAACCTCACAAAACCTTGATACAATGCAAGGTTAGTTTTTCAAAGACCAATTTATCCGAAGATTAAATACACATAAAAACCACTTTGAACAGGTTAAAATGTAACCACAAAGGAGTATAACAAGTCTTGAGGTGCAAATTAACACAAAATATCTTGGAAAAACTTGCAAGATCAAATAATAAGGTGCTATTTGGTTAAAAAAATGGTGTATTCAATTTTCGTTTTCATTTTTGTGTTTTCATTTTTTGAATATGAATGCACAATAAAGGACCCATTTTCACATTCATTTTCTATACATACTAGCTAACCTTTGAGCTCTCTCTCTGCTTTGTTTTGGGTCCTTTTACCCCTTTCTCTCTTTATTCCTCAGACCTCTCCCTTACAAGCTATCCCCATTCGCTCATTCGTTCATAGGCTACATTTACATCATCAATTGAAGGAGTGGTGTTCCTTTGCAAAGCAACCAATAAATATAAAGCTATCAACTTCATTTTCTTTTGTTCTTCCATGAAGATGAGGGGGATACATGTTCACAAAGCTTGATGTGCAGGTTTAAAGAAAAGAGATGAGATTGTAGAAGAATGTTTGGATCTAAATTGTCATAGCATTGAGCAACCTTAATAGCTATTGCGGTTGCTATTGGCTTCTATGTAAATTAAATGCCTACAACAAAAATAGATGTGGCAATAATGTTTATTGGAATTCTTTTGATAGTATTTGATCTACAAAATACATTAGAGCGAAAAGTGAATTTATGTAATGAGACTGATTTACAATTAATATGAAGTGTGTTTTCATTGTTTCAAAATTGAATTTGGATTTTGACCTTGAGCCAAGTAAACATACAAAGGTTGCAATCCTTTGCAAATAGATTTCCCATTATCTTAATGTTTCTTTAGTTTTCAACATTATTTTCTAAAAAATACATTTTTTTTTTCTCCTTTTTAGCTTTTTCTAGGTGGGCAAATTAGTCTTTCCCTGATTCTTTTAGCTTTTTCTTTTAAGCGTGAGGTTGATTAACTAAATATTTATTTAACTAGCTTTTTCTTTTAATGTAAGGTTGATTAATTAAATATTTATTTAACTATCTCGTGCGATGCACGAATTAGCTACTAGTTTTTGTTAATAAACCAAGTAATTGAATTTGATTGAACAAACAGAAAATACAATTAACAGATAGCTTCTCTTAAAAGAAAAGAAAAAAAAAAAAACAAAACAAAACAAAACAAAACAAAACAAAACAATAACTTCGTGTCCTTGCCTCGAGCAGGCCAGGGGATAAAAGACAAACGCTTAAGTTGATAACAATGGACTGCTCTCACCGTACCCTTTTTCTGCTTCCCAGACCACAGCAACTCCTAGAGCTAGAGACTAAAATCTAGGTGCCACCACTTTTTATAGTACACCCAACAGAGTGTGCAATTTATTGTGGTACTTCCAACCAATACACAGAATTGGGCCTCAAAAAAAAAAAAAAAGTATATATATATATATATATATTTATTATTATTATTATTATTATTATAATCACTATAGTACTACAAATTTTTCTATATTTTTATCACAATTATTTCATGTAGTAATAACTTAACTTATGCTTTATCACTTTCAGATGAAAATATTATTTTTTTTCTTCACCACTTACAATCAATTACATGGCAGATAATTATAGCAAGTTTTGAATGCCACAGATTAGCCTCTAAGCCCCCTAGACTGTTTTGCATGTTTTGAGTGACAAATCTCTTTTGTTGGTAAGCTATGGAAAATTATTATATATAATTTTTTTTAATTTATTAAAAATTAAATGACAAATCATAGTTCGCCTCTCTCTAAACTCAAAATCCTTAAATTTTTCTCTTTTTTAATTCTATAAATTATCCAAAATTCAAAATCATTGAGCCAATAAAAACTTTTCAACTTAAAATTACGAAGTTTGTTATAGTTAACATTGCTCGTAAGTAGTATATTACTATTATTATCTAATGAAAAATCCTACGACTACCATCTCGCAAATCCACCACTCACAACTTGCTATGTGAGCAAATTGTGGAAAAATTGTGGATCTAACATTAGTCTTGTACAACAGAGAGAGTGAGAGGAAAAAAAAAAAAAAATCTTCTTTTGAAGCACTTAAGGTCAGGGTACAACTGTTAGCTTATAAGCACTTAAGTTTGAAACATTGTTATGATTTTTTTTTTTCGTTAAATTAATAAATTATAGTTTTAATAATATTTTAATTCTTAAATTCTTAATACACACCTATACAACATCATTTTGACTAACTTAAGAGAGCACTCTTAACGGCAATGAACGAAAGGACTGATTGACTGAGTTACTAAAGTTACCAAAATAAAATGACCAACTCTAAACTTAAAGAAATAAAATGATTTTTGAGCAAATTTATAGGATTAAAATGACCAAATTCAAAGTTAAATGACTAAAATTATTTTTGGGCAAAGTTACCAATCTAAAAGCACCAATTTCATATTTAAAAGACTAAAATAAATTTAGGCAAAGTTAACAAATATATATTGCATTTTTGTCTAGTTAATAATTTACCACACCGAAAAGAAAGCTGAAAAAAAAAAAAAAAATCTCCCTCACCATATCCATATTGTACTTTAGGTGTTGTTCCTTAGGTTTTCCTCTTAAAATTCAGACATATGATTACTTAACTAAAAAATATACTAATTCTCAAAAAAAAAAAAAAAAAAAACTAAAAAATATACTTCCATTCCATGAGAAAAAATTCACATGGCAAAATTTTAAAAAAGAAATTTAAGAGACAACACCTAATTACTGTACCTAAGTTTTGCTCTTTTATTTTATTGCTTGAGATTTTGTGTTTACCATTGCCTTACTACTGAAAAGGACAAGAGAGAGATAGAGCATATGTGTAGATTGTAAATGTGGTGAGCCTTTTTATTTTATTTTATTTTTATATTTAAATATAATTAAAAAATATTTATTTAATTAAGACTATATTTATTATTTCATTATTATCTTCTAAATCTTTTTAATGTATTTCTTATTCATTTTTTTATATTTTCACTTTTTTATTATGTCTTATTTAATATTAATAAAAATTTTATCTATAGATGCATTTTTAGATTCAATTTGTTTTTCTAGTTTTTTTTTTTCTTCTTTTTAAATTTTTTTTTTTCATATCTAGATAGATATTTTTTGGTAGCCATTTATAATTAACAAAATATTTACAAATAAATGACACATGATTTATAATAGAAAATTATAATTGAACTAAAATAAAATTTAAAGTGTTGAACAATAAATCTAATTTATCAAAAGCAAGACTGCAACTTTACTAAATAATATGGTCATTTTATACTCTAAACTTGTACAAATAAAAATTTATTTCATATAACTGAATAAATTAGTACTAATAAGAAAGTAAATTATTTTTAAAGGATAACTAATGAAAATATACTTAAACAATACAAATTAAATAAATTACTAGGAGTATTAACATATATTATTGGAAATTGGAAAAATCAAACTTAAATAAAATAGAATAAAAAAATTTAAATAAAGTAACAATCACATCGGACCTACGTGATGATGGCTAGATATTATAAACCCTTTAAAGTTTATGTTCTGTTTTTTTTTTTAATAAGTACATACTAGTTTACAGTGGAGCTTTTTTAATATACAATGCATTCTATTAGCCATTAAACGGGGCTTTAAATTTTTTTTTCAAAATTTGGGTAAAAAGGTAAATAAGTCTTAATTAAAATATAACATAAACATATTATATTAGTTAAAAGATGGGGCATTCTTTTATTTTAAGGCCTTAGGCAACTGCCTTAGTCGTCTATATGCTAGAGCTAGCATTGGGCCTTGTCCTCGCATAAGAGACTTAAATCTAAATTTTACTAATACAAAAAACCAATTAGTTCATTGTCTTGATTATTGTAGGGATGACAGGCACAAAAATGTATATTGGGCCGTGGACCTTGCCCAAGAACGCTTAGTAGTCCAAGGATGAGGAAACGTTGGTGAAGGGGCAAGGATTAGTGGGTTATAAAAAGATTACGTCTATTAGAATGTGGGAAGGTGACCCGAGGAGGAATGCCTTCTCGGCTAAGCAAAGCAGACGTCAAAAGGTGTGGTCTGCCCTCAAGAGCAAGACTCCGAAGGATTCTATTGATAAGGATAAACATCATGAAAGCATAGGATAAAGGAAAGCTAAGAAATATCTAAGAGAAAGCTGTTACTACTGCATTGAATGCTCTACAACTAACTCTCTGGCCGCATTAATGTGGAAGTGATACCTAAATGGTAATTTTCAGCCTTATAGCTACTCCTAGAGACTTCAAGAAGGTGCTAATGGGACAAGGATCAAAGCCAGCAACTTGACTTACGTATGGAGGGTGGAGATGAAAGAAATAGGATAGTATAAAAGAGAAAGAAGCACCTAAGGGAGGGGGAAGGGGAGGGGAGAATAAGAGAGAAATACTGTAGAAACAAGAACTGGACTTGTAATCAAATTCAAAAGAAATTTATACATGAACTAATCTCCTCGGATTGTACCGAGGACAATTTTCTTTGGATAAAACCAGTATATCTTTATTTTCTTATCATCTAGACCCACTATAATTGCTATCCAACTCATTACAGCCTAGTTTTCGAACCCACTCTCTACAAATTCATTGTACTAGGCTCTTTGAGCCTCAATCCTTTTATCTTTTGGGCTTAGGAACCAAACTGTGCCCTTACAATTGGTGCCTTCTATGGGAATTCTTGTGCTTGAGTGAGTTTTAACGTTTAGTTATGGTAGGTTTAGGTCCTAACTAGGGGGAGTTTATTGGTTCCCCATGTCAAGACCAATTTCTTAATCTTGAGCGAAGAAGGGACCAAGAGGTTAGTGTGCATACCACACATACTAGTAGGAGCCAATCTCGAGGTGGGAGTCATGTCTCTCATGAAGGAAACACTAGGAGCATGCAACTGGAGATTGACCGTTTGCGAAGGAGATTACGCCGCGAGCAACGTAAAGGAACTCCTTCAAGTTTTGGCCCTTCTTCTGATGATGATAATAACTATCGGCCCAAGTTTAGGACTCCCCACAGTATGTCTTTCTCGTGTGATAAGGATCACCATCATAAAAGCAGAAATATGAGCTCGTCTCGAAAAGTTCTGGGAAATGACGCTATGAGAAGGGCGTTGAACCAAATATCCAAATCACCTTTCACACGCAGTATGGAAGGAGGAAAACTTCCTCAGCGGTTTACTTAGTCAATATTCACCATGTACAATGGTCGGACCGACCTTGTGGAGCATGTGAGCCACTTCAACCAGAGAATGGTTATTTATTCCAAGAATGAGGCCTTGATGTGCAAGGTGTTCCCCTCTAGTTTAGGGCCTGTGGTGATAAGATGGTTTGATGGCCTGAGAGTAGGTTCTATTAATTCATTCAAAGAGCTCACTCGAGCATTCAGATCTCATTTTGTTAGTTGCAGCAGAGTTCCTCGGCTCTTGAACTCTTTGTTATCCATGACCAGGAAAGAGGAGGAGACCTCTAACAGATACTAGGAGATGTTCAATGAGATTGATGAGAATTTTGATGATGTGGCTATAAGGACATTCAAGGTCAGCCTACCTACCGAGCATGGTTTAAGGAAATCCTTGACCGGGAAACTTGTTAAGAATGTGCGTCAGCTCATGGATCGTATTGACAAGTATAAGCAGGTCGAGGAGGACCAACAATAAGGGAAAGGAAAGGCTAAGGTAGTCCATCAGGATAAAAGGGATATTAGGTCAGACAAATACAACAATAACTGTTCTTGGAGGGATTTTGCTGGGCAATCTAAACCTACTGCTACTCATGTGGTTAACACGGTGTTCCGAGAACCAGTGCATCAAATCCTAGGAAAAATTAAGAATGAGTCATACTTTAAATGGCTGAATAAGATAAGAGGAGACCCTACGAAGTACAATCAAAATCTTCATTGCCAATACCACCAAGAGCAAGGACATACCACAGAAAAATGCAGGACTTTGTGAAGTCATCTGGAGCAGCTAGTCAGAAGTGGAAGGTTGAAATAATTTCTATTTCAACCCAATGGGCAAGAAGACCAAACAAGGTCGGTGATGGAAAATAACATGCTTGTATCACATATAAAACATACGCAGCGGAAAATTAAACGGATTTACTTCATTCGCAATTAATAACATGCACTATGTAAGTTTTAGAACATAAGAACAATAGAGTGTACCTTGGTGCAGTGAATTTCAAAATTGAAGATTAGAAGTACTCAGGAACATTTTCAATCTTTACTCCAATTCCAGTTGTGCCCAAGATGTGTGGTCTCTGAATCAGTTATATGTGTTTGTTCTAGAGAGAATGAGAGAGAGTCCAACACTCACATACAAACCATTTCATGAAGATATCTCTCTCTTAAAATTTTGTATATTTCTCCCTTAATAACTGATTATCTAATTGGGCTAGCCTTTTGAGCTTTTGTAATTGGGCTCTAGTATATGACTTGGAATGGGACCAAAAGGAAACAAATAAGACACTAGCTCCAATGGGCCTTGGGCTTTTCTGTCAACTCTTGACAAATTCAAAGTAACCATTAATTATATTTAATACCACTATCTATATAATTGCACTCTAGGTCTAAAGTTGAGTGTTGATAGATCAGGGCAGCGGGGCAGAGATCATGTAGCCTGATTTGTATAAGGGGCTAAAGTTGAGACCTGAGGATTTGACACGTTATGATTCACCTTCGGTAGGCCTTGATGGGAAAATTGTTATTCCAAGGGGTCAAATTAGACTACCGATACAAACAGGTTCAAAAGTGGTGGAGGTGGACTTTATTGTAATGGATGCTTACTCCCCCTACACTGCCATTGTGGCAAGACCTTGGCTTCATGTCCTAGGGGTTTTTTCTTTCACCCTGCACTTGAAAATGAAGTATCCACCTAGGGACCAGGTTGAGGAACTGGTGGGGAGCCAATCTATGGTCAGGCAGTGTTTGGTAGCTGCAATTAGGCAATAGGCTGAAGGTGAGTCCTCGGCCCCTGCTGACCGGGGCTTATAGCAATCAAGGATGCCAGAGTTATCTACGAATGTGGTATTAGAAGGGGAAAAGTGTGAGGAAGTGGAGAAGGTGGTAATAGGTGATGATAAGGAGAAGTTTTTCCAGGTCGGAGCTCAATTGCCCACTCAAGAAAAGGAAAAGCTGATAGTGTTCCTTAGGCAGAATATTGATGTGTTTGTATGGAGTGCTTATGAAGCTCCTAGAGTGGATCCAAACTCCATTTGCCATCATTTAAATGTCAACCCAGCTGTCATCCCCAAAAAGCAACTACCTCGACGCTCATCTAAAGAGCATTCGAATGTTGTCAAGGAGGAGGTGATCAAGCTTAAGTAGGTTGGGGCTATTAAGAAGGTGTTCTACCCTGAGTAGTTGGCCAATACGATGGTGGTGAAGAAGAAAAATAGGAAGTGGTAAGTATGTGTAGATTTCACAGATTTGAATAAAGCTTGCCCTAAGGACCCTTTCCCCATGTCTCGGGTAGAATAGTTAGTGGATGCAACTGTAGGCGATCCTCAGATGAGTTTTTTAGATGCCTTTCAATGATACCATCAGATACTGTTAGCTTTAGATGATCAGGAGAATACTACTTTCATTACGCCTCCTCGGAATCCCAAAAAAGTCCAGAGGCTAACAGGAATGACTGTCGCCTTGATCCGATTTATCTCTTGGTTAGCAAACAGGTACAGACTTTTCTTCTAGTTGTTGAATAAGTGGAAGGGATTAAAATGGACCTAGGAGTGTGTCCTGGCCTTCCAGCAGCTGAAAAAATACCTTTTTTTGCCACCCATGTTAGAACATATGTGAATCATGTTAGGAACATATGTTATTATAGAATTGGCTAATCTTTTGACAAAATGCACTTTACTTGTAATTGGGTAGATCTAAGATGTGTTTAATATTTCAAGGAACAATGTTTTAAGTTCAAGAGTTAAAGCTATGCAAATCTGTCCAAGAATCAAGTGAAGAAGTGCAAGATTTTAAAACTCGACAGCTAGCTCGACAAATAGAATCTATTGAGGTTTAAAAAGCACCTCTAGCCCGAAGCTCGACAACTACTTAATAAATAAGCTATCTATCGAGATTTAAGAAACTCAGACTTTCAGTTCTGATTTCATTCCAATCCGTGTGTACATGTTTAGGTTTTCTTTTCTCACAACCCTAAACATATATAAGGATTATTTTAAAGGCTGTCAAAGGTTGCGCAAGTGTCAAGCAAAGTTTTGTTCATGCAAATTGTGATCGGAGATAGAATTTGCCCTAGTTCATCTTTCTCTTGAAGAAGCTAATGTGTTTGTACGTCGTTGGGTTTTGTGACCAAGGAGTTTCGTGATCTTCATCGTGTTAATGAATTGTAGAACTTTACAGCCAACATCTTTCTCAAGTTGGTGTGTAAGCCGTATATTGGAATCTACGCATCAGATTGGTTAGTTACGTATGGAGAGCCGTGTATTGAAAATGAGTGATTGTCACAATAGAACAAGTCCAATTAGGTATTGGAGTAAGGGTTCAACTGTAGGTTGGTATAAGGTATTGGGATTCCTTTACTTGTAACTGCTTGTTGTGATAATAGTGGATTCTCAGGAGTGGTGACCTTAAAATCAATCGGTGGGGTTTTTGCCTTGGAGGTTTTCCCCATTCGTAAACAAATCACCGTGTCAATTTTATTTTTCGTTGCATTTTATTTTAGTTGGTGATTTGTTTGTGCTGTCATGCATATTGCATACAAATTGAATTAATTAATTAACTTGGCCAATTAATTGATTAATTCATCACAAAGGATCAATACATTCTTGGCCTTTCATCCCATTATGTTCAGGCCCGAAGTAGATGAGGTTTTGTTTGCTTACGTTACTGTAGCATCCTATGCGGTGAACTTATTATTGATACGATTTGATAATGGTGTGCAAACGCCAGTTTATTATGTAAGCAAGTCATTGCATGAAGCAGAGGTTTGTTATTTACCACTGGAGAGGGCCATCTTGGCATTGGTATATGCTACTCGTAAACTCCCCCACTACTTCCAAGTTCACACAGTTGTAGTTTTGACTAACTTCCGCTTCAGTCAATACTTCGGAGAGCTGACTACACAGGAATGATTGCCAAATGGGGTACGATTTTAGGGACTTTTGATATCAAGTATATGCTTCGCACCTTTAATAAAGGCCAGGTCCTTGCTGATTTGGTGGCCGAGTTTGCTGAATCCCCATTGGAAGTATTTGTGCAGTATTTGTGCAAATATAAGTAAGCAATATTGTTGTGTTTTTCAACCTTTTTATTTTTTCTTAGCATTTTCGGATAATGAAAAAAAAATTTAGATGGTGGTTGTAATATGTGAAGAGAGAAAAATTATTTTAATAAATTAAAAATAATAATATTTTATTAAAATATAATTTGGAATAAATAATCTGAGAAGTAATTCAGTAAAATTATAAAATAAAAAATAATAATTAGTTGCTATGTAAGTAAATAGTAAATTAATTATGCACGAGCTAACATGAATAACGTGCTTTTTAGGATAACTCATGCCTCAAATCAACTGTGTGATATTTTCCACATTTTTCCCCCTAACTCACTTTTTATATAATAAAAAAATTATTTGGTAAGAACACTATTTATTGGTAAAAACTAAAATTAATACCTGTTTTTAATTTTTCTACAAAACATTGGGCATGATAAACCTATGATAAACATTGGGCATGCCCACGTTTTTAACCAGTTTAAACTTTTAACTCTTCGCGCTTTTCAGTTACCAAACACAAAACGTACAAGCAATTCATGAATTTGTCACATAGTCCAAGAGGACAATTCTTGTTTCTTACTACCAAAAGTAAAGACAAATTCCTTACTCAAAAGCATACCTACGGAATTGGGGATAAGACCAACTTCAAAAATCTACTGTGTTCCAAATAGATGTTAATCACTGTGTGTTAGTTTTTTGTTTTCCTCTATATAAACACACGTGCTTCTGGTATTGTGCACCTCTCAATTCTCAGCTCTGGTATTCTGATATCTGGTTTCTCTCAAGGCTTTGATTCGTCTTCTGGGTTCTCTTTCTCGTTTCCAGATTTTGTGTTGAAACAATGAACAAAATGCAAGATACTGCGCATTCGGTCTTCGGAATCTTTGGTGGGTTGTATTGAATTTCTCTGCGTTTCTTTCCTTCTTTCTTGGCTTTTTGGACTTACGGTTCCTCTGTTTTGTTATCTTTCGCTGCAGGAAATGTTACTGCTTTGTTCCTCTTCTTGGCTCCAATGTATGTATCATTTAAGAACCCCTTTTGGCTCTTATAAATTTGCCAAATTTTGGTCCTTTTTAACTCTTTTCTCCAGAAGGTGTTGTTCTTTTTGATTCTTGGACATGTTTTTACAATTTTTTCTACTTTCTTTTAGTCTTTATATTATATATATCTGATTAATCTGATATATTCTATTACTGAGAAGTTGTTAATCTGTGTAATTCATGTGAGGAATTGTGAATAATTTTGGTACGTATTGTAGGATAACGTTCTGGAGGATTATAAAGAGCAAGTCCACAGAACAGTTTTCGGGCATTCCATACGTGATGACCTTGCTCAACTGCCTTCTTTCTTTTTGGTATATAATATATGCTTCTTGTTTCATCAACCGGGTTCTTTTTAATTTTTATTGTTTCTTTTCTTCATTTGTTACCTTTTTTTTACCCTTATGCTTCACTGTTTTTGTCATGGATTATGAGTGTGTTTAATTACTATTATTATGATGTGATGATAATGATGGGTATTTTATAATTAATTCATGTTAATTTCCTGGCCATCCGGGCATTCAGGGGCCTCTGTGTTGGTTGGTTGGACTTGGGGAGTCTAGGCTAGCAGTTTGACAGGATGACAATTTTGGTTCCACATTTCTAGCTTTAGGAAGATGAAATTTAATGCTTGGTTGATTAATGTTAATTTCTTCTGTACTGTGCATGATACTGTTTAATATTTGTTTCTTTAGCAACTTTGGTACATGCACTTAAAAACTGAAAATATGTGTTTGAAAACATATGTGAAAATACATGTAGGTAAAAAAATGTGTAAAAATAAATATAATGTTGTTTAAAAACTAAAAATGTGTGTTTAAGTGAGTGTACCAAACGGAGCCTAAAATTTCAATTGATGTGTCATTCATAAGAAATTTTAGACATTTCCCAAAATTATTTCTATTTTTTTTCAAAGAAACATTCTCTCGATCTGCTAGTTTCTTCAATTTTAAATTGTAAAGAAATAAAATAACAAAAAATCAAAAATATGAACCATAAAATCTTTTGAAATTCTCCTTCTTCTTGTTTTTGAATTAATTGTGCTGCCAATAGTCCCAAATGATTTTCTTGTTTCATATTTTGATTATTTTCAGAGTTGTCTAGTTCAATTGTCTTATAATTACTGATTTTATACATGAAATAAATGTTGAACAGGTATGGCCTACCCTTTGTGTCAAAAAACAATCTTTTAGTTTCAACAATCAATGGCACTGGTGCAGGAATAGAGTTCATATATGTGTTGATCTTCATCGTATATGCCCCAAAGAAAGAAAAAACCAAGATTTTGGGTCTCTTCGCGTTTGTGCTCACCTTTTTCGCAGCCGTGGCCTTGATCTCCCTCCTAGCCTTGCATGGCAATACCAGAAAGCTCTTCTGTGGCTTTGCTACTGTCGTTTTCTCCATAATCATGTATGGCTCACCTCTATCAATCATGGTGAGTTTTAACTCTTAAGCTATTTCTTGATTTTTTTTTATTGTTAAATATTTAATGAAGGAATTGACTAGACCCTAATTGATTTGGTTTCAAAGATTATGCCTCAGCCACCGGATCCAGGTTCAGTTATTTTCAGTATGCAATTTTCACTTTTTTTTGTCAAATATCAATTATGATAGCTTGGTCATGGGGAAGTGTGACAGCTTTGGCCCATTTCTTTATGTTAGGCCATTTTCTGAGCGAGTTAGCCAATCAAGAAATTGGTTATCCCACTCAGGAATCAGAATATAACGCTATAAGACAAAATTTTAGTATAGTATCCTAATTCCTAAGTACCGTATCCTAGCCGCTTAGGTTGTCAAATTGATTTCAACAAAATGATTATGTTGACCAACTGGACAAAAATAGTTTTACATTTTTTAATAATGATTAAATTTAATCATGGGAGATTTAACGGATGTTGTACAACACTTGTTAATGTGATAAAATTTAAATAAACTATTCACAATTTTTTAGATATGAAAAAAACTGAATATATATTAAATGTATGTCAATTTAAATGGAGTATTAAAGAAATCAACTGGACAAAAATAGTTTTACATTTTTTAATAATGATTAAATTTAATCATGGGTGATTTAACGGATGTTGTACAACACTTGTTAATGTGATAAAATTTAAATAAACTATTCACATTTTTTTAGATATGGAAAAAACTGAATATATATTAAATGTATGTCAATTTAAATGGAGTATTAAAGAAATCAAAGTACTCATTTGCCAATTTTCAATATAGGCGAAATTTGTAATAAATTATAAATGAACTACAACTGATTTATTAACAGGTGCTGGCCGGCACCTGTTAACAAAGTCCTTTAATAATATACAAATCTTAAATACAGCCCCTAAAAAATTCTATGTAAAATTTTATCAGTATATTAGTATTTGTTTTAAAGTTAAACATACAATTATGCCTCCTAACAAAGTTTGGTTAAACATACTTTTTGGTGCATGAACTTATATGGGTTTTATATTTATATGTAGAGGACTGTGATTAGAACAAAGAGTGTTGAATTCATGCCATTTTTCCTGTCTCTGTTTTGTTTTTTGTGCGGCACTTCCTGGTTCATCTTTGGTCTGCTGGGCATGGACCCTTTTGTATATGTAAGCATCTTCTCTCAATTCTGTAACTATTATGTTATAAATGCTTCGTTGTATGGTTGAGAAGTCTTGGGAAAAGGAATATTAGAATGTTGTGGATATATCATACTCCTCAAAAGTTTAAGACCAGTTAAATTTTTTCAACAAACTGTGGATATATTACCATACTTCCCAAAAATTTAAGACCAGTTAAATTTTTTCAACAAACTAATTGAGGTTGGTCACATGTATTTTTTCGATTATTCTATTCTATTTAAAGTTGCTCTCTTTTTTCCTCAAAAAGTCACAGTTTTTTTTTTTTTCCTTATTGAATATGTTAGTATCTCTTACAAATTTTAATGTTATTTTAGATCCTCTCAATGCCCATATATAAAAGTCCTTAGCATTATCTGTTTGCGTATCCCTAGTAAGAAAATCTGTGTTCCACAAAGAGCAGCAGGCAAGGCCAATTTACAGCCTGAGTTCCCAAATTTTGAAGCTGCTATCTCAGAAATAAATAAAAATGAAATTGCATTGCTAAAGTTCCCTCAGTTTCAAAATAAGTACCAATACAGTGCCTTACAAAAAAAAAAAATGTGTATTAATTTTTATAGAAAGGAAAAAAGCTATTACACAAGCGAAATAACAACTGACTTAAAAGTCGTGTTTTTAATTTGCAAACTGTGACCTTAAGTTCCGATTTCAGTTGATTTTCACATGGGTGTAAATATATTTATAGCCGAGTGTGTATAATTATTAAATACTACTCGCACTTATGGTAATGTGTAATGCTGTTGAAGGTAAACAATGGGTTCGGTTCTTCTCTTGGGGCCCTGCAGCTGATTCTGTACTTTATCTACCGTAAAAACAAGGGCAAGGGAAAAAACGAAAACGAAAGCAATTGTGTAGTATCTGTGGAGCTGGGACTTCCTGATGAACCCAACGAAGATAAGGAGCTATCCAAAACAAACGGTGCTCAGAATGGCCACGTATAGACTTGTACGTAGCTTCTTCCCTTTTGGAGGCTTGGGACTGTACCCCCAATCATTTTCTTCCTTCGTGCTCTGCCTTCAGTATCAAATATTCAATTCGATTATGTGCTGAATATTTACTTTGTTCCTAATAATCTAGTAATGAGACAATGCTATTTGAGATGGCACAGATCATGGTACAAACAAATTGTAGAATGTCTTTTGAATCTGGGGATATGTCTTTTGAATTGGTTTAGATTTCCCTCTTTTTTTTTCTTTTTTTTCTTTTTTTTTTTCATTCTATTGTGGATTAAGATTTTACATATGATAATATGTTTGTTTTGCAAGAGGGTACTATCTTATCGTGTTCATCACATGATGAGATGAAGTACTGTTTTCGTGAAGCTACCCCATGCATGCTAATGCTATGACTACTTCATTGTGTACATTTGTATTTTGCTTTATTATAATAAAATATATCTGTATTTTGATAGGCTCTATCCTCCTAAAGAAGAAGAAGCAGACGAAAGGGAAAGTGTTCAGATAAAGAAGGGAAGAGAAGAAAGAAAAAGACGAAAAAAGAAAGGGAAAGTCTTCAAGAAAATGTAGTTGCCGTGTAGTGGGCTATGGGTAGGTGTGAAATAAAAAAAATATGAAAAAATGTTATTTAAATAAAAGAGGGTGTAGAATAGATAAACTGATGTGAATATTTTGTAAAAATGAGTGTATAAAATAGTTTTTTTTTTTTTTTTTTGCAAAATAGACAAAAATATTACAATCTAGTGATGCAGATGCTCTAACTATTCTCTAACTAGAAAAAAAAAATATATGTATGTATGTATGTATGTATGTATATCTTGTGGCGGTGGATGATTGCTGCGGCACCATGGAATTGTTAGGTTTCAATTAAAGGCACTGTAAAGAGAATTTTAATTTAGGGCAAGACTTAGATAAAGTACTTAGGTACTATTCTTTAAGTTCCTTTCTTAAGATTCTGCCATGTGAATTTTTCTTCATGGGATGGAAATATATTTTTTAGTTAAGTAGCCATACTAAAAAATAACACTTAAGGTATTGTACCTAAGTTTTGTCTATTAATTTAATATGCAGCATTGTACGTGGGATTTTATCTTCTAGCATATGTAACCTTTGAAGGGTTTGGTTGGGGGTTGGCTTAACATAAACACAACGACAATGCCATTAGTATTTTTTGGAATTGCTGATTTTTAGTGATGAGCAATCGTTTACAAATCTTTAAAAACACAATCATAATAAATACCCATTAATAAATATCCTAATCCTATTTAATATTTCATCTACAAGCACAATCAAAATAAATGTGTATTCACGGATGGAGACATTTCACACAGTAATAATTACTCTCCCACATATCTTCCTCCCACACCAACCCCACATATCTCTCCACCTGTAACTGTAAGTGACCAACCCAACAACAAGACTCAACTGACCTAGAAGATAGTTACAAGGGCTACCATGAGTTCATCCATTGTACATATGCATAATTTGGGAAGTCAAAAGAGAAGCTTGAATAATACATAATTTCACCATGAATTACCAAACAAAAATCAAGTGGTTTTCAATGGTGAAGATGAATTTACAACGATATTGGTGGAGGCTGTTAAGCAGCCTTGCCAGAAGCGATGAGTCTGTTAGTTTGGAACTGTCATGGGCTTGGGAACCTACGTACAGAAGATCAACTTGCAGAATTGGCTTGGGCAAAAGATCCCTCTATTGTGTTTTTAGCCGAAACATGGTTAAATAAAGATAGGCTAGTTCAAGTTCAAAGACGGATAGATTTCAAGAATATGCTTGAAGTTCCATGGAGAAACAAGGCAGGAGGATTAATAATTTTTTGGAAAGAAGATTTTGACCTGTCGAGTGAAACGTTTTCCCAAACCATATTGATTCCACGATCAATAAGAATAAAGAGGATGAATGGAGATTTATAGCATTCTATGGGAAACCAGACACGCAGTTTAGGCATGAATTATAGACAAAGCTCTATAATCTAAAAAATCGTAGTAACTCTCCTTGGATTTGTGCAGGTGATTTTAATGAAATTACATGCCAATGTAAGAAAACAAGCGGACGAGTCAGACCACATAATTAGATGCAAGCAACCCTTTAGAGATGTTCTCAATGAGTGTGGTTTTATGGAAATGGGATTTGTAGGCTCATCTTTTACATGGCACAAACATTATGCGGATTATACAGTATGGGAGAGACTTGACAGAGCCTTAACTACAAATGACTGGTTTTCAATGTTCCCAAGGACAAAAATTCATCACTTGGAAGTCACTACATCAAATCATAAAGCTTTGTGGATCGTACCAAAGGGTATGGAGTGTAATTTTTAGAAACCCTTTCTATTTGAGCAAATGTGGATGACGGATAAAGGTTGCACTAATACAATAAAAACTATTTGGAGGAAAAATGTGGATGAGCCATGGGATACCAAAATTATTACCAAGATTGATCACTGTGGTAAAGCTCTTACATGATGGAGTAGGCAGGCTTTTGGTAATGTGAAGCATAAGATTGAGAGGAAAAGAAAACAACTAACCAAGGCAGAGAATATAGCAATTGGTGAAGGTGACTCAAGGCTTATGAAATTGTTGAAAGAAGAAATAAATTTGCTACTATATAAGGAAGCTACTATGTGGCGGCAGAGATCCAAGATTATGTGGTTAAAAGATGGAGACAAAAATACGAAGTTTTTTCATAGTAAAGTTTCTCAAAGACGACGCTAAAATTACATAACTAGACTCCATGATGTTGACGGGAATTGGTGTACTCACAACAACAAATAAATGACATTATTGTGGATTACTATACTGACTTGTTCACTACAAGTAGACTCGAGCACTTGGAAGAGGTAGTTGAAGTTATTCCTGAGATGGTCACAGTCGAGAGGAATGCCAATCTAACTGGATATTTCATTTCCATGGAGGTGGAGGTAGCTTTGAAACAAATAGCCCCTTTAAAGGCTCCCAAACCTAATGGTATACCTCTTTTATTCTATCAAAATTATTGGACTTTACTTGGTAATGATGTTACATAATCTGTTTTGCACTATTTAAATTCGGGTTCTTTACTTGGGTCCCTTGGTCACTCTTTTGTTATTCTAATCCCTAAAGTAAAGAACCTAGAATTTGTGTCACAATTTAGACAAATCATTTTGAGTAATGTACTATAAAAGATTTTTTTTTCTAAAGTCTTGGAAAATATGTTGCAGAAAATAATGCCTCAACTTATCTCAAAACACCATAGTGCATTCCTTTCTGATCGTTTGATCTCGAATAATATCATGGTAGCATTTGAAACTTTACATCACATGAGAAATCATTGTGCAAGTAAGAAATGGTACATGGCTCTAAAGCTTGACATGAGTAAGGCATACAATAGGGTTGAATGGGAATTTATGGAGAAAGTGATGAGGAAGATGGGTTTTGATAATCAGTGGGTGAATCTTATGATGGAGTGTATAACTACTGCCTCTTATTCCATTTTAATTAATAGAGAGCCTCATGGTGATATCAAGGCAAGCAAGGGCCTCAGACATACCTGTTTTTCATGTGTACAAAGGGACTTCATGGTCTCATAAAAAAGGCAGCATATAATGGAGATATTAAGGGGGTCTCTATATGTCGGAATGGACCAAACTAACACATCTGCTTTTTGCAGACGATAGTTTAATTTTTTGCAGGGCTAAGGAAGACGAATGCTTAAGGTTGTTGGATATTTTGGAGACCTATGAGAAAGCCTCAGGGCAGCAAATTAGTAGAGCCAAAACAATGCTCTTTTTCAGCAAATCAACCACATCCGATATGCAAGAAGTGATCAAAGGGGCTCTTGGGGTGCAAGTGGTTCAACAATATGAAAGTATCTAGGTTTGCCTTCCCTTGTGGGTAAAAATAAAAAAGAAAGTTTTGCTCATCTAAAGCAAAGGTTTTGGAAGAAATTGCAAGGGTGGGAAGTTAAGCTTTTATCATAGGTAGGATGAGAAATTTTGATCAAAGCTGTAGTACAAGCACTCCTTACCTATACGATGTATTGTTTTAAGCTACCAGTCACTCTTTGTCATGAGATTGAAGCATTGATCCAAAAATTTTTTTAAGGACAATGCGGGGATGCTAGGAAGATACATTGGGTGAAGTGGCAAGATATGTGTAAGCCAAAGTCACATGGTGGTATGGGTTTTAAGGACCTATCACGTTTCAATGATGCTCTTCTGGCAAAACACACTTGGAGACTCCTTCATGATCATCAATCATTATTTTATCAGGTCTTCAAAGCAAAAATTTTCCCGGATTGTAGTGTTATAGAAGCAAAGGAACCAAGTAACGCTTCGTATGCATGGAAGAGTATCCTACAGGGTCGTGATGTAATTAAAAGAGGGGCTGCTTGGAGGATTGGGAGTGGAAATTTAGTTCATATATGGGGCGATAAGTGGCTGCCAAGGAAGTTCAATAACAAAATCATCTCACCTCCTATTGCTAGGGAGAGCACAGCAATGGTTAGTTCTATAATTGACCAAACAAACCGGGTGTGGAAGGATGAGCTCATTGATTCATATTTCTTTGAGTGGGAAGCTGAAATTATAAAAAACATACCTCTCTGCTGATCTATATAGGATGATGTTCTAATCTGGCCTTTTAGACCGGATGGAGAATATATACACAGTTCAAACCACGTATAAATTTTTGCAAAATCTGTGCCAAGCTAGTGAAGCTGGTTCCTCTGATGCCACCATCTTGCAGCCTCTGTGGAAGAAGATTTGGAGCTTAAAAGTCCTTATGGAAGTAAAAAATCTGATCTAGAGTGCTTGTAAGAGCGCGCTGCCCACCAAGACAAATTTGGTTAAACGCCAAGTGGTTACTAGCGATTTGTGTGAGATGTGCAAGCTTTACTCTGAAGACATAGCTCATGCTTTATATCATTCCCCAAAACTAGAAAATTTCTGGCAAAACATCCCTTTATGGAGTCACAGCACCATCAGACAAAGCACTAGTTTTTCGGATATAATGTTTGTTATTTGTGCAGAAAACAGGGACCCAGAGTTGTTCTCATCGGTGGCTTGGACGTTGTGGAATCGACGAAACAATCTCAGACTAGGGAAACCTTCTATCCATCTGGAGCAGTTGCTGGACAGAGCTCGTGAGCTCACACTGGGGTGCTTACCTGGTCCTATCTCGGCATCAGCAGTCTTGAAACAGGCAACAGCAACGTGGACTCCCCCACCTTTACATGGATACAAGATCAATTGCAACGGAGCAATTTTTGAACAAGAAAACAGAGCTGCTTTGGGAGTTGTTATTCGAAACCATGATGGAATGGTGATGGCTTCACTGTCTGAACTTATTTCGCTGCCATCCACAGTCATTATTGACGTGGAAACTCTAGCAGCTCAGCGGGCGGTGGAGTTCGCTCTAGAATTGGGATTTGATAACATCTTCCTCGAGGGTGAAGTCCTAATCAAGCTCTTGAACAGTAATAGTAGGTCTTCGGCGCCTTTTAGGCATATCAGAAACGATATTCTTTATCTTGCTTCACACTTCTCCTGTTTTCATGTTTCACATGTTCGAAAATAATGTAATAGGTTGCTCATTCACTTGCTAGAAGAGCAATCTTTTCATCCCCTTTATCCGTTTGAATGGAAGATGTTCCACCAGACCTTTTAACTATAATTCAGGCTGATTTCAATAGCCTCCCTTAATAATAAGTAATGAATTTGTTTCTTAATAAATAAATAAATGTGTATTAATAACTATCATAAAATTCCAATTTTCATATTTCTATACAAAATAATAGAGAAAACATCATTTTTAAATAAATAAAATAAAATCATATTTTGTTAAACCTAGTGTAACTTTCAATTATGTTACGCCACCTAATTACTTTTTATTTAATTAATATTTCAAAAATATCATCGTTAGATTACATGTTCTCTATATTCTAAATATTTATACCACTGCGCATCCTTGGCGTATGATCACTCTACAAGTATAAGGTTCTTATGGGGTGGGCACGGGGTGAAAGGTTCACACACATATACACTTAGATGGGTTTGGCTTACCTTTTTTAATTGGACATCTGATTTCGTTTTAAATATACAGTGGCAAGTGGTAGTATGTTTCTAACTAGTATATAAAAAAGTATTAACCTCAAAAAGTAATAGCCTAAGCTTCCATCATGTGACACATTCGTTGAGACTCTTCATTTAGGCTTCAATCTTAACAAATTTTGAATTAATAGAATTCCTTAAATGTGTCAATGGTGAAAATGCATTAATTATTTATAGTTATGTTTTCTATCAAAGAATAATTTATTTATAGGTGTGCATTAATTATTCTTTTATATAAAGAATTTAAATTTTTATTTAAATTTGATATAAGAAACTAATCTTAGTTTGAATACTTATTATCCAAATAATAATAATTGTAAGGACGCGGTTAATCCACAGCCCAAGATATTTGGACAGTGGCCCAATAAGCCCAAAGCAATGAATTTGTTAGAGAGTGAGCTTGTTAATGAATGTTCAATGAGTTAAAGTATAGATCACAGTATGCTAGTTGGTATAAGAATGAATAAAAAAAACAGTTTGAAAAGAAAAATACTTCTCAGTCAAATCCGAGGATGGTATGTTCTTCTATATTTCTCTTAGACTTATACAAATATATTCAAGTTCTTGGTTACATAGTCATTTCTTTTCCGTTTTTCTCATGCCCCTTCTTGTAATGGAATCCTCCTCCTTTTATACCCCATTTCCTTCTTTCATCTTAGCCGTCCACGTGTAGATCAGATTGCTAATCTCTTTGATACTTGTCCCATCAGCACCTTCTTGAAGTCTTTGTGGGTAGCTGTAAGGCTAGAAGTCACTATTCAGGTTTCACCTCCACATTAATGCGGCCAATTGGTTAGGTGCAGAGTATTCAATACAGTGGTAGCAGCTTCTTTCCCTGATATTTCTCAATTCTCTATTAACTCACTTCTCTCTGAAGCTTATCCTCCTAAGCATAGTTGCCCATTGCCCAGTATTTGATGGGTGGTTGGATTTCAGGCTGCCACCCTGTTGGCCGAGGAAGGGTGGCTCCTCAGACAACGCTACTTGTTTATTATGACCAGACCTCTTCCTCGACCTAATAACTTACTTACCTTTACTAAAACTTATCTATCATTGGTCTCCTTAACGTCCTTGGGTGCAGCCCATGATCCAATATCCTTATCTGGGCCTTTCATCTCTACAATAGCCCTTCGAAATTCTACTCTTTCTTTCCTCGATGAAAATTAGAGCTTCGATTTTAAATTACCGTGCCTCCCACACTTATGACACTTCCTTGTGTGCAGGCATCTTTTCACCAGCAATGAGCACGCTCCTGTCGCTTCGGCATTTGGGACGCCTCTGCATTTACTCGGCACAGCGTCCTATTCCCCACGTTCTACGATGTGATGAAAATCCTATGGTAGGGATTTTCCATAGGGATTCAAGTGGGAACTCTCTTGCTCACTTTTCCCTCCTATATAAATTGCTTGAAGAATCCAAATGACCAACTTTTTGAAGCTGCAACTGTCAAGAACTAGCCCGAGGTGCTCTTTCCCATATTTTTGTAAGTAAACTTTAGCCCACCTACTTATTTTTAGTGGATACTCCCAAACGCATAGAAAATTTCAAGGCTCGATACAATATACCACCTAGGGTTTCTATACGACATTACCTTCAGGGAGAATGGCATGCTCTAAGGTCAGAGGGGGAAGTGGTGATCCCTATGATCACTTTTATAGAGGGAGGGATAAGGATTCCCATGGAGAGAGTGACTAGGGATTTTTTATTAGCTCATAGACTCTGCCCGACCCAGTGTTCCCCAAACCTATTTAGGATACTAGGTAGTGTGGATGCCCTTAATGACAAGATTGGAGTAAATCTTACCCATCACGATGTCAATTGAGTGTATAATTGCCAAAACCTAAAAAGTATTGGATATTACCTTAAAACTAGGGTTCTCGAGGTCAGGCTCATCTTAAGTCTCCCCAAATCTAATAAGGGCACGGACTAAGATTTTTTGATTATCTTGGGTGAGTGGCATGATGGTCTTCATTGTCCAACATGAGAGGGGAAGCCAGGTGTGGTATTTTAGGCTTAGGCTCCCTACACTGAACATTCTAATTTCATAGTTTCTTGTTTGTTTTGTTTGTTTTGTTTTTTTTTTTTAGTTCAAAAATTTATTTCTCTTTGTTTATTGAACCCTTTCTCTAATCACACTTTTTTTTTGTAGACAAAAATTTCACAACCCCTAATTTTAGCTTCGTCAACAAGCCCGACCTTACTAGGATACTCCAATTCGAGATTTTCCTCCACTCAGATGGACAATTGTGAGTTGCCCACGTCATTCTCAGATACAAGCCAATATCAACAAGCCTTCAGTCCCCGAAGTACGTGATTAAGGTGAAAGACCCCCCGATTGCAACCGATTAACATTGCAGTGCCCAGGTTCCTCGTCAGTCCTTCACCTGAAGGTACTCAAAAAATTGAGTTGCCCACTCAGTGTGTAACTAGGGAAGAAGCAACTTCTTCACATCTCGCTCTGGAAGAAGAGACATTCAGAGTGAGTGAGGTCACGGATTTTGAAGAAGATTTTGAGGTTCTCGATCAATCGCCCCTACCAAGTCTCCACACGCATCCATATCCTACCTACCCCCTGCTCAAGTAAGCAGCAACCAAGAGATATCTGACATTCCCGAAGCCATGGTGCTCCAAAGGAAGAAGAACACTAGCCTCCTCGAATTATTGGAGTCACACGCTAGAGGGTTTGCTCCCAAGGTGGCTATTTAAACCCGTCCCCCCTCCCCACTCATGCCTCCCTTTCCCAACTAGCAAAGAAGAAGAGGAAGAGGGATAAACAAGGGAAAGATGTGTCTAAGGAAGGTGAGGTTGTTCCTTCCAAAGAGCTCGAACCCCAAAAAGGGGCAAAAGTCGCCAAATAGGCACAAAGGAAGACCTCGATTGAGGGTACAAGAGTAAAGAGAATGCCCGAGTGTCACCTCAGGGTTCCGACTTGGAACCCATCATTTGTACTAGACGAAGCCTCATTCCCCTTGGACTCCTCTATTAGGGACTTCCAGAAGGGCAAGGCTAGCTATGTGGCTAACACACTAAAAACAACCCCTACTTCTACCTTAGAATATGGCTGACCTGAGAACTCTCAAGAATCACGAGGTGTTCCTGACCTTAAAGAGAGACTTAGCCATGGTATGCCCCTTCGTTTCACCTTTTATACTAAATATATATGCAACTTTCTTTCACTGTCATCTACATAAACAGATACTTTGTTTTATTTAAAGAATTCACTATGTTGCTTTCTTCCAGGCCATCCAGGCAACGAACATTGCCGAGGAATGAGTGGATGATGCCCACGCTCAGCTAAAGGATGAGGAGGCAAGGCGTGTTGCTGCTATCCAAAATTTAGCTATAGCAAAGAAAAGAATAAAAGACCTCGTCACCAAGTTGGTCGAGGCAATAAGAGAGAGGAAAAGATCGAAGCTGCACTAGCTAGTGCTAAGAAGCAGGTTGAGGACCAACGCCTGCAATTGCGTAAAGCTGAGGAGCAGCTTGCAGTTGCTAAGGAGCAAATAGAAGCTCAAAAAAAAAAAAAAATGGAGAAGGTAGAGGAAGCTGCAACTCGGACCGAGCAATATGGTTATGACATTGGGGTAAAAGAGACTGAGGCATCCTGAGGGCCCTAGTCACAAGAGTTTGTCGAGGTTACTACCTTTAGGTATGGACCGAGGCATTGAACTTGGCCGGGGTGGGTGCTTCTTCAAAGTTAAGGAGAATAGAGAATATCTTCTATCCCCCAGCCTTGGGCGTAGCAGTTCAACCTAGCTCCCAAGCAATCATTGCTGCTAAAGCTCCTGAACCTGCCCAGCCTACTTATGCTAGTACCCTTCCAGCCACTTCGGAGACCTCTAAGGAGTCCAAAAGGGTAAGCTCAAAGGGCAAGGAGAAAGAGGCAGCCAAAGATACAGTGCCTAAAAAAACTAAGCCTCCATCAAGGCCCAAAGAGGCTTCTTAGGAGAAAGAGGTAGCCCCGGGCAAAGTGCTTGAGCAATCAAAACCTCCATCAACAACTTAAGAGGCTTCCAAAGGAGGCAGCTCAAAGCAAAGCGCCTGAATCCTTCTCCCAGTCAGGGGCTAAAGGAAACACCCCCTCCCCCCCCCCCCCCCAAATCCACTGTTAACTAGGGCATTACCATTCTATCCTAAACTTGTTTTGTTGCTTTTTTTTTTTGAACATGTTGTTTCCAGAAGGGAAATAATACCAAGTTTATTGTACCCTCCTTGTTTTTTTCCCAAGGGAAGATTCTGTGATCCAATGAAAAGTCTCATCTTTTACTTAATGAAAAATTTTAATTACTTCAAGGCATATGCTACTATTTTAATCTTTTCTCTCCTTTTTTCTTTTTTAAGGTTCTGTTTAAGCACAATACACATTGTTATCAACCTTATATCAATCATGACTATATTTGAATGTATAAAAAAAAAACTTGAAAGTCTCCAAAGATTATCAGTTGGCCCCAAATTATTCCAGCGCATTCATCAATACCCAAGCAACAAAGCAAAAGACATATTTAAGAGAGTACTTATGTACCTGAAATTGGATCAAGCAAGCGATGTCAATGCATTCGGATTATGTAATCCGAGGAGCAATGCATATTGAAATTACGCTTATCACCAAAGAATATTTTATGGATATACTTTCAAATGCTTTAAGTGATGCTCATGGAAATTTCTTCAATTAGGGTGCTGCATTTAGAATCTTTATCATCCATTTTTGGTAAAAGCATTAATTTACCCAAGGTATGTGGTCCGAGGAACTAGGCATGACCGAGATTTTGTTTAACACTTAGGAAAGTAAAAAGCACTAATTTACCCAAGGTATGTGATGTGAGGAACCAGGTATGACTAAGGTTCTGTTTAACACTTAGGAAATTGAAAAACATTAATTTACCCAAGGTATGTGGTCTGAGAAACTAGGCATGACCGACGTTTTGTTTAACACTTAAGAAAGTAAAAAGCATTAATTTACCCAAGGTATATGGTCCGAGGAACTAGACATGACTGAGGTTCTGTTTAACACTTAGATGAATAAGATTAAAACACAAAATAGTTAAAACAAAAGATGGTGAGATTGTCTTTCATTAATAATAATACCTTCGAATGTTGTTTACATTCCAATGACGTGGAACAACATTTTCATCTAAATCTTCTAGAAAATAAGCTCCAATACCAACCATAGAGGTAATGCGATATGGCCCTTTTCAGTTAGGCCCTAGTTTTCCCCAAGATGGATTCTTTGCAATCCCCACTACTTTTCTTAACACCAAGTCACCTGGTGCCAGTGGTCTAGCCCTCACACCTGTATCATATCCCTGCTTAAGCTTTTGTTGGCAATGTGCCTGTTGTACCACGGCTACTTCTCTTCATTCATCGACCAAGTCCAAACTCCTTTCTAGTAATTGATCACTATTGTTTAGGGTGAACAAGCTTATCCTTAGCTTTGAAAACCCAGTCTCTAGAGGGATCACAACCTTGGACCCATATGTCATTGAAAAAGGTGTTTCCCCAGTTGACCGACGAGAAGTTTTCTGATATGTCTAAAGAACATGTGGCAGTTCTTCAACCCATCTACCCTTTGCTTCATCCAACCTCTTCTTGAGCCCATTAACTATGACCTTATTGATTGCTACGGCCTATTCATTCCCTTGCGGATAGGCTAGGGTTGAATATCTGTTCCTAATGCCTAACTCACAATAATATCGCCTGAAGGCTTTACTATCAAATTGAAGCCCGTTATCCGAGATGAGGGTATGAGGAATTTCAAATCTGGTTACAATATTCTTCTAAACAAACTTCTTTGCATCAATATCTCTAATGTTGGACAATGGCTCAGCTTTGACCCACTTTGTGAAGTAATCAGTTCCAACCAGAAGCCATCTCCGGTTCCCCACAACCCTGGGGAATGGTCCCACAATATCTAGGTTCCATTGAGTGAATAACCATAGGCTAGACAGAGGATTAAGTACTCTATCTATGTGATAACAATCTGCCCTCTGTATGACATCCATATATCCTCTCATGCAACTTTTCCAAAAATGGCTCCACTACCTCGAGATGAACACAAAGCAAGTATGGCCCAGAGAAGAAGCGTTTGTACAACTTTTGCTCTTAGGACAACCAAAAACAAGGAGCCTTCCTCCATATCTTTTTTGCCTCCCCCTTTTTATGAGGCAAAACACCTTGTTTGAGAGAAACAGAACTAAGGGATCCATCCAACTAGGTCCGACCCTAATCTGGTAAACTTGGACTTTCTCATTTTTCTCCTCGGCAGGCCTATGCAGATCCTCGACAAGTATGAGTCGAGGTAGATCTTGTCTAAAAGAGGTTGCCAGAATTGCCAAAGAATCAGCATGTGCATTCTTGCTTCTTGGGAATTTTTGTATGGTGAAAAACTCAAAATTTGATTGCAAACGCCGGGCTTGACTCAAGTACCCCTGCATTCTTAAATCCCTAGCTTCCAACTCTTCCTTTACTTGTCCTACAATTAACCTTGACTCTAAAAACACTTCAACAACCTTTCCTTCCATCTTTTGAATCATAAAAATCCCTATTAGTAGAGCCTCATACTCAGCTTCGTTATTCGCGGCCAAGAAGCTCAACCTTAAAGATTTCTCAATGGTAATCCTGTCTAGGGACACTATTACCAGCCCCACTTCGGATCCCTTTTGATTTGCCGCACCATCAACATATAACTTCTAAGGTGAGGGCCCCTATAGAGAAATTGCCCGAACTTGCTTTCCCTCTGATCTGTGTTCCTCAACCTCCACCTTTATTGGAGACTTAGTAAACTCTGCCACGAAATCCACAAGAACTTGCCCTTTAATGGAGGTACAAGGCAAGTACCTTATGTCAAATGCTCCCAAGATTGTCCTTCCTCACTTGGTAATTCTTCCCGCATAATCAGCTTTTTGTAGCAACAACTGCAGAGGGAGTTGAGTTAAAACCACAATTGTATGTGCTTAGAAGTAGTGGGGGAGTTTTCACGTAGCATGCACCACAGCCAAAATGACTTTCTCCAAAGGTAAGTAACAAACTTCAGCTTCGTGTAGCAACTTACTCACATAATAGACTGGCCGTTGTACTCCATCTTCTACCCTTATCAATACCAAACTAACTACATGAGAGGCCACAGCAATGTAGTCAAAAATGACTTCTTCCTCCTCAGGTCTTGACATAATAGGCGACCGAGAAAGATAATCCTTCAACTGCTGAAAAGAAAGGGCATATACTTTATTCCATTCAAGCCCTTTTCACTTATGCAAGAGTTGGAAAAATGGCCTACATCTATCTGCGGATCGAGAGATAAATCTGTTCAGGGCTACAATCATTCCTGTCAACTTTTGGACTTTTTTGAGATTTTGAGGAGGTTGTAAATCATTGATTGCTTTAATCTGATCAGGGTTAACTTCAATCCCACGGTGGGTGACCATATAACCCAAAAACTTGCCTGAGCCTATGCCAAAGGAACATTTAGAAGTATTAAGGCGTAATTTATGCTTTCTCAACGCCTCAAAGACACTTCTAAGGTCACCCACATGCTCGGCTTCTGCCTTGCTTTTCACCACCATGTCATCAATGTATACCTCAATATTCTTACCAAGTTGGGGTTCAAACATTCTAGTCATCATCCTCTAGTAAGTAAACCCTGCATTCTTCAATCCAAAAGGCATCACCTTATGATGATAATTCCCAATGGGCGTTACAAAAGCAATCTTCTCCTAATCAGCCAGAACTAATTGTATCTGATGGTACCCCTGAAAGGCATCCAAAAAACTCATCCGAGGATGACCTACCGTTACGTCCACTAACTGGTCTATTCGAGGTATCTAGAAGGGGTCCTTAGGGCAAACTTTTTTTAAATCTGTGAAATCTACACACACTCGCCACTTCCCATTCTTCTTTTTCACCACTACCGTGTTGGCAAACCATTCTGGATAAAAGACCTCTTTTATTGCCCTTGTACGCTTAAGCTTTACCACTTCTTCTTTAACAGCCTCGGAATGTTCTTTAGAAGAGTACCGAGGTAGTTGTTTCTTTGGAGTAACTGATGGATTGACATTCAGATAATGACAAATAAAATTCAGATCCACCCCGGGAGCTTCATAAGCACTCTAAGCAATGAGGCAGCTGAACTCACAATGAGGCGTCAACTCTTCCTTCTCCCAATGAGGTAGCTGAACTCCCACTTAAAAATACTTATCGACATTAGTATCAATAATAATCTTCTCAACTCCCCGCATCTCGCCCCTTTAGTTACAGTGTCTGAGGACGTCCTTGTTTCCTTTAATTGCTACAAAGTCCATTCTATGGTGGCCGAGGATTCACCCTCAGATTAGTGTCTAATAGCCACAACTAGGTATTGCTTGGCCATAGCCTGACTTCCAATCAGCTCTTCGACCTGGTCCCATGAAAGATACTTCACTTTCAAGTGTAGAATTGAAAAGACAGCCCCCATGGCATGAAGCCAAGGTTTTTCCATGATAACAGTATAGGGGGAGTATGCGTTTACCACAATGAAATCTACTTCAACAACCTCTGACCCTACTTGAACAAGCAGCCTAATCTGGCCCTTTGGGATGACTGTCTTCCTATCAAACCCCACCAAAGGGGAATCATAGCTGACCAAATCCTTGGGTTTCAATTTAAGTCCCTTGTACAGGTCAGGGTACATGATCTCTGCCCCACTACCTTGATCCACCAAGACTCTTCTCACATCATACCCCTCTATTCAAACGATGACCACTAAGGCATCACCATATGGTTGATAAGTTCCAATTTTATCCTCATCAGAGAAGCTCAAAGCCGATTAAACTTCCATACTTCCTGGCTTAGACTCAGGGATTGAATCCTCAGCGTGTGGTTTTGCTATGGACATAACCCCTGATGGATATGCACCAATTCGACCTGGGGCGGCAAAAATAACACTGAATGTTCCTAGGGGTGGTCTTGAGGAAGCATCTCTCTAGTATGTCGACCTGACTTGACTCCCCTGCCCAGAGGGTTGGTACAAGAACTGCTTCAGCTTCCCAATTTTGACTAACTGCTCCAGATATTCACATAAAGTTCTACAATTTTCTATAGTATGTCTTCGGTCTTGATGGCATTGGCAATGAAGACTTTGATTACGCTTCATGGGGTCTCTTCCCATCTTGTTCGACCACTTGAAATATGGCTCATTCTTTATTTTCTCAAAGATTTGGTGTACAAGCTCCCTAAACACTGTGTTAACTACCTAGGCAGTAGTGTGCCCAGTATGTCCAGCAAAATCTCTCTCAGGCCGATTAGTATTATATCTTTTTGACCTAAAGTCTCTTCGGTCATGGGGGATTTCCTTCGCCTTCCCCTTCCCTTACTGCTAATACTCCTTGACCCATTTATGTTTATCAATTCGATCTATAAGCTGACACATACTTTGTGCTAGTTTCTTCGTCAAGGACTTCCTTAATTCATGCTCAACAGGAAGGCCAACCTTAAAGGTCCATACAGCCACATCCTCAAAGTCTCCATCTATCTCATTAAACATTTTCCAATATCTATCAGAGTAAGTCTATAAAGTCTCCTCCTTTTTCATTGTCATGGACAACAAGGAATTCAAAGGATGAGGGACTCTGCTACATGTAACAAATCGAGCCCCAAAGGCCCTAGTAAGCTCTTGAAAGGAGTTGATAGAGCCCTCCTCTAGTCCATCAAACCATCTCATTGCCACATGTCCAACTAGACGGGAATACTTTGCACATCAAGGTCTCATTCCTCGAGTGAACAATCATTCCTCCGTGTAAATGGTGAACAGTCATTCCTCCATGCAAAGCCTTGCTCATGGCGTCATTCCCTAAGCCCTTATAGGTTGACTTCTACTCCTTCACCTATGATGGCACTCTTCATTATAAGAGAAAGACTCGATGGGAGGGGTTCTTGATCTGGGTCTATAACTGTCATCATCATCAGATTAAGACCCTGAGCTCGATAGAGTCCCCTTCCTTTGCTTACGGCGTAACTTCCTACGTAAATAATCTATCTCTAGTTGCAAGTTTCTAGTATCCTCCCCACGAGACACATAACTCCCACTTCTAGAATGACTCCTACTAATATGAGTTGTGTACACACTAACCTCACGATCTCTCCTTCGTTCAAGATTAAGAAGATGATCTTGATGTTGCTATCCCACAGGTTCTTCTCAGTTTGGCCCTGAACCCACCATGATTGAATAAGTTCAAAAATGTAAAATTTCTCACAGACGGTGCCAATTGTAAGGATGCGGTTGATCCACAGGCCAAGAGATTTGGACAATGGCTCAATAAGTCCAAAACAATAAATTTGTTAGAGAGTAAGCTTGCTAATGAATGTTCAATGAGTTAAAGTATAGATCACAATAGGTTAGTTGGTATAAGAATGAATAAGACAAACAGTTTGAAGGGAAAAATACTCTTCAGTCAGGTCTGAAGATTGGATGTTCTTCTATATTTCACTTAGACTTATACAAATATATTCAAGTTCTTGGTTACACAGTCATTTCTTTTCTGGTTTTCTCATGCCCCTTCTTGTAATGGAATTCTCCTCCTTTTATCTTTCCTTCTTTCATCTTAGCCGTCCATGAGTAGATCAAATTGCTAATCCCCGTGATACTTGTCCCATTAGCACCTTCCTGAAGTCTTTGTAGGTAGCTATGAGGCTAAAAGTCACTGTTCAGGTACCACCTCCACATTAATGCAGCCAGTTGGTTAGGTGCAGAGCATTCAATACAGTGGTAGCAGCTTCCTTCCCAGATATTTCTCAATTCTCTATTGACTTACTTCTCTTTGAAACTTATCCTCCCAAGCACGGTTGCCCATTGCCTAGTACTTGATGGGTGGTCAGATTTCAAGCTAAAACTCTCTGTTGGCCAAGGAAGGGTGGCTCCTCGGACAGCATCACCTGTTTGTTGTGACTAGACCTCTTCCTCGGCCCAATAACTTACTTACCTTTACTGAAACTTATATGTCTTTGAGTTCCTTGACATCCTCGGGTGCGGCCCACGGCCCAATATCCTTATCTCGGCCTTTCATCCCTACAATAATAATAATAATAATAATAATAATAATAATAATAATAATAATAATAATAATAATAATAATAATAATAATAACACAAAATTTATATATAAATATAAGTAGTTTATACAGCTCTCTCTCTCTCTCTCTCTCTCTCTCTCTCTCTCTATATATATATATATATATATATATATGACCAACTAGTGTAATATATATATGACCAAGTGGTGTAACTTTTTGTTAATATTTATACCACTCAATGACTTTTTTTTTTTTTTTTATATATACAAGATAAAATTTCTACTTAAGCCTAATCTAAGTGTATATCACTCAATAACTTTTAATTGGTTTAATATTTAAAATTATGATTTTGGATTATTTACGTACTTATTATCCTTAATACGCATGTAAAAAAAAAAATAAACATGTCAAATTTCATGTTAAATAGATGTTATTTACTATTAATACAAAAGGTTACACCACTTAATAATTAAAACTGGTTTAATATATATAAAATCAAGGTGTTGGATGACATATATTCTCATTATCCTTAACACGCATGTAAAAAAAATACACATGTCAATTTTTTTTTTATACAAGATAGAATTTCATATCAAACAAATGTTATTTACTATTTAATACAAAATGTTACTGTGGGGATATTGGGCCGAAAACTCCTCATCTACACCCTTGATGGGCCTAGAGCCCGAGCCGAGGACTATACTTGTTCAAGGATGATTAAACTCTGTGAAGAGAGCTTGTATTGAAAGCCAAGGAAGTTAGTTGTGAGCTTAGTGGTCCAAGAGATGGTGCCAAGGATGAGTGTCACCTCGGATAACCAGAGCCGAGGTCCCCTCTTGGTGGTCTGTCACCCAGGAAAACACGCCAGAGAGTTCTATCAGAACGGATAAGCACTGCAGTGGTGCGCACCAAGGAAAGATCTTAAAATATCAAGAGATAAAACTGCTGCTACCGCATTGAATGTTCTGCAGCTAATCCTCTAGCCACATTAATGAGGAAGTGATATCTGAACAGTGATTCTCAACCTCCATGCAAAGACTCCTGAAAAAGGGAGATGGGACAAGTATCAACACCAACCACTTAGACTGCACGTGGAAGACAAAGAGGAGATGAGGAAGAAGTATAAACGGAGAAGGACGCCCAGAAGAAGATGGGGATCGAGAAAATAGAGAGAAAAACACTGTATACACTAAGGAACAAACGTGTATCCAAATTTAGAACAACATATATCAAAACTGGTCTCCTTGGACATTGGTTGAGGACAATTTCTTGAATTTAAACTCTTTTATTTCATTCTTCTTGTCATTCAAATCCATCTGATTGATTGTCTAATTCGGGCTAACCTAGTTTTCTTTACCTACTCTTTACAAATTCATTGTTGTTGGGCCTTTTGGGCTGGTCCATCCACTATTGGGCTGGAGAACCAAATTTGTGTCCTTACAGTTACAATACTCAATAACTTTTAATGAGTTTAATATATTTAAAATCATGGTATTGGATTATGTACATTCTTAATACGCATGTGGAAAAAAAAAAGCATGTCATGCCAATGTTATTTACTTTTTTTTTTTTTTTTTGTGTGTTAATTTGATAGTTACAGTGAGAAAGGGGGATTCATGTCATTACTATTTGATTTGTACATTAACTTTAAAAAAAAAATTAAAAACTTAGAAATAAAAAGGCAATATGATCTTCTATCAATAACTTACATATTTCAAAGTTGTGTATACAATCAAAGTTGTAGTAGCCTAAATTTGTGCTATGTCATTAAAATGGGTTTAATGGATTGGTACATTTATTTTACTTTTTAATTATATCTAAATATTTATATAAAACAAACTTCATAGTTGTGTTTTTAAAATTTATATGAGAAACAATAGATTAAAAATATGGTATTTTTGCATGAGTTTCGTTACTTTGACAACAATTGATATAGATTCAAGCAAAAAGAAAAAAAAGAAAAAAACATATTTAAGAAGACATTCAATCAACAATATAAAAAATTATTGTGTACTTCACATGGTGGAAATAAATTAAATATTTTTCAATTCACTTAAGAAATAAGTTCATATTCCTAATTGTAATAACAATAAAAATTTACAGTTATCTTCTTTGCAAGGCATGTTGTATAATTTGAATTAATTTCCTAAATATTACAACACATAACGAGTATTACACCTAAGTTATAAAATATTTTTTTATTAAAATCTTCAAAATGAATTTATAGTGCATACATGCATCACGCGAGACATCGGCTAGTTAGTTGAATGGAATAGATTGTGTTCTAAGAAAGCTTGTTCTGTGTGTGCAAGTTATTAAAACTTTAAAAGCGTATGCTAAGAAATTGTCTTTTCTTTGTGGATTATAATTGCAAACAAACAATGTTTTAGTATACACTTCAAGGGTTATATTAGTTCTAGCAAACACTTCAAGGGTTATATTAATGGCTAACAAAATCTAATATAACGTTTGAAGTGTTTGTTAGCCATTAAAATCTTTTGACACCCCCATCAGGAATATGTTAGGTATTTTTAACATTATATATAGTTGTAGTCTAAAAATTGCCTAGCTAATAAAGAAAGCAAAGATGAGTTCAGAAACATTCTTTTTTTTTTTTTTTTTGGAAAAAAAAGTTCTGAAACATTCTTGATTGTATTACTTTGTATATCAATTCTAGAAGGCAAAAACTCTCTATATTGGATTGGAGATGATGCGTAGATAATACTGACAAAGTTTCCCCTGTCATGGATAACATTAAACTTGAGCATGGATATAAAGTGTGTAGATGAAAGTTTAGCCAAACAAAGAAATTAGCATGACAAACCTTTTTTTTTTTTTTTTTTCTGGTCCAGTTCAAAACCGGTTTTGATTATTCAATCTCAAGTTAATTAAAACCCTTGTCATGTGGTCTAAAAATTCCCATGGGGCTCAAATGTACAAGAAAAAAAAAATTGGGGGTGACTGAATAAACTTTTAAAAAAAGGAATATGCTATAGTAACAAAAGCCCATCATGTGATTTTTATAGCTCGTGATCACAGCAAATTTTCTAGAACTGGGATAGTCGACATGGAATGGAAAAGGTAATTAGCGTTTGAGGTACTATGGGTCCGTGTGTCGTTGGCCAATTGTCAATTGCCCTTGTCCTTCCTATTTTTTTTTGTTGGCTAGACATCTTAGCTACCACTTCCTTGATAGGGATCGATGCTATAAAGTGCTTTACAACCAAATGATTTGGTTGAGTAACGCAACATGCACAACAAATTTTACAACTTTTTTCACGTGTTATACTCGATGACCACTTCTATCGTTACTTTATGGCACACCAATACAAATTGTCACATCATCACATGTGAAATTTGTTATTAAATTCTTTGTATAGTTATACCTTTTGCCTTTGGTTACCTTTTGCACTTGATCACTTCAAATTCATTGCATTCTACATGTCCTTCAAGTTTGGAAGGGGCTGGTACGACCCAAAAAAGTAATAAAAAAATGGAACCTTTTGCATAGTATTTATTAAAAAATTAATAGAAAATGAATAACTTTTATTATTATTTTTTTTTTTTTTGGTAGAAAAGGATATAATATTAACTAAACAAAAGAAACAGAGACAGTACACAGCCTGTTAACATACAGCCCACGCCAATCAGCCTCAACAAAGGAAATAATGTCCACAGGAGGACTAGAAAAAACAGCAAAATCGACATCCATAGAACATCCTAGTTTAGCCAGGTGATCCGCGCACCTATTCACTCCCCTGTAAATATGCCTAAATCTCACTTGGGAAATCTGAGTAGCCAACTGTCTGCAATCTATGACAAAAACTAAAATCTAACTTATTTAAAAAAAATTTTAAAAGTTAGATTATTTATAAAATAAAATGAAATAAAACTTTAGATAAAATAAAATTAAAAAAAAAAAAACAAAAACAAAAACAAAAAGCCTTTTATCTTTACCACAATTAGTACATTGGATCGGTACCACTTGAACTAAAGAGATCGAGTGATACATAAATGATAGTAGTATTTTTATAATTTTCTAATTTTGTATAAAAACAATACCCGTTCAGTGCTTGGTTCCAAGTATAACCGGGAGGTCTTATTTTTAAAATCGTGCATATTTGTGGCAATTTTCAAATTTAGTAGTAGTACATAAAATAATCAAAACAACCCTAAAAGTTACTGGCAAAAACAAGAATCACACCAAGTCCTAGAAGTTACAACTTACAGGCAACAACAAGAATCACACCAAGCGTCATTCAAGTCTAAAGCGAGAGACACACGTGATGAAATAATTTCCGGTAACCATTAAGGATCTCAAGTATAAATAGAGGAATTTACAAGAAATGGACACCACTCTCTACTGATAAACTTGCTTATACAAAAATCATTCCCTTTTAATTGTAGTTCATTAGTAAATTCTCTTACTTCGTAGGGCTTTAGAAAATTACCGTGCCAATAAGTTACTTCCTTATAATATGTTACTTTAATTAATCTTTTTTATACAAGTTTCATTTAGTTCTTAGTACATAATCATTTTGTTTTATTTTATTTTATTTTATTTTATCATTAATGCATTATCATTGGGCTCATTTGATGTTTAGTATGTTTACTTAGCCATCAATCTAATTATTGCTTAAATTGTTTAGGCATCAATTTGTTTTATTAACAAAAAATCTTAGCATAATTATCAATTACTCAATTTCCTGGAACAAAGTTGCATTGGATTTCACTTGGACTTTAGTCATTTAGGTTTGGCATGTGTTAACTTTGAATTTTAATTCTCTTGCTTTTGCATAGGTCACAATGGGTCAGGTTTAAGTCCAGTGTCCAGTAATGCTGAGCCCATTGAGATAATGACATGTGTCCACTTTTGGACAAGTGTTACGATCTGATCAAGTCCAATGCACTAAATGCATTGGAACTAAACCAAATCTGGTCACAATTACTAGCATCTTCTCCATTAATCTTAAAATTCCTCTTAATTAAGGCAGTGGTCACTCTACAAGTATAAGTGCTTGTGGGGTGTGAGAAGGAAGAGCCGGAGTTTAAGTCTCCAAGAGAGAGTTTCACACTCATATACACTTAAATTAAACTAAAATATAATTTCTACCTTATATCTAAAAAAATATATATTAAAAGAAAAAAAAAAAGTCAAATAGCTGATCCAAAGCCATAACCCACCAAATCAAAACTTGCAAAAGTCATCAATCAACCTGTAATCACATCAAGCAGGTAAAAATTAAAATCATATCAAACAAGTGCAATTGTTTGGTTCAACTTCATTGTTCTTTGGAATTGGGTAGGCTGAGCTAGGTAATTCCAGGTGGACTTGTGGTTGGGCGGAAGTATTAGAAGTTGGACTAGTGCTAACTATATCCATGTCAATATCCAACCTCAAAGCCCATATCAAGACTGCACAATCTTGGTTAGTCTAGGCTTCACTAGTTTCAGTAGAAACTTCGGCCTACAATCATTTTCATTACAAAAAGGCCCAAATATATACTTGCTTCTCTTAAGCATTTTCGGCCCTGTCAAAGAACCTTCTTGGGCCGAAACAGAAAAAGAACCTTGCGAATGCATTACAAAGCAAGTCTGGAAATCTTGGGCTGTTATTATTATTATTATTATTATTTTTTTTTTTTTTTTTTTGAGAAAAGGGCTGTTATTATTATTATTATTATTATTAGAGATAGTTTCAAACTTTCTTGATAATTACTTCTTATCATCATAGTAAAATAATTAATTAGTTTTTCTGAATTTTGGGCAGTTATTTGTTTCAACAGATTCAGGATTTTTTGCAGGCAAAAAAAGAAAAATTAAGAATTAGGTGCGGGTAGCCTAGGGGATTTCTCAAGTCCTTGCTAGGGAGATAAATAACATTATATGCGGACTCTAAATTTAGGCTTCGCCAATAGTCCATTAAAATACACTGGCTCAGCCCATTCAGAGCTTGGTTTGGGCCAAGGTTGGCCTACATGAAAGTCGAAAGAAATTATCTATTATAAACAACTATAGTTAGCACAATTCTTTATTATCCATTATGTTGGATTTCTAGGTTTCAAGAGTTACACATCAACGCATTAAGGGTTAGTATAAGAATAACTAATTTAGCTTAAATTGAAAATTTTTTATTGAAGGTGTTATAGATAAAGATAAATGTTAGCTGAAATAGTACAGTGGAACATGTGAATAGAACTAAAAAGTGCAATAAAACCTATGAATAATAGCAAAAATAAGTTAAATAGTAAAAAAAACTGGTTTTTTTAATTTGGTGCCAAATGCACACTAAGTGTCCTTTTAGGAATAGCTTATTTAGCTGAAACTGAAAACCTTTTGCCGAAACTACTATAAATAAATGTAAAAGTTAGCTGAATAATACAGTAAAACACATGAATAGTACCAAAAATGCGGTGAGACCCATGAATATAGTAGTAGAAATAAGCTGAAAATGAAGATAAGCTGAAAAATTCAGTTCATCCCAAATGCACACTAAGTAACCTCTTTTTCTTTTTTCTTTTTTATTTTTTTATTTTTTTAGGTTGTAGCCTCTTTGTTAGACATGCATATAGCATGTTAAAAAGCACCAATAAATCCAAAAGTTTAAATCATAAGTTTCCGTTCAATTATATTATATTAACCACTCAATTTTATCTTTATCATCTAATGTGAATTCTAGTTAGCTTAACTGGTAAAGTTTCTGATGGTTGAATAAGAAATTTGAAATTCAATCCTCACTTACAGCAAAAATCAATTGGTGTTTTGGTGATGATAAAAAGCAAATGTAAAGTCTCACTACTACAACAAAAAGTATTTTTAGTGGCAAGAAAATTCGTCACTAAAAGTCCAATTTTTCGTCCCTAAAAACCTTTAGTAACGAAATCAGACTTTTAGTGACGAAACTCATTTCGTCGCTGAAACCCCGTCACTAAAAGGCTTAGCGATTAAAAATTTCGTTACTCAAAGTCTAATTTGTTTAAAAAAAAAAAAAAACCTTTAGCGATGAAAACATTTCGTCACTAAATGTTTTCCTCGCTAAAAACACTATTCAGTGACGAAATATTTCGTCACTAAAAATACCTTAGTTTATTAAATCATATTTAGTGACGAATAATTTTATCACTAAAACTATGTTCGGGTACATATAGTGACAAAAAAGTTCGTCACTAAAACTATTCTTAAGAAAATTCAGACACATATAGTGACGAAAATTTTCTTCACTAAAACCATTTCTTATAAAATTTTGCTACATTTAGCGACAAAATATTTCATCACTAAAATAATTTTTTGTTGCTATATTTGTGACGAAAAAATTTGTCCCTAAAACTTATTTTCTGTTTTTATTTTTTTTTTCATGGCTTTGATATTAACTTGTCATTACATTATTAAAACCTCACGTTTGAATAACACATTTATTTCAACGACACATTTATAAAAAAAAGATCCATACATTCCACAAGTAAAAAATAAAACAAGTATCCAATTCAAACTCTTTCCATACAATAATTGTTTGTAACTCATATAATAACTCAAGATGTTTTATATTAATACAAAAAGTGTAGCATAATATAATTAGAACTAACGGAAGATGTCCTCATATGTCTTCAAGTAATGCCAAAAGTAAATCCCCTAAAAGCCACCAATAAGAAATCTGCACAAATATAAAAACAATACTACATTAAAATCGTAAGTAAAAACATTAAATATGTTATAGAAAACATTTCTAACAATGCATTAAAAATAGCCACACCAATGAATTAAAATCACAACTCCTAATGTATAAATTGTAGAAAGCAAATATCGATTTTCAAGTGCAATATAATACAATTAGTTTCAAATAATGCATCAAAAAAAGTAGTCACACCATGTAGTGTGGGTCAATTGCTAAAATTAAGTACTAACCAAAAAGTGTTTTAACTTGAAGTTAAACCACCACCATAGGTAAGAGCGTCATCATAACCCTTACTCCTTAAAAAGTTAAGAATATTCTTTTGGACCTCTTCTTGGTCCATCTCCCATCAATGAGTTCAGTCTACAGCTCAAGTTTGACATTCTTTGGTGGGTGGCTTCTTGCACAGTCAGCATCATAAGATTATAAGAGTTTTTTAAAAACTTGGTGCAACTTGTGGGAACTGGAACTCAATAATCTTCCACATTTTGTATTCAATGTTTTCGTTACCAAGTTGGAATCTCCTTGTAGCTCAAACTAATCTTGTAAAATAAAGTGTATATGTATTATAAAAATATTATTATATGAATTTAATATGCTAAGTGACAACAAAGACGAGTTAGACGTTATCAATGTAAATTTACCGTAATATTTTGAAGCACCACATCTCTAGTAGCAGCATCAACATTTTTCCAATTTTTCACGTTGTAATTGGACAAATTACTTCGCACTTGTATGCCAATTTAATTGACAATCTTACATGCATTCTTCCCAACAGGAACATCATACTCTCCAGCTATACGTACTGGCAGCTTACCACTTTTTTCAACAAGTACCCGTACCATTATACCACGTGTTGTTTCACGGTTATTTCTGCTAGCAGATCCTATTTAAACATTATTAATGTTAAAAAATTATACATTCCATGTACATTATAGCTAAATTAAGTGAAGTATAATCTCAATAGTAAAAACAAGGTGCAGTTGTAATTAAGTATGCTCTACGTAATTACCAGTCGTGCTAGTTAATACGTCGGTAGTTTGCGCCTCCGCACTAGAAGAACTTTGGACAGGAGGATTTGCTTCAGGAGGTGTTTCTATAGATTGGACCATAGATTGGACCATCGGGATAGATGCCTCACCTCGCGAGCGTGTAAGTCGTCCTGGTGCCATCTGTAACTAATAAACATATATATAATGGAACAACAAAGTCATTATAAGTAATGGAACAATAAAGTTATTATCATCTATTGTACCCTATGGAACATCTATTGTACCTTATGGATTATAGAATTAGATGACTCATCATTATTGTTATCGTCACCAATAGATGGTACATAATCATCATCTACCACAACACTAACTCTACTTCTTTTCCCTTTTGCACAATTGGACTGAGCAGTATTCTTTAGAAAAGTTGAGATATGCTTTAATCCCAAAGCATCAATTCTCTCTTGGTTTTGCCTCACTTTATCCAATCTTGCCATCTCATACATTGATATGTTATAAGTGTATTTGACCTTTTTAGGCATTTTTTGAAACTATGTATTGACATGAAAAATAAATACAATTGCTACTAACTTAACATCAAAGTCCACACCATTATCCATATCAAGCAATTCACAAGTGTAAAATTTGAACACAATTGCTACTAACTCAACACAACGAATGACCACATCAATATCCATTTCAAGTTCAAGATAAGTACAAAACATCTCAATAACAATTACTACTAACTTTACATATCATAGTCTACACCATTATCCATATCAAGCAATTCACAAGTGCTAAATTTGAATACAATTACTACTAACTCAACACAACAAATGATCACATCAATATTCATATCAAGTTCAAGATAAGTACAAAACAATTGCTACTTAGAAAAGCATAAAACTTTATGACAAACACACAACATTTAAGACAATTGTTATGAACTTTACATATCATAATCCATATCAAGATCAACATCAAGTATGTCATGCTCTTCATTTTGATTAGCATCTCTTGAAGTTCCACCTTCAAGAACAACCTCAGTTTTAACATCACCTATACAATAGTCAATAATATTGTCTTCAACATTGATAGAGACAACATCAACAATCGCTTCTTGTTGGAATGCATCACTATCTTCTGTATTATCATTGGATTCTCCACCCCCAACTTCTGGGACATCAAACACTCTCCTATGTTAAATGGATTGCACAATTTTCCAAGGTTCACCCAATTTGGTATCTTAAAAGTAAAAAACTTGTCTCGCTTGACTAAGAAGTATAAAAGATTCATTTTCATACCATCGACTTGTAACATCAATGCTTGTGCAGTGTGTATCGGTTCTTATCGTTCTCCTTCAACCATTGGTACCAGTATTGTACCATTCACACTGGAACAAAACAACTTTATGACGAAACACATACTTCAATTCCCAAATTTTGCACAAATGACCATAGAAGTCGTGCATTTCTCCCTTATAGTCCCCTTCAGTACATACACCATTGTTTTGGGTTACACGACGATTGTCTAGGTCCCTTATATGGAACTATACACCATTGACAATACAAATTGTGTACTCATTCACATGTGGCTTAGGACCATTTGCTAATGACCATAACTATTTAGTAGCTTCTGGTGACTTGTTAACTTTTAATCTAGTCATCTATAATGATATACAACAAGTGATATTAATTAGTAATAAACGATGACGAAACTATTTAAATGTTTAATTTTTATTAGTGTGTGATTAAATTTCAAATGTCTTACACGTTCTCTAAACCACTTGGGAAACTCTTGTCGTTGGATTTGAGTTATAACTTCTTCAGTAGGATTATACAATGTGCTTTTATGTTCACTGTTAAAAATAAGGTGATTTATTTTCAGCTAAGCATTACAGATAATATTCAAAACTTGATCAAACAATACATGCATATGAAATTACATACTTTAAATAAAACTCTAGCTCAGGACTATTGTACAACAAGTACCAATGAGTAGTATCAAGCAATGCACGAGACAAGTTGCCATCATTCTGCCTACCACCTATAGGTCGGGCAGTCTGTGGAAAAACTATCAATTCTTTGCCAGATTCACCAAAATCTTTATTTCTTTCTCTTCGATTATGCATAGTTTCGATCCCATCAATATACAAAGACCAGTTGTTAATACATTCTTTGAGAATGTAAGCCTTTACAATCGAACCTTCTAGTCAAGCTCAGTTAGAAACGTATCTTTTCAATTTTTCAAGGTACTTATAAGGAAAAAATACGCACATTATGTGATTTTATACCACATGGAAAAGATGCAATTGATGGATGCGTTAAAGGATCTAATTACCTTTCAATTGGGTACATCCACCGATATTGTACCGGGCCTCTAAGAATTGCTTCTCGAGGAAAGTAAATAGTAAGGTGGACCATAACATCAAAGAATACTGGAGGAAAGAACCTCTTAAGCTTGCATAGTATAAGAACTATACGTTCTTCTAGTTTCTCCAATTCACTCCGCTTTAGGGTCCTTGAGCATCAGTCTTGGAAGAAGCTACCCAACTCAAACAATACAATACTAATGTCTTTATGTGCAAACCCTTACAACCCAATTGGAAGAATTCGTTGTAATAGCACATGACAATCGTGGCTTTTCAAATTAGATAATCTACCATTTTTGGCATTCACTGACCTTGATATGTTAGCTGCATAGCCATCTGGATACTTAATTGATTTTGAAAAAGTCATAGAAACCATCCTTTTCATTTGGGCTTAATGAAAAGAAAGCTTGAGGCTTGTCATATGATCCATCAAGACGTTGTTTCAAATGCAACATGTGCCTAAAATTCATATTTTGCAAGTTTATCCGTACCATGTCAGTATCCTTGTTTTTCCCCTCAATACCCAACAAAGTACCGTAAGTACTCTTACTAATGTTCTTCTCCACATGCATGACATCAATGTTGTGCTTAAGATTTTTATTTTTCTAGTATGGAAACTTGTACAAAATACTTACCTTTGACCAATTTGGCTCCCCAATGAGTTGTCTCTCCTTGTTACTTGGATACTTTCTTAAAATTATATTTGACATTCTATCTAACTGCTCTTGTATCTTTCCCACTTGTAACTCTAAATATCTCTTCTATTTCTCCGATAAACCATTATGCAACCGATTATGTCTCCAACGATGTTCCATAGGCAAATAAGCCCGATGGTTAATGAATCCAATTTTACTTTCCAAAGCTTCTGAATATGGTTCATCGTTGCAAGTGTGACAAGAATGATAACTCTTTGTCCTCCACCCAGACACGTTACCAAATCCAAGATAATTATATATTGCCCACAACAAAGTTGCACGCATCTGAAAATGCTCTTTACTATAATTATTATAAGTTTCTACACTTTCTTTTCACAACACCTTCTTCCCACAACACCTTCAACTCGTCAACTAATGATTTCAAGTAAATATCAATCTCATTTTCCGGTTGATGGAGACCAGGAATAAGCAAGGATAACATAAAATATAGCTCCTTCATAACCAACCAAGGTGGTAGGTTATAGGGGATAAGTATGACAGACCACATACTATAGCTATTGTTCATATTCCCAAAAAGGTTAAATCCATCTGTAGCCAACCCTAGCCTTACATTACGAGGTTCGTGGGCAAAATCAGGATGTTGCAAATCAAACTCCATCCATTTCTCACTATTAGCTGGATGCCTCATTATCCCATCGTCCATACATTTGTCTATATATCATCTCATGTCCTTAGCTCTTTAGCCTGACATGTACAATTTCCTCAGTCTCGGTGTCAACAAGAAGTAATGCAATACCTTATGAGGAATCATCTTACCTTGGGCACGTGTATCCCTGTACCTAGGCGCCTCACACACCGGACATTTATCAAAGTTTTCATTTTCCTTCCAAAATAGTGCACAATCATTTTTGCATGCATCTATATGCTTATATGACATGCCCAAGTCACGTAATATCGTCTTTGCTTCATAAGTTGACCTTGAAACCAAGTTACCTTTCAGTAAAACCTTTGTCAGCAATTCTAGCATCATATCAAGTCCCTTATTACTCAAGTTGGTCATTACCTTTACATTCAACATCTCAATAACAAACTTCAAGATACTATAATTAGTGCAACGCAGATACAACTCATGCTTTGCATCTTCCTCAAGTTTGTCAAAATGACGCACCTCCTCATCTTCGGTTGCATTTCTTGGTTCCCTTCTAATTCGGTCACCTAACAAGGCATCGATACCATCCATATGATCATCATCCGACATTTCATTATCATAAATGTTCTCATTCAATACACGAGGTTCTCCATGATTATACCAATTAATGTAAGATTGCATAATCCCACGATGAAACAAATGAATACGCATAGTATAAGGAGATTGTCGATAACAATTCACACAATGAATACACGGGCATGGAATATTACCACTCAAGTCCACAACCGCTCTTACAAAATTAATAAATGCATTGACCCCTTCAATATATGGATGACTTAATCTGCCATCGGGTGTCTTACCCATTGTCATCCAACTTTTATCCATTTTGACTACAATTACAAGATGAATGCTACTTTAGTAAAATAAGGACAACTCATACATAATGTATTCTAACATCTAAGTCTATAAGCAACTTAGATAAAATTCTATCCCATTCATGAATGCAAAAGTCTATATTAATACTTAAAAAAATATACATTGCACACTCAAACACTCCCAATATTAGTTTAAACCACCTTATAATACCATGCAAGCCACCCGCTTGCTTCAACACAACAACCCACTACAAAACCAATTTTCAACATCACAAGTATAGAGTTTTACAAGTATTGAAATAAAATAAAATACTATTTATCACATCTAATCAACAATACTCATTCACAATTGCAAGAATTGAAAAACACTCCCAATATGTATTTAAACCACCTTATAACACCATGCAAGCCACCTGCTTGCTCCAACACAACAACCCATCACAAAACCAATCACAAACATCACAACGATAATTTTTACAAGTATTGAAATCAAATAATATACTATTCATCACATCTAATAAAAAAGGTTCATTCACATTTGCAAAAAAATGAAAAACGCTCTAAATATATATTTAAACCACCATGCAAGCCACCCGCTTGCTCCAACACAACAACCCACCACAAAACCAATCACAAACATCACAACTATAATACTTACAAGTATTGAAATCAAATGAAATATTATTCATCATATCTAATCAACAATACTTATTCACATTTGCAAGAATTGAAAAACACTCTCAATATGTAATTAAACCACCTTATAACACCACGCAAGCCACTTGCTTACTCCAACACAACAACCTACCACAAAACCAATTTCCAACATCACAAGTATAGAGTTTTACAAGTATTTAAATTAAATTAAATATTATTCATCATATCTAATCAACAATACTCATTCACATTTGCAAGAATTGAAAAACACTCTCAATATGTATTTAAACCACCTTATAACACCATGCAAGCCACTCGCTTGCTCCAACACAACAACCCACCACAAAACCAATCACAAACATCACACCTATAATTCTTACAAGTATTGAAATCAAATAAAGAACTATTCATCACATCTAATTAACAAGGTTCATTCACATTTGCAAAAAATGAAAAACACTCTCAATATATATCTAAACCACCATGCAAGTCACCCGCTCGCTCCAACATAACAACCCACCACAAAACCAATTTTCAACATCACAAGGATAGAGTTTTACAAGTATTGAAATCAAATAAAATAATATTCATCACATCTAATCATCAATACTCATTCACATTTGCAAGAATTGAAAAACACTCACAATATGTATTTAAACCACCTTATAACACCATGCAAACCACCCGCTAGCTCCAACACAATAACCCACCACAAAACCAATCACAAACATCACAACTATAATTCTTACAAGTATTGAAATCAAATAAAATATTATTCATCACATCTAATTAACAAGGTTCATTCACATTTGCAAAAAATGAAAAACACTCTCAATATATACTTAAACCACCATGCAAGCCACCGACTTGCTCCAATACAACAACCCACCACAAAACCAATCACAAACATAACAACTATAATGTTTACAAGTATTGAAATCAAATAAAATACTGTTCATCACATTTAATCAACAATACTCATTCACATCTGCAAGAATTGAAAAACACTTCTGTAGGGGTTAAAGGCCCAATTATAGATAATGGGCCGTGGGCTTGTTCGAGGAGGTGTATTTGTCCGAGGATCGCTGAATACGAGGAAATTGTACATTTACAAACCTCGCCAGGATTAGGTTGGCATGCAAATAACGAAGAGTTGTCCGAGGAGGATTACCTCTTCGGATGATAAAGAGAGAGCCAAGATGCACATTCTGGCATTCGTTGTAATGTTTTAAGGGATAATTCTAGTACAAGAGCATCTAGTAAGCACGTAGGACAAGTGGAAGCAGTGAGATATTATACAGAAAGCTGCTATCACCGCATTTATGACCCTGCAGCTAACTTTTTAACCGCATTAATGAAGAAAGGACATCTGAACAGTGACTCTGGACCTTTACAGCTGCCATGTAAAGACTTTGAGGGAAGGTTGATGGGACAAGTATAAAAAAAATGATCTTATTGGCACGTGAGGGAAGGAGGGAATATAAAGAAAGCAAGAAAGAAGACAAAAAGGGAGGAACATTTGAGAGAAGAAAAACAGGAGCAGTAGAGAGAGAAAAAGAGAGATAAGTTGTACACCTTCAAATAACTGTAATACCATTCTCCTTGGACTAAGCCGAGGACGATTTTATATAACAACAGCGTTCTAATTCTGTCACTTGGGTCTCAAATATATCTGGACAATTGTTGATTTCATTAAAAGCCTAGTTTTTCTAGCCCATTCTCTACAAATTCATTGCAGGGACGTTTTGGGACTAAGTCAATCCCACCTGTGGGCCAGCTTCCCAAAAATTGTGTCCTTACAACTCCCAATATGTATTTAAACCACCTCATAACACCATGCAAGCCACCTGCTTGCTCCAACACAACAACCCACCACAAAACCAATTTCCAACATCACAAGTATAGAGTTTTACAAGTATTTAAATCAAATAAAATATTGTTCATCACATCTAATCAACAATACTCATTCACATTTGCAAGAACTGAAAAACACTTCTAATATGTATTTAAACCACCTTATAACACCATGCAAGCCACCCGCTTGCTCCAATACAACAACCCACCACAAAACTAATCACAAACATGACAACTATAATTCTTACAAGTATTGAAATCAAATAAAGTACTATTCATCACATCTAATTAACAAGGTTTATTCACATTTGCAAAAAATGAAAAACACTCTCAATATATATCTAAACCACCATGCAAGCCACCCGCTTACTCCAACACAACAACCCACCACAAAACCAATCACAAACATCACAACTATAATGCTTACAAGTATTGAAATCAAATAAAATACTGTTCATCACATCTAATCAACAATACTCACTTACATTTTTAAGAATTAAAAAACACTTCCAATATGTATATAAACCACCTTATAACACCATGCAAGCCACCCGCTTGCTCCAATACAACAACTCACCACAAAACCAATCACAAACATCACAACTATAATTCTTACAAGTATTAAAATCAAATAAAATACTATTCATCACATCTAATTAACAAGGTTCATTCACATTTGCAAAAAATGAAAAACACTCTCAATATATATTCAAACCATCATGCAAGCCACCCGCTTACTCCAACACAACAACTCACCACAAAACCAATCAGAAACATCACAACTATAATGCTTACAAATATTGAAATCAAATAAAATACTATCCATCACATTTAATCAACAATACTCATTCACATTTGCAAGAATTAAAAAACACTTCCAATATGTATATAAACCACCTTATAACACCATGCAAGCCACCCGCTTACTCCAACACAACATACCACCACAAATCCAATTTTCAACATCACAAGTATAGAGTTTTATAAGGTTTTCAACTAAAATTTACTTACTTTGCTCAAACTAAGCTTACAACTTTTATAAAAAATCCAAAGTTATTGCAAATAATATGTCTTTAGCCTGCAAAAGAAAAGTTAAATTTATAAGTACTTCAGTCTTGAAAATAATTCTCTCATAAATTACTACACAAACTCATAGCTTACACATGAGAGCAACACTCCAACCTACATCAGAAGCAACACCCAAAGAAAATCCTTTGAGTGCTTACCATATTCATAGAACACAACAGCATATTGGACCTATCCAAGTAATTTATCACATTGGGCATAACAAACAGAGTTTATATTCCATAACCAAGATAGATGGGACAGCTGTTATCATGTACTGAACTCTTTAAACTACTTAATAATAGAATTTATTAAAACTGTGAAATATCTCAACACTTAAACAATGTGCAAACCCATAAACCCCTTTATAAGTAGTTTCCTCTTTGACATCCCAAGCCTTACTTTTCACCCGCTATTAACTAACATCAATAGTAGAAACCATAAAAGCAAAAGCAATACACATAAATCACAATAATCTACAACTATAAATCCTCACATTAACATCCAATCTTCATGTCAACTATAAATATTCATTTAATTAATGCATAACCCTACAACTACAAACAAAAAAATGAACAAAAATAGTTTTAAATTTGCTTTAACATACATTATCAAAACATAAAATTAGTACTCATATTTCTCCTGCAAACCAAAACAAAACACAACAATAGTACCCATAGGAAAACATACCAATTCCAATCCTTGTCTTCCCACCAGTCCTTGATCCTAAACAAATAAACACAAAAGTGAAAATGGAAGGGAATGGAAGGTAAAAAAAAAAAATTTAAATTTAAAATTTAAAATTTAAAATTAAAAAAAAAAACTTTAAAAATTTTTTTAAAAAATTAAAACCATACCGATTTCGAACAAAGGCCACGGTGAAGGGAGGCGGATTGGCGTCGCGAATGGGAATTGGAATCATCGAGGAGTGTTGCCAATGGGAATTAAAATCGTCGAGATCGTCGCCAATGGGAATCATTGAAATCGTCGAGATCGTCGCTAATGGGAATCTTCAAGATCGTCGCGAATGGGAAATCGGCGTCATGAGGATCGTCGCGAATGGGAATCGGCATCGTGAGGATCATCGCAAATGGGAATCTTCGAGATCGTCGCTAATGGGAATCGGCGTCATGAGGATCGTTGCGAATGGGAATCGGCGTCGCGAATGGGAATCGGAATCGTCGAGATCATAGCCAATGGGAATTGGAATCTTCGAGATCGTCGCCAATGGGAATCGTCGAAATCAATCATCGCCAATGGGTTCGACGTTGGTGTATTTGGCTAAAATAAAAAGGCTTTTAGGAGGCTTTTGGGAGCTGAAATAAAAAGAGAGAAGTTATAAAATGAAATGGGTAAGTGAAGTAATATACTCAGGTCTTTAGCAACGAACCTTTTCCGTCGCCAATGCCTACTTTGTCGTCGCAAAAGGTATCAAGTTTTTAAGTTTTTAGTGACGAATGTCAGTTTCGTCACTAAAGAACCCAAGCTTTGTTAAGATTTTTAAAGACAAAATTCATATTTCGTCGCTAAAGCATACTTTTAGTGACGAATTCTGACTTCGTCACTAAAAACATGTAAGTGCAAAACTATTATTATTTTTAGTGACGAATATTTTTCGTCACTAATTCTTCCTTATAGTGACAAAAGGATTTTCGTCCCTAATACTATCCACAGCAATACCTACAGTGATGAAATATTTCGTCACCAAAAATTTCAACCTCTAGCGACGAAATATTTCGTCATTATAGATTAATTAAACTCGCGCCAAAGTTTCCCTTCATTGGCGCCCATTTTTCAGATCACAATAGCGACAATTTATTTTTCGTCGCTAAATGCTATATTTTTAGCAACGAAAAATATTTTCTCACTAATTTTCGTCGCTAAAAATACATTTTGTTGTGGTGACCCTATTTCTTTTTTCTAAGGTAATTTTAGCACGCAAAAAAAAAAAAAATCAACATATTTTATCTAAATTTTTACTTTTATCTACAATACTTTTAACAAAAAAGTAGATAAATTGTTCTCAAATGGACACTTAACTTTTGTCACACATTTAACATGAAAATTACCAAAATTTATATTTTTTTAATAAATCTATGCAAATAAGTTACTAAATATTATGAGATACCCAAACAAACATTAAATGTGTCACTGACTTTTTCACAAATATGATGTATTTTTTAGCTGTGGTGGATCCCAATAAAATACATTTGTGAGAAAAAAAAAAGGTAAATTTTTCTTTGAAAAAATTAGTATATGCATGTAGCACAAGTGCATGACACATTTTTATATCAAAAATTATTTTTGAGAGTAATTATTGTTACACACGTACTCTTGCACATAATTATACACACCTAAAATTTATATGTACAAAATTTGTATTGAGATCGTGACTTCAACATTTCAGTGCAAATTTGCATATGCATGCAATTGTGTGCATTAATACGTGTGCATCAAATATCAGTCTTTTTTTTTTTTTTTTGATGAATTTCTATATCAGGAGCAAAACGTCACATACTTAAAACATAAAAATTTCTTTGTGCTGAAATAACATGTTTATTTAGTGCAGAAAAAAACTAGCACATGTGAAATATGAATAGTTCTGATGTAATGGTGGTCGTAGTGAAGACCCTTTCAATGCAAATTTCGAATATGCATGTCATTGTGTGCATTAATACGTGTGTATCAAATATCAGTCCTTTTTTTTTTTTTTTTTTTTTGATGAATTTCTATATCAGGAGCAAAACGTCACATACTTAAAACATAAACATTTCTTTGTGCGGAAATAACATGTTTATTTAGTGCAGAAAAAAACTAGGACACACCAACGCCTATGGCGCACTTGAAAGGGTCTTCACTACAACACCAACGCCTATGGCGCACTTGAAAGGGTCTTCATTACAACCACCATTACATCAGAACTATTCATATTTCACATGCATGCACTATCAATTATCAAAGTGCCATACACAACTGCATGGAAACATTGAAATTAAAGACAAGCACACAGAGAAACTGATGAAGTGGCCGTGAGACCCTAAGCCCAAGCCATCGGCTTCTTCCTAGCATCTTCAGCTGCAGCCTCGGCAAGTTTGGTACTAGTCTCCGGTTTGTCATCTTCCAGAGTCATCGTCTATTACCAAAGAACAGTTTACTTAAGCATCATCATCTATATAACAAAACGTTATCTGCATAGTACTACATCTATAACATAGTACTACATCTATAACATTTTCACAATAAATTATAAGTAGTAAATTATTACTTGCTGTAGTTGGTAGGTAAAAGTAATTTTAGTGATAACATCCTAAGTTAGAACTAATAATAGCTTGTCATCTAAAATTTTTTGTAAAAATGTTGTGAACTATTACCAATTTACCACCAAGAGTAATTCCAATAATGGAAAGTAAAGGACAAACACACTCTCTCTCTCTCTCCGTATATGTTTACTCCCAAGATAAAACCTCAACTCAACCATAGATCACTTCAAAACCTAATTTTATATCATGGTAATCCAGTAATTCTCCGCTTTTACTGCAATATTTGTGCAAATATACGTAAGCACTATTGTTGTGTATTTCAACTTTTTTATTTTTTCTTAGCATTTTCAGATAATGAAGAAAGCAATTAGATGGTAGTTGTGATATGTGAAGGGAGAAAAAATATTTTAATAAATTAAAAAAATATTTTATTAAAATATAATTTAGAATAAATAATCTGAGGTCCTTATTTTTGAGAAATAATTCAGTAAAATTATATATATAAAAAATAATAATAAGTTGTTATGTAAGTAAATAGTAAATTATGCACGAGCCGGAATGAATAACGTGCTTTTTAGGAAAACTCATGCCTCAAATCAACTGTGTGATATTTTCTACATTTTTCCACCTAACTCACACTTTTTATATAACAAAAAAAAATATTTGGTAAGAACACTATTTGTTGGGAAAAACTAAAATTAATACCAGTTTTTAATTTTTCTACAAAACATTGGGCATGATAAACTTGATGCCCACGTTTTTTACCAGTTTTAACTTTTAATCCTTCGCGCTTTGCACAGTTTCACCAAAAACTAACGTACAATCAATTCATTACTTTTTTTTTTTTTTTTGGGTAAAGGGAAAAAGAACAAAGAAACTACACAAGCAAAGACTCCGTGGGGCAGCGCCTACTTAAATACAGCCCAGACAAGTCATGGTTGAAAATAGGGAGCAACTCTACAGGAGGATAGTCAAAAAAGCAAAAAACAAATTCTTAGCTCTCACTACAAGAGGACAGTTCTTGTTTCTTACTACCAAAAATAAAAACAAATTCCTTACTCAAAAGCATACCTACGGAATAGGGGATAAGACCAACTTCAAAAATCTACTGTGTTCCAAGTAGATGTTAATCACTGTGTGTTAATTTTTTGTTTTCCTCTATATAAACACACGTGCTTCTGGTATTGTGCACCTCTCAATTCTCAGCTCTGGTATTCTGATATCTGGTTTCTCTCAAGGCTTTCATTCCTTGTCTGGATTCTCTTTCTTGTTTCTAGATTTTGTTTTGAAACAATGAGCCAAATGCAAAAAACTGCGCATTTGGTGTTCGGAATCTTTGGTGGGTTGTATTCAATTTCTCTGCGTTTCTTTCTTTCTTTCTTGGCTTTTTGGACTTATGGTCCCTCTGTTTTGTTATCTTTCTCTGCAGGAAATGCTACTGCACTGTTCCTCTTCTTGGCTCCAATGTATGTATCATTTGAGAACCCCTTTTGGCTCTTAAAAATCTGCCAACTTTTGGTCCTTTTTAACTCTTTTGTCCTAAAGGGTGTTGTTCTTTTTGATTCTTGGACAAGTTTTTACAGTCTTTTCTACTCTCTTTTAGCCTTTATATAATATATATCTAATTAATCTGACTGACATATTCTATTACTTAGAAGTCGTTAATCTGTGTTATTCATGTGAGGAATTGTGAATAATTTTGGTACGTATTGTAGGATAACATTCTGGAGGATTATAAAGAGCAAGTCCACAGAACAGTTTTCAGGCATTCCATACGCGATGACCTTGCTCAACTGCCTTCTTTCTGCTTGGTATATAATATATGCATCTTGTTTCATCAACCGGATTCTTTTTAATTTTTATTGTTTCTTTTCTTCATTTGTTACCTTTTTTTACCCCTATTCTTCTCTGTTTTTCTCATGGATTATGTGTGTCTTTAATTGCTATTATTATGGTGATGATAATGATGGGGATTTTATAGTTAATTCATGTTAATTTCATGGCCACCCGGGCATTCAGGGGCCTCTGTGTTGGTTGGTAGGACTTGGGAGTCTAGGCTAGCAATTAAACAGGATGACAATTTTGGTTTAACATTTCTTGCTTTAGAAAATGAAATTTGATGCTTGGTTGATTAATGTTAATTTATTCTGTACCGCGCATAGTACTGTTTAATATATGTTTCTTTAGTAACTAAAATTTCAATTGGTGTGTCATTCATAAGAAATTTTAGACCTTTCCCAAAATTATCTCGATTTTTTTTCAAAGCAAAATTCTCTCAATCGGCTAGTTCCTTCAATCTTAAATTGTAAAGAAATATAATAACAAAAGATAAAAAATATGAACCATAAAATATTTTGAAATTCTATTAATTTTTTTTTTTTTTGAATTAATTGTGCTGCCAATAGTCCAAAATGATTTCCTTGTTTCATATTTTCAGAGTTGTCTAGTTCAATTATCATATAATTACTGATTTTATACATGAAATAAATGTTGAACAGGTATGGCCTACCCCTTGTGTCAAAAAGCAATCTTTTAGTTTCTACAATCAATGGCACTGGTGTAGGAATAGAGGTCATATATGTGTTGATCTTCATCGTCTATGCCCCAAAGAACGAAAAAAACAAGATTTTGGGGCTCTTCGCGTTTGTGCTCACCTTTTTCGCAGCTGTGGCCTTGATCTCCCTCTTAGCCTTGCATGGCAATACCAGAAGGCTCTTCTGTGGCTTTGCTGCTGCCGTTTACTCCATAATCATGTATGGCTCACCTCTATCAATCATGGTGAGTTTTAACTCTTAAGCTATTTCTTGATTTTTTTTTTCTTGATAAATATTTAATGAAGGAATTGACTGGACCCTGATTGATTTGGTTTCAAAGATTATGCCTCAGCCACTGGACCCAGGTTCAGTTATTTTCACTATGCAATATGCACTTTTTTTTTGTGAATTATCAATTTTGATAGCTTGGTCACCGGGAAGTGTGACAGCTTTGGCCCATTTCTTTATGTTAGGCCATTTTTGGAGCAAGTTAGCCAATCAAGAAATTGGTTATCCCAATTAGGAATCAGAATATAACGCTATAAGACAAAATTTTGGTATAGTATCCTAATTCCCAAGTACTTTTTTTTTTTTTTTGAAGTGGAAGTTTTATATCACTAAAACCAGAAAGGAGGAGTACATCAAGAGACAAATGCAACAGGATGCTAGACCAAATACACTAAATCCTTTTGGACCAACGAAGACACAGCAGGGGGGTAACCCCTTTTCACATGCAAAAAGACTCATTTCTACGCGCAAGCTGAGCAAGCTCATGCGCTACTACATTAAGGTCTCCATTCAGATACTTAAAAGTGCAGCTTTCAAAACTCTCACGCACAAGCTGAATTCCCTGCAGAATGTGACCCAAATCGCTTCCTGTGGAATTATCATTAATGGCTTGAATCACAGTGAGGGCATCACTCTCCAAAATGACACGAGACAGCTGCAATTCCTGGGCAAGCAAAACGCCTTGCTCCACAGCCAGAGCTTCCGCTTGATCTGCAGCAAATCTGCCTTGCAGATAATTACTGAGGGCTACCACAACTTAGCCATGACAGTCCCTAATAATCACTCCAATGCTGGAATTCCTACCCTGATCTGAGGTTGCCCCGTCAACGTTGATTTTGAAAACTCCCTGGGGAGGAGTCTCCCATCTGGTTGAAGATTGTCTTGGGGGAAAGGGGTCCAAGGAAGCGGCCTTTCTGAAATCCTCCAAGGTGCAGATTGCCAAATGCCAAACCTGAGATGGGGAAAGGGGGGATTCATTATGCACCAATTTATTTCTATTAGACCAGATAGCCCAAGATAGCTCAAAAATAAGTCCAGGACCTGTGAGGCATTAGATTGGATTAGATGCAAAGCTGTGTCTAGGTACGACCACCTGAGACACAGGGGAGGTCGAGATTGATCAGACCAGTGACTCCAAACCAAGGAGGCAGCTTCACAATGATGGAGAGCGTGATTGATGTCCTCAATTCCAAAGCCACATATGGGGCAAGCATTGCTGCTGTTAATCCCTCTTTTGCTCATGTTCTCAAAGGTAGGGAACCCGTTGACACAAGCCCTCCAAGCAAAGATTTTGTTAGGACATATGTGATTTGATGTTAAGAACATATGCCAATATTAATGTAATTGGCTAATTCTTTGACAAAATGCATTTTACTTGTAATTGGGTAGATCTAAGATGTGTTTAATACTTCAAGGAACGAGGTTTCAAGTTCAAGTGTTAAAACCATGCAAGTTTGTCTAAGAAACAAGTGAGAAAGTGCTGGATTTTAAAGCTCAACAGCTAGCATCTATCAAGGTTTAAAAGCTATTTCAGCCCATGGCTCAATAGCTAGCTCGATACATAGCTATCTATCGAGATTTATGAAATTCAGTTTTTCAAAGCTGATTTCAATTCAATCCGTAGGTATATATTTGGGATTTCTTTTCTCACAACCCTAGACATATATAAGGATTATTTTAAGAGCCGTCACAGGTTACACAGTTGCCCAAGTTCATGCAAATTATGACCAAAAACAGAATTTGCCCTAGTTCATCTTTCTCTTGAAGAAGCTGCTGTGTTTGTGCATCGTAGGGTTTTGTGACCAAGCAACTTCTTGATCTTCATCGTCTGGATGAACTGAAAAACTTTGCAACCAACATCCTTCTTAAGTTGGTAATCAAGTCGCGTACTGGGATTCACACAATTGGTTAGTCACGTACTGGGAGCCGTGCATTGAAAAGGAGAGATTGTCACTATAGAACAAGTCCAATTGGGTATTGGGGTAGGGGTTCAACTGTAAGTTGGTATAAGGTACTTGAATTCCTTTACTTATAACCGCTTGTTTTAATAATAGTGGATTCTCAGGAGTGGTGACCTTAAAATCACCCAATGGGGTTTTTGTCGTGTAGGTTTTTCCCATCCGTAAACAACTCATCGTATCAATTTATTTTCCGCTGCACACTTTAGTTAATTGGTGATTTGTTTGTGCTACCACGCGCTTTGCATGTTAATTTGATTAATTAATAAACTTGGGTAATTAATCAATTAATTCATCACAATGGGTCAATACATTTTTGGTCTATTAGATATTTATTTTTGCAGGAAGGTTTAGATGCCATAGATTCCTCCAAAGTTGTTTATAAGGGTCCCCAGAGGAACTTTCAACCACCTCATTTGATTCAATCAGATTGTGGGCAATGTGATAGGCACTTTTCACCGTAAATTCACCTTTCTTATTCCCAATCCAGATAATCTTGTCCTTAGGTAGTTTGTGACTCAGTGGAATCTTTAGGATGATCTCAACCTCAAAGGGGAGAAATGTGGATCGAAGGACTTCTGTTTTCCACCATTTAGTATCAGTGTCATTAAGGGAGGAGACCATAGGGAATTCAGGATTATGGTTCTGGGGGGGAGATGACCTTGTAGGTGGAAGGTGTTGGGAGGCATCTATCCTCCCATTTATGGATTTGTTTCCCATCTTCTACTCTCCATTGGGTTTCACATCTAATGATTTCTAAGCTACTGTGAATTCTGCTCCAGGAATAAAAAGGGGAAGAGCCAAGCTTAGCATTTAGTAAGTCACCAGTGGGGAAGTACCTAGCTTTGAGAACACGGACCACCAGGGAGCTCGGGTTAGTGAAGATCCTCCAAGCTTGCTTAGCTAGCATTTCCTGATTAAAAACTTGCAAATTTCTGAAACCCAATCGTCCTTTTGCCATTGGAATGCACAATCTATTCAAGCTGATCCAACTGATCTTTGTTTCCTGCTGCCTTTGGCCCCACCAAAAGTTTTTCATCATTTTTTCCATGTCATTACATAGACCTTAAGGGACTTGGAAGCAACTCATGGTATAGGTTGGAATTTCTTGTGCCACCACTTTGATGAGAATTCCCCCCCCCCCCCCTCCCCCATAGATAAAAGCTTGCCTTTCCAACCGCTAATTTTTGTCCGACCCTCTCCTTTAGAATTGCAAAGACTTGATTCTTTGACCTACCAATAAGAGATGGGAGGCCAAGATATTTAGTATGCCTTGAATTTTGCATAGGGCCCAGTATATTAAAAATTTCATCCCTAGTTTCTTAGGCTATATTGGGGCTGAAAAAAATGGAGGATTTGCATGTATTAACTTTCTGACCCAAAGCTTCTTCATATTCCATCAAGATTGATCTTACCTTGTGGCATTCTTCCGAGATTTCTTTACAAAAAAGGATGCTGTCATCGTCAATGAAAAGGTGGGTCACCTTTGGACAGCCCCTACAAATGGAAATGCCTCTGATGAGTTGGTTCCTGGCTGCTTGGTGGATGAGTGTTGAAAGGCCTTCGGCACAGAGAAGAAAAAGGCTTAAGGAGAGTGGGCCGCCTTGGCGAAGACCACTCGTAGGAGAGATGTTTCCGTAGGCAACACCATTAATGAGGACTGAGTATGTTACTGACGTGATGCATTGCATAACCAAGTTAATCCATCTGTTACAAAACCCCATTTTTCCATAACCTTGGAGATGAAACCCCATTCAACCCTATCAAACGCCTTACTCATGTCAAGTTTGACAGCCATATAGCCCTCTTTCCCTGATGTTTTGTGATCTAAATAATGCATCAACTCGAAAGCCACTAACACGTTATCCGTGATGAGTCTGTTAGAGGTGAAGGCACTTTGATTCTCTGATATAATGTGGGATAGAAGAGCTTTTAGACAATTGGCAAGAATTTTTGAGATAAGCTTATAGACTACATTGCATAGGCTGATGGGGTGGAAATCAGTCATTCTTTTAAGGTTATTTATTTTTGAAATTAGGAAGATATTGGTCTTGTTGAGCTCTGGTATGGGTATGTTATGATTGAGGACATTTAGGACCATATTAGTAACATTGTTACCAACAATACTCCAATATTTTAGAAAGACAGCGGATATATCGTCTGGTCCTGGAGCTTTGGTAGGGTGGATTTGTTTTAGTGCAGCTACCACTTCCTCCCTGGTGAATTCACTTGTTAGGCTTTCATTCATGTCATCTGTCACCTTAGAAGGGATTGCTTCAGTTACTACCTCAATATGGCTTGGGTGAGAAGAGCTGTATATGTTCTCAAAATAAGATATGGCAGCTTGGGCAATGCTTTCTTTGTCATCACACCACCTTCCCTGCTCGTCCCAAATACCCAATATAGTATTCTAATTTCTCCTTTCCGAAGCTTGCACGTGGAAAAACTTAGTGTTTCTGTCGCCCTCTTTAAGCCAATGGGCTTTTGCCCTCTGCCCCAAATAAATTTCTTTATCATCTAGGAGGTCATTAATCTCTCCCCTTAGCTTGTTAATCTCCAAACTCAGATCCTCATCCTTTTCCTGAAGGGCTAGGGATATTCAACGCATTTCTCTTATCCTAAATTTTCTTTGGAATTTGCCCGTAGACCACAGAATTCCATTTGGAAAGTTCAACAGTACAACTTCTGAGATTTTCAAATATGCCTTTTGGAGTGCTAAGTTCCGCACCTGATCCCCAAGTGGCCTCAACAATGGCCTTACAATCCTCTCTTTTAGTCCACTGAGCTTCAAAGTGGAAACGCCTAACCTTTGGTTGGTGTTTAGTCCTGGAGTTTGTAACTACTAATGCATAGTGGTCTGAGGTTGAATCCACTAAATGGTAAACTTTCATCTCTCCAAATCGGGCTGACCAATCAAAGATAGCCAAGGCCCTATCTAATTTGAGGCAAATTATACTTTCTCCCTCTTGCATGTTACTCCATGTGTAGTCCGAACCACAATATCCCAAGTCATGGAAACCACAGTAATTTACTATTCCCCTGAATCCATCCATCTGTTGTTGGGTGCGGTTAGCTCCCCCAAATTTCTCCTCCATTAAAAGAATTTCGTTAAAATTGCCTAAAGCAAAGCCAAGGTAGTTGGAATTGATTATTAAGGAAAGCAAGGAGGTGCCAAGATTCATACGATTAATGTGTCTCTGGATGGCCATAGAAGCCAGTTAATCTCCATTTGTAATCACTGATAGGCTCCAAGATAATTGCATCAATGTGGAATCTTGTGTAGCTTTTAACCTCCAGAGAAGAGTAATTCCCCCGCTTCTGCCAACACTGGGAATTACCAAACCATTTGCAAAACCAATTCTATTCTTTATTCTTTCCATGCGATTCTTCCTTGATTTTGTGTCCATAAGGAAGACAATTTTCGGGTTCCAACGCCACACAAGATCATACAGCACCCTGACTGACCAGGGATTCCCTAGTCCCCGGCAGTTCCAACTTATGGGATTCATGGCTCTCGGCGATGCTGCCTAACAGCCATCGCCGTTCTATCTTCCATCTCATTTTGGAGTTTGATAGCTTCTGAGCAATGTTTTTTCTGTGTTAGAGCTTCTTCTTCTATTAAGATTAGTTTTCCCACCATTTTAGCCCCTAGAATTTGAGTTTGGACTTTAAAAGTTGGGCTTTTATTTTTACCTTTTTCTCTTGCTATCTTTTTCAATTGGCGTTTTACCTTGCCATTTCCTTTTCCTGTTGGGATTAAGTTGTCATCAGAGATTGTGCTGATGTTTTATGGGCCTGCTTTTGGTTTATTTGGGCTAGAAACCTCCATCATCTCCTTTTCAATGTGTGCGTGCTGGCCCACAAAAGATAAAGCATTATCGGTTCCCATTTTTTGTCTACCACATCAAAGGGCCCATTTGGGGAGTTGTCCATGTTGGAAAATCTGGTTTTGTATCTCATACAAAACACATAGCGAAAGCAACAAATATAGATCTATTTCATTTATGATTGATAACATGCACTATGTAAATTCAGAAATTAAGAACGAAATAGCGTACCTTGGTGCGGTGAAATTCAAAACAAAAGATTAGAAGTACTTAGGAACACTGTTAATCTTCTCTCTAATTCCACGTTGCGCCCAAGAAGTGTGGTCTCTCAATCAGTTTCTAAGGGAGAATAATTGAGTGGCTTCACTCGCACATACACACCACTTCACAATGATGTTTCTTTTTTTCTTATGAAAAAATTCTGTATGTTTCTCCTTTTATAACTAACTAATTATCTAATTGGGCTAACCTATTGGGCCTTTCCAATTGGGCTTTAGTGTGTGGCTTGGAGTGAGACCAAAAGGGACCAATAAGACACTAGCTCCAATGGGCCTTAGGCTTTTCTATCAACTCTTGACAAGCCCAAAGTTACCATTAATTATATTTAATACCACTATATAAATATAATTGCATTCTAGGCCTTATTAATAAATTATATCTCAAGACTTTATTATACATGCAACCCTTCATAAAATATTCGTAGTAATACAAAGTCATGAACATAGACTGCCACTTTGTTAATTACTACATCTTAATCCTTGAGTACTCGGTTTAATCTTTTTAAGTTATTCATCATATATTTATGAAATCCAATTCTATGAATATATACTTTAGTATATTCTTACTAAAGTGATTAGGTCTAACACTCTGAATAACCAAACCCATTAAACTTATCTCAAGGTAATATTTTATATCTCCGTTAAGAGATTATGAATTCCATCTTGAGAATATATGTTCCATCAACATTAAATGCGGCCTGCCCAACATACTGAGGTTTTGATCGTGACTTTAGATCTCACTCCCGATATATCAAAGCAACCTACATCTCTTGATCAGGTCCATTATTCTCTCAGGATTAAGAGTTCATGCAAATAGAAGTCGTGAGATTTATTATTCATTTAACAATCGTTAGAAGAATAATAAATCTCACAGCGGTCCAGTTCAATATGTCTTAACTCTTAAAACATATCAACATATTAACTAGAAGTCTCCACTTCCATGATTAAGACAAATCATCTTAGTTAATATGTTATAGTCTTCGCAGATGAAATGCCCAATTTCAACACCAACTACGAATTATAATTCTGAGTTTACAAAGAACTTGTGATCTATATCTTTTGTGACTAAATCACATAAATCACATACTATGCATTTCATGGACTATATGACAATGTCCAAATATTCATGTTACCATTATTTTTAATAAAAATAAAACAACTTTATTAATCATAATATTAAGTCATACATAATGTCATACATAGCATCATACAATAGGATTTAAGGGCACATATCCTAACAATCTCCCACTTGCCCTAAAGACTATTGCACACTAGTCTAACTCCCATTCCCTCCAAATGTGAATCAAAAGTGCTTTGTGACAAGGTTTTGGTAAAGGGATCCACTAGATTACTTGCACTATCAATCTTTGCTACTACTACATCTCCTCGAGCAACAAAGTCTCGAATAATGTGGTACTTTCTCTCAATGTGCTTTCCTTTCTTGTGATTCCTTGGATCCTTGGATTGTGCAACCACTCCACTTTTGTCGCAAAATAATGTGATGGGAACTTGCTCCATTCTCACAACACCAAAATTAAAAAGGAATTTCTTGAGCCAAACAACTTCCTTTGCCACTTCACAAGCAGCAACATATTCAGCTTCCATGGTGGAGTCCGCAATACAAGACTGCTTAACACCCCTCCAACTAATGGTTCCACCTCCTAAGGTGAACACACAACCTGAAGTGGACTTTTTGAAATCAAGATCTGACTGAAAATCTAAATATGTATAACTAATGGGAATCAAATCCTCACTATGGTAAACAATCATATAATCTCTTGTTCTCCGTAGATACTTAAGAATATGCTTTACAGCTTGCCAATGTTTAAGTCCTGGATTTGATTGATATCGGCTGACCATGCCAACCGAATAACAGATATCTGGTCTAGTACATAGCATGGTATACATGAGACTTCCCACTGCAGAAGCATAAGGAACTTGTCTCATCATATTTTCTTCCTCAAGAGTCTTAGGCCTTAGGTCATTAGACAGAAGAACTCCATGTCTAAAAGGAAGTAATCCTTTTTTGGAGTTTTGCATGTTAAACCATTCTAAAACCTTATCTATATACCCAGTTTATGATAAACCGAACATCTTATTCTTGCGATCTCGCCAAAGCTTGATCCCTAGAATAAAGTTAGCTTCACTCAAGTCCTTCATTTCAAATTGGCTTGACAACCAACCTTTACCAATGACATTACCCCTACATCATTTCCAATGAGTAGAATATCATCAACATAAAGCACTAGGATCATTACTACTTTATTTTGATGTCTCTTGTACACACATGGTTCATTAAGATTTTATTCAAAACCAAATGATTTAAATGCTTGATCAAATCTGATGTTCCATGACCTAGATGCTTGCTTAAGTCCATAAATGGATCTTTTCAACTTGCATACCATATGCTCTTGGTTCTTTGCTATGAAACCTTCTAGTTGTATCATATAGATTTCTTCTTCAAGATTGCCATTAAGAAATGTAGTTTCAACATTCATTTGCCAAATCTCATAATCATAATGAGCAACAATGGATAAGAGAATTCTGATAGATTTAAGCATGGCTACTGGCGAAAAAGTTTTATCATAATCAATACCTTCTTTTTGTGTATACCATTTCGCCACTAGTCTTGCTTTAAAAGTTTCAACCTTTTCATCTATCCCTCTCTTTCTCTTGTAAACCCATTTGCAACCAACAGGTTTAATGCCATTAGGCGCCTTTACAAGATCTCATACTTGATTGGAATACATAGAATCTAATTCAAATTTCATAGCTTGGACCCAATGATGTGCTTCTATATCATTCATTGCCTCCTCATAAGTGTAGGGATCCGATTCAGCCTCTTCTGGGATAGCTTCATAAGTTTCTCCCAAACCTATAAATCTTATAGGAGGCCGAACAATTCTCCCACTACGACAAGGCACCTGTGTACTAGTCATCTCATGAGTAATGTCTTGTGGTGTATCCAATACAGCCACATCATTCCTAGTTTCATCCATTGGCTGTTCAATTACAGGTTCATCTAATTCAGCCAATACAACTTTACTTCTAGGATTAAAATTATTCACATAATCATCTTCCAAATATTTGGCATGGGTGCTATCAAACACTTTGTTATCCTTATGATTATAGAATAAATAACCCTTGGTTTCCTTTGAATACTCTAAAAACATGCATACTTCCGTTTTAGCTTCCAACTTATTAGACTATCCTTTCAACACATGTGCTGGACATCCCTAAATGTGGAGATATTTCATACTAGGCTTGCGCCCACTCCACAATTCCTTAGGTGTGTTGGGAACAGATTTTGATGAAACTAAATTCAAAATATGCATAGCAGTTTTTAGTGTATATTCCCAAAAGGAAATTGGTAAAGTTGAATAACTCATCATGGATCTAACCATTTCCAAAAGAGTCATATTCCTTCTTTTCGCTACACCATTTTGTTAGGGAGTTCCAAGTGTTGTCAATTGGGAGACAATCCCATTTTGAATTAGGTAATCCTTGAATCCCTAAGAAGGTATTCGCCATCTCAATCAGATCGAATGGCCTTTATGCGTTTACCCAATTGATTTTCAACTTCAGCCCTAAACTCTTTGAACTTTTCAATGGCTTCGGACTTCTGTCTCATTAGGTACACATAACCATATCTTGAGTAATCATCCGTAAAAGTGATGAAGTACTCATAACCTCTATTTGCTTGGGTTGACATAGGACCACATACATCTGTATGAACTAATTTAAGCAACTCTTGGGCTCTTCTACTTTTTGCATTGAAAGGTCGTTTGGTCATTTTACCTTCCAAACAAGATTCGCAAACTGGAAATCCATCAAAGTCCATGAACTGTAAAAGTCCATCTTTGATTAGATTTTGAATCATATTTGAATTAATATGTCCCAAACGCAAATGCCATAGATATGCTTCACTAGTAGAAGAAAACTTTCTCTTTAATGATTTTACATGAGAGCTTCTATCTAATTCAGAATTGTATAATTCATACTTATTAGGAGTTAAAATGTAAAGACCATCCACAATATTGTCAGAACAGATAAACACTTTATCCTTTTTTATTACAACATTGTCTTTTAGGATAACATAATATCCATGTTTACCTAAATAAGTTGCAGGAATTAAATTCCTACGAACATTAGGTACATACAAACAGTCTTCCAATATTAAAACCCTAAACTCAAAACATAAATTAAACACTCCAACAGCTACAATTGGTATTCTGCTCCCATCAGCCAAATAAGAAACAATCCCCTTCATTCAGCTTTCGGGTCTCCTAGAACCCCTGCAAAGTATTACAAATATGATTAGTACAACCTGAATCCACACACTAGGAATCCGTGGGATTCTGTACCAAACATATTTCAAGAAGGAATGTACTTTTCATACCTTTATTCTTGGCAGCTTTGAATATTGGACAATTCCTCTTCTACTGTCCTTTCTCACCACAATAGAAACACTTTCCTTTGGTTTTTTTTTTTCCTTTGTTGGCAACTCCTAAAGCAATTTATTTACCATCTCTCTTGGTGAAGTCCTTCTTCTTCTTCTTTTTACCCTTGCCTTTCGACTTAGGTTGAGAAGTAGAAGCTTCAGCCATATTGGCATCAACACTAAAAGTACCAAGGATGCCTTCCACCACTACCAACTCATTCATCAATTCAGACAATGTATAAACCTTTTTGTTCGTATTATAGTTAAGCCTGAATTCCTTGAATGATTCTAGTAGTGACTGGAGTATCATATCCACTTGGGATTCTCCATCAATATCGGCACCTGAAACTTCCATTGTATTCAGATTAGAGATCATCCTAAGACAATGCTCCCTCACTGAAGTACCTTCAGCCATTTTGGTATTATAAATTTGCCTCATAGTTTCTTGCCTTGCAGAACAGCCTTGCTCACCAAACATCTCCTTTAGACTTAGCATAATGTCCGAAGCTAGTTCTACATCCTGCATTTGATACTGTAGAACATTTGAAATAGATGCTAAGATATAGCACTTGGCCATTTCATTAGATTTCTGCCAACGGTCATATCGCTGTTTTTCCTCAAGAGAAACATCTAATGATGGAAAGCTAGGACATGGTTGAGTAAGCACATATTTGTGCTCTTCAGCAGTAAAAACAATGTCCAAATTTCTTTTCCAGTCAACATAGTTGGATCCAGTCAGTTTGTTTTAATTAAGAATAGCAACAAGTGGGCTAAATGATGCCATGATTTAAATTTGAAAATAACAAACATGAATATAATAAGTAAATTGGACAATATCAATTTAGCATATAAGCATATATTATGGAACCTTAATAAAACCATAAAATAATATATACAACGACAACCCAATCCATGTCTATAATTCCTTGGTAGCAAGTTTATTATAAACACATTAATTGGTTGAGAAATATTTTCATTATTAATGCTATCATGGTAACTCTTACCAAACAAAAATAATATGCCATTATGCCTTTAGCCTCTAAGTAATAATGACATAGCTCCTTTGGGAGGTTAACATTACACTTAGTCTAGTATACACCATTATCTAAAATCATGTGTAGCCACATTTCATTTCCCTTTATAGTGTTTAAACTTGTAGTATCATGGAACAAAACATTCTCATTTGGGATCGCGAGGCATATACGCCAAGACGAGGTGCTTGTTCACACTACTTTAAACGGGTAAGTTCAATCTTGTAGTACTATGAAGTAAACACCCTCCTTTGGGATCGCAAGGCATATACGCCAAGACGAGGTATTTACCCACACTACTATGAACTGATAATGGAGGCCGTGAGATCCAACCATTGTATCTCTCTTCCACTAGATGTTTTAAAATAAAGGTTTTTAAGATCAAGAACAATAATAATGCTAGACACCTTGAAAACATAATTCTAATCTCATTAGGAATAAATTTCATAATCCTAGCATTAACTAGATAGCATATATATTCATGTATCTCCATACAAATTGTAACACATAAAAACACACTTTAATATATATATATATATATATATATATATATATATATGGATCCAAGACATCCAAGGCATATAAAATCTGAATGCATATGAACCATATAAATAATATATATATATATATATATATATATATAATTGTCTTGGATATTTGTCTTGATAACCGCATATATTATATATCCATGTGATAATTGTCTTGGTAAAGCAATTATCATATGCTATGCGGCCATCACATGTTAATGACATGCCACATGAATCCACGAAACAATGCAAGTCTTAATACTTTTCAATATATATATATATATATATATATATATATATATTATTCTATAGCAAGTCATGCAAGCCAAGTCAAGTCATGCAAGTCAAGTCATGCAAGCCAAGTCAAGTCATGCAAGCCAAGTCATGCAAAGTTTCATAATTGTGTTTCATAATTATAAGCATTTAAGCCTTTTATAAAAAACCCCATATATGTAAGCATGCCGCTGTGTGTTTTTAAAGGCTTATATACAAACCTTTATAACCCCAGATTGTATATAAAATCCCATATCATGCAAGCCTTATATATAGCCAAGCATTGCATACAATGGTTTCACGCGCGTGACATATGACGGTTATATAATTTTCATTAACTATCAATCTTGGGCATTAACAACACACGGCACCATAGAATAACTATCAATCCTTGGCCATAAACTTCAATCTATATGTCACATATACAAATGAATCATGCCATATGAATTCTAACGCTAAAAACAAAAATTCATAAAACCATGATTATCAAAACATGTCTACACAAAAAAACACGTTCAAGGACACAATAATGCAGAAAATTTTACTGCAGAAAATTAAAACACAAAGCGAACGGTTTTCTTAAATTCTAAAACTCAATCACATGTTGTACAAGCATGAGATGAAAACCTGGCTCTGATACCAATTGTTGAAAAATCTGGTTTTGTATCTCATACAAAACACACAGCAGAAACAACAAACATGAATCTATTTCATTCATGATTGATAACATGCACTATATAAATTTCAGAATTTAAGAACGAAATAGCGTACCTTGGTGCGGTGAAATTCAAAACAAAATATTAGAAGTACTTAGGAACACTTTTAATCTTCACTCCAATTCCACTTTATGCCCAAGAAGTGTGGTCTCTCAATCAGTTTCTAAGGGAGAATAATTGAGTGGCTTCACTCGCACATACACACCACTTCACAATAATGTTTCTTTTTTTCTTATGAAAAAATTTTGTATATTCTCCTTTTATAACTAATTGATTATCTAATTGGGCTGACCTATTAGGCCTTTTCAATTGGGTTTTAGTGTGTGGGTTGGAGTGGGACCAAAAGGGACCAATAAGACACTAGCTCCAATGGGCCTTGGGCTTTTTTATCAACTTTTGACAAGCCCAAAGTTACCATTAATTATATTTAATACTACTATATAAATATAATTGCACTCTAGGCCTTATTAATAAATTATATCCCAAGACTTTATTATACATGCAATCCTTCATAAAATATTCATAATAATACAAAGTCATGAACATAGACTGCCACTTTGTTAATTACTACATCTTAATCCTTGAGTATCTGGTTTAATCTTTTTAAGTTATTCATCATATATTTATGAAATCCAATTCTATAAATATATACTTTAGTATATTCATACTAAAGTGGTTAGGCCTAACACTCTGAATAACCAAACCCATTAAACTTATCTCAAGGGAATATTTTATATCTCCGTTAAAAGATTATGAATTTCATCTTGAGAATATATGTTCCATCAACATTAAATGTGGCTGCCCAACATACTGAGGTTTTGATCGTGACTTTAGATCTCACTCCTGATATATCAAAGCAACCTACATCTCTTGATCAGGTCCATTATTCTCTCAGGATTAAGAGTTCATGCAAATAGAAGTCGTGAGATTTATTATTCATTTGATAGTCGTTAAAAGAATAATAAATCTCACAACAGTCTAGTTCAATATGTCTTAACTCTTAAAACATATCAACATATTAACTAGAAGTCTCTACTTCCATGATCAAGACAAATCATCTTAGTTAATATGTTATAGGCTTCGCAGATGAAATGCCCAATTTCATCACCGACTATGAACTATAATTCTGAATTTACAAAAAACTTGTGATCTATATCTTCTGTGACTAAATCACATACTATGCATCTCATGGACTATATGATAATGTCCAAATATTCATGTTACCATTATTTTTTATAAAAATAAAAAAACTTTATTAATCATAACATTAAGTCATACATAATGTCATACATAGCATCATACAGTAGGATTTAATGGCACATATCCTAACAGTCCAAGCTTGCATGTGTAGTTGTTGTCTGCCCCCTAAGTGTGTTCCATTTGAATTTGTTCCATCCATCTGGTTTTTGCACTGACTACCACCTCAGAAAACCCGTGACCTCCCATCCCATCATGCCTCCCTTGTCACTTTGTGCTTGCTTCTCACCATTGCCAGAACTTCCCTCACCGTCTATGGTCACCGATGCACACAGATTTCTTGCCGTTGTCTGGACATTTTCTTCGTCTCTGTCCCCACTGCTAGTGGACTATGACTTCTCAAAATCCGTTTTCCCATTAGCTCTTAACCAATCTCCGTATTACCTAAGGGTGTTGCGCCAATCTGAAATTTCTGGGCAATGTTTGTTGTCATGCCCCATTTTGCCACACAGGAAGCAAAAATTTGGGAGCCTTTCGCATTTGAAAGTTACCCAAAATTTTCCTCCCTCCGTCTTAGTTGTCTTCCCCCCACGTCTGAGAGGTTTTTCCAATGGTAGATCGACTCTAATCCTTATAAACTTCGCTTGATCAGCTTGCCCGATCCTTTTATCTGATTCTATAAACTTCCCCAAGCTATTTCCGAGCTCCTTTCCCACTTCTTCGTCCATCATCTCAAAAGGAAGCCCCCAAACCTGAACCTAGAATGGAAAGTGTGTGAAAACAATATTGGATGCCGTGAGACCCCTTCTCCATCTGCTTAGCAACAACAAGTTGTTGTCGAAGTTCCATGGTCCATTCTTCTTGACCCATTTGAGTTGGTATTATGAACCAAACTTGAACTGCAAAATGCTATTTTGGATGTCCACTATCTGCAAATCTGATCCCATCTTCCATGCCAATCTCAGAGTATTTTTCAGTGCATGTTGGTTTTGTTGTCTATCCGACAAGAGTTTATCGAAAAGACTCAAAGAACACTAATCTAACAGATCTGATCTATAGCTCGTTGTGATGGTTATTTCCTCTTCCTCCTCCTTTGTGAGATGGAGGTTGAAAAGACCTACCACTGCTTGCTCCATGGCGGCGCTATAGGGAAGAAAGGGACGAACCCTAGAGAAAACCCTAACAGTATGAGAGGGAGAACGGTACTCGACTTGCTAGACAAGAGAAAGAGACTCCTACTTTGGGAGAGAAAACTAATGCACTTCTAATTCCTAAGTACTGTATCCTAGCCGCTTACGTTGTCAAATTGATTTCAACAAAATGATTATGTTGACCAATTTGACAAAAATAGTTTTACTTTTTTTAATATTGATTAAATTCAGCCATATACAATTCTTAAATACAGTACCTAAAAAATTGTATGTAAAATTTTACCAGTATATCGAGCATTAGCATTTGAGGATGCAAATATATATATATATATATATATATTATTTTGCATTCTCAAACACTACTCTATTTATTTTACCAATCCATTTTACAACTCACCTTACATCCCAGTTTTTATTTTTACATACAACCCAATAAAATAATACTAGCCAAGTGCGTGCTTAGAGTTTTTTTTTTTTTTTTTTTTTTTTTTTTTTTTTTTTTAGTAAAGATTAATAATTTGCATTTATTATACTTTGGGATTTCTACTTTTCCAACCATAAAATAAATAAATAAAAAATCTAAGGGTGTGATGAAGAAATTAATTCCCCTTAAATGCATAAATCAATACTATTAAGAATTTTGGAAGATACCTGTTTGCTCAACGAATGGTTTGAGCCTTGATTGCATTTGCCAATCTCAATTCTAGACCCCATAAAATGTGTCCCTAACATCAAATCCATTGAAGTCATCAATTTGTTGCTAAAATTTGGCTTAATTTTAAAAAATGACCATTGAAAAGCACAAATTGAACAAATTGTCAAAAAAAAATTTACAGAGAAAAAGAAACATGAGATTGATGAGAATGAAAATTGGCCTTCACAAATATAAGATAAATATAAAACTAACTAACAAACGTGGAGGTTAGTAATAATAAGAAGACCGTGAGTGAGAAAGTAAAAAACAAAAATAAAAGCGTGAGAAATTACATAGTAGTAACTGCTTTTTAGTGGGAATGTTGGGATGATAAGGATGGATAGAAGTTATAGTGGTTTTATAGTAGGAGTCTTTTTTTTTTTTTTTTTACTAAAAAAGAAGAGATTTGGGAAAATAAAAACGTGAGATTAGAGTAATGAAATTTTTTTTAAAAAAATTGAAAAAAAAAAGGGGATAGAAGAAACAAATACATCGTGATGAAGTAAAAAAAAAAAAAAATGAATACGTGGGGTGAGTTTGGTAGATTGGAGGAGTTTTAAAACTAACAAAAGAATGATCCTATTTTGTAGGGAGTTAGTGAGTAGAAGTAAGAATTTAAATTAATGTAAAAGTAGTAGTTTATTAGAAGCAGGTAGGCATTTCAACGTAGAAGTAGGAATTTATTATTTTTGTCAATTTATTATTTTAACCCCATTTTTAAGTTGTTGGTTTATTAATTTAGGGGTATTTTTGACAGGAAAAAAAGCAATAACTAACTTTTTGAATCCTCTTAATATATACAAATAAACTACATAATAAAATAATATAAACTGCCTAATAAAATAATAAAAAGTATTATTTTCTCTCTTTTTTTCCCTCTCATTTTTTTTCTTCACACACAACCACATATGAAAATAATATATATATATATATATATATATATATATTTACAACCTATGAACAATAAGGTTGCATATATGATATATGCAACCTTACTATTCATAAGTTGCAAATTTTTTTAAGTTTACAAATCTGAATGGAATGGGTTTTAGGTGGCTTAGGTTGTAAAATAGCAACTAAGGGTGTTTACGCCCCTAATGCTAGTGCTTTTATTATTTGTTTTAAAGTTAAACATACAATTATACTTCCCAAGAAAGTTTGGTTAAACATACTTTTTGGTGCATGAACTTATATGGGTTTTGTATGTACATGCAGAGGGCTGTGATTAGAACCAGAAGTGTCGAATTCATGCCATTTTTCCTGCCGTTGTTTTGTTTCTTGTGTGGCACTTCCTGGTTTATCTTTGGCCTGCTCGGCAATGACCCTTTTATATATGTAAGCATCTTCTCTCAATTCCTTAACTATTATCTTATAAATGATTCGTTGTATGCCTGAGAAGTCTTGGGTAAAGGAAATATTGGAATGTTGTGGATATATTATCATAGTCACCAAAAGTTTAAGACCAGTTATAAATTTTTTCAACAAACTAATCGAGGTTGGTTACTTGTATTCTTTTCAATTATTTTATTCTATTTAAGTTGCTCTCTTTTTTCCTCAAAAAGTCATAGTTTTTTTTTTTTCCTTAATGAATATGTTAGTATCTTTTACAAATTTTAATGTTATTTTAGATCCTCTCAATGCCCATATATAAAATTCCTTAACATTATCTGTTTGCATATCCCTAGTAAGAAAATTTGTGTTCCACAAAGAGCTTAGGCATGGCCAATTTACAAACTGAGTTCCCAAATTTTGCAGCTGCTGTCTCAAAAATAAATAAAAATGAAATTGCATCCCTAAAGTTCCCTCAGTTTCAAAACAAGTACCAATATGGTGTCTTATAAAAAAATATATATCAATATTGTGTATTAATTTTTATATAAAGGGAAAAGGCTATTACACACAAGTGAAATAAAAACTGACTTAGAAGTCATGTTTTTTAATTTGGAAATTATGACCTCAAGTTACGATTTTAGTTGATTTTTTCATGGGTGTAAATATATGTATAACTAAGTGTGTATAATAAACACTGCTCGCTCTTATGGAAATGTGTAATGTTGTTGCAGGTGAACAATGGATTCGGTTCTTTTCTTGGGGCCCTGCAGCTGATTCTGTTCTTCATCTACCGTAAAAACAAGGGCAAGGGCAAAAACGAGAACAAAAACAAAAACACCGCTGTAGAACCCAACGAAGATAAGGAGCTATCCAACACAAACGGTGCTCAGAATGGCCACGTATAAATTCGTAGCTTCTGCCCTTTTGGAGGCTTGGGACTGTACCCCCAATCATTTTCTTCAATCGTGCTCTGCCTCTAGTTACAAAAATTTAGTTCTATAATTCTATTATGTGCTGAATATTTACTCTGTTCCTAATAATCTTCTAATGAAACAGTGCTGTTTTAGAAGGCACAGATCATGGTACAAACAAAATGTAGAATGTTGACTGAATCTAGGGATGTCTTTTGAAATGGTTTAGATTTCCATTTTTTTCCTTTTGATAGTGGATTAAGATTTTACATATGATAAAATGTTCTGCAAGAGGGTACTATCTTATCATGTTCATCACATGATCAATGAGATGAAGTACTGTTTTAATTTCATGAAGCTACCCAATGTGCTAATGCCATGACTAATTGATTGTGTACATTTGTATTTTGCTTTATTATAATAAAATGGATTTGTATTATCAGAGGCTTTGTCCTCCTAATTATGTTGCTTTCACCTAAGTTGATAAATATTTTGGTTTATATATTTATATATTATGTGGCGGTGGATGATTGCCGCTTCACCATGGAATTGTCTGGTTTCAATTAAAGGCGCCTGAAAGAGACCATTAATTTAATATGCAGTTGTACGTGGAATTTTATCTGCTAGCATATGTAACCTTTGAAGGGTTTGGTTGGGGGTTGGCTCAACATAAACACGACGACAATGCCATTAGTATTTCTGGAATTGTTGATTTTTAGTGATGAGAAATCGTTTACAAATCTTTAAGGAGATTATCACATAGAGTGAGTCTTAAGATAACATGTTGGAAGACCACTTTAAAGTTTTTGTGGTTTTATCAACCACTCATTCATAACAATCATCCAACGTGAGGGACTTAATCGTTCACACTTGCGCATCTAGATTTCCAAAAAAATAATAATAATAATCTTGATAATATCATTAAAAATGTAATTTATAGTGGCAGAAAACTCTAAATTATTTGTAAAAATGTTTTGATTTTTTTTTTTTTTTTTTTTTTTTTTTTTTGCTGTTTAGTGTAATCACCTTTTATATATTATGATAATTCCCAAAAAAAATTTATTGAAGAGCACAAGCAAAGACAGGAATTTTTTATTAGACGGTTGGATTATCATATTAAAAAATAATTGAACTATAGGCTCACAAACGCACACACACATCTATATAAAAACATGTTTTGGACTAAATTGAGATAAGGCCAACTAATAAGGGATAAATTGTAATTTACCACATTTAGGACAACTAAATTTTTTTTTAGGATAACTCATAACTTTGATATTAAAATTATTTTAAATCAACATAAGTGTTTTTGTTGAAGCAAAATCCTCAAACTCAAATCTATCATATATCTTATTTTAACTTTTGGTTGATCATATTATATGATGATGCACAAAAATCATCAGTTAGTTAATCGTCCACACACATGCCAATGGGTGTACCTAAAGAACAAAAGAGAAGAACCAAATAAAAAGCACCAGTGGGGTGCTGACCAAAGACCCCTCGAAGGTTAAGTCAGTAATGGAAGAATCTCCAAGAACTCACGAGTGCAAGAGCTAGAGAAAATTCACATACCTTAAAAAGGTTAGGGTTTGTTATTTATATAGTAGCGGATAGCTAACCTAAAACCCTTGATACATGGAGAATTTCCTTATAGAGAGAGGGATCCCAAGATCTTGGGGATCACCTTCCCATATAGGGGAGATCTGGTTGTGCGGTAGGATCTTTGGTCGTGGTGTACAAGTTATTTCCATGTAAGGACATATAAGTGGTGTACAAGTCCCATAAGAAACCATAGGGCGATGGATCGTCGAGATGGGGGTTAGATCAGCATCCAACTTGACTTGACGACCCATGGGATCGGCCATTCTGTTAGGATCGGTTTAGGCAAAAGGCCGACGATCAGGTGAGGAAGGTTCAACACCCTGTGTCGATTGATCAAAAATTATCCTTATCAGCTGCCCTCTACTCCGTGAGTCGTCGAGGTAGCTGAAGGGTTGTTGCGGAGTAAGTTGCCATAAATGCTTTGCCTTAGTGTTATGTGTCATAAATAGGGGTAATTATGTCCTTTTGACAGGGCTAAGGACATGTGTTGCTTTCTAATTCGGGGTGCCAAGCGTAGCGACGCTTCTTTTTTCATGCCAAACCGCCCTATAAATAGTCCAATGTCGTTATTGTCCTCATTATTTGAATATTTTCCATTTCTAATTCCAGAGCCCATTCTTCGATTTTTTACCCTTGTCGGTTTCTTTGCATTCGTCCGTTTCAGGTATGCTCTACAGTTTCATTTTGTATTATCTTTTTTGCTTTTCTCAATTGTTAGTTACATACTTAAGAGGTAGAGTAGAATCTTAGATTCCATTCATCGCTTGTAGGTAAAAGATGTCTGGAGATAATAAAGCGACGAGTAAGCATACACCGTCAATCCATATGGGCTTGGATGACGACCTGACCTGTCAATCTAGGCTTGAGTAAATGTCGGAGGGTTCGTCGGTTTTCGAGAAGGAGTTGGCATCTGATCCTCCTTCTGAGGAAGCTAGTCCCTCAGGGCGACATCCTAGGGAGATTCTTCTTCCTGACAACTAGTCAGTTCATGACTTCCCAGTTGATATGAGCGACGGAGTTTTTTGTAGGTTGAGGCTCGCTTTCAGATTCCCGACAATGTACCCACTAGGAAGGGGGACAGAGGGGAAAAGTGTTATACTAGGAGCCCGTCAGATGTAGGCTTTTATGAGACTGCCTTCATAGTAGGGCTTCGTCTGCCTTTAACCTACTTGTATCGTCAGTTAACAGCTTACATGGGTGTATCCGTTTGTCAAATTGCCCCCAATGCTTGGAGGATACTCATCAGGATCAAGGTGCTATGGGGTCAACTTAGTGAAGGACACCAATCTTTAACTTTAGAGGAATTTTTTCATTGTTACAAACTCTAGAAGATCCCCCATTCTAAGGGTTTTTACAACTTTGTATGTCATCGGGCTACCCTAAGATTAATATCTAACATGCTCAACTCAAATCGTCAATGGAAGGCTAGGTTCTTCTTCATGTAAGGGGTCAATTGGGTATGTCATCCTAACGAGTGGGATAGCATAGGGTCTTTTTATGACCATTCTTGGGGGTTTTTGAATATGTTAGATGAGTCGTTGGTATAGTCTTGGTCATTGATATGTGCTTTCTACTTATCTAATGTTATTTTTTATTTGTTTCAGCCACAGTTTGTCTGACGATCCTTCCTGTGCAAGAGCCCTTTTTGGAAAGGGTTTTTGAAATACCTTTTGAGGAGAGATCTTGGAAGAGGCTTGTCACTTTGGACACTCTTCACGCATTTTGCGGTGGACCCGTCCCTTCCGAGGAAGCTTGACTACTTGATCAGGTTTCACGAGTTCGTAAGTATATTACTTCATCGCCTTCATTTTGTTTTCGTCTGAACTTCCTACTTTTTAAATTATTCGTCTGTTTCAGAGATGGATTATTTAAAGAAAAAGCAAGCCGCGAAGAATAGGCAAGAGGAGATTAAAGCTCTGTTTGTTTTGCACGTCTGGCGTCAGACGCGTTTTTGGCTGTTTTTTTTTTTTTTTTAATTCCAATGCCTGGTGCACTGTTCATTGGAAATGAAAAATGCATCTACGCTTATGAACAGTAATTTTAAAAGTAGACAGTAACCGAAAAATAATTTTTAATTGTTTTCAGTTTTCAGCAAAATAAGCGGTATCCAAATGCACACCGCACACTAAGAAGGCTTCCGTGTTGAGGGCTCAAGGTGGGGGATTGTCAGCATTGTCCCCTCATGCATCCAAGAAGAGGAAGTACTCTTCCGACCTTCAGTCGTCGGGTAAAAGTGCCAGTGGCCCCTCCAATCGTCCGGAAACACGCGAGGTCATTGCTGATACTCCTCGCCATGGGATTGGAAAGGGTCTAATGACTTTCTAAGGCCCCGTTGCCCCTCCTCTTCCTTTGCTGGTGAAGGATAAGGAGTATGCAGTGGACACTGCCCATTCCATCGTCCGGGATGCTGATTTGGACGAGTGCTCGAAGCATGAGACTGACATTTTGGGTGACTTCAGTCTCTATGATATGATAAGGGTATGTTGTATTTCTATTTCATTTGTCCCATTTTCAAGTACATTTGTCCCTTTTTGACTCTTTATTTCACTCATCCCTTTTGACTTACATTTGTCCTTTTTTATCAGGGCTTGGTGAGGATACGGGCTCTGCAAATCCGCTGTTCTTCGCAGGAGGCATGGTCAAGCACCTAAAGAATCATCTGGAGACTGAGGCAGATTCTTTGAAGAAATTCAAGGAGTCTAGTCGAACTCTTGATCAAGAAGTGATTGAGCTGAAGGCCAAGCTTGGTGGGATAACTTATCAATATGAGAAGCTGATGAAGGAAAATGCTAACCCAAAGTCCGAGGTGGCTGCTTTTCATGAGCACATGGATAAGGTGAAGGAAGAGGCCATTGAGGAATTCCAAGTGTCTTAACCTTATGTTAATGAGATGGGAGGTTATTATGGGGACGGCTTCAAGGACTTCCGCAAGTAAGTCGTTCTCCTCTTCCCAGACTTGGGCTTCCCCTAAATCCATATCAGACTTAACTCCCCGACAACTCCAGCTGCCGAGCCTATTCTCGACAATGTGGAGATCGATAATGAGGTGCAAGTGACTGACGGACTTGGTGATGTGGCCGACAACGCCAAAGACCCTCAGGAGCAAGCTAATAACCCCCCTGCCAATCCTTAAGAAAAACTTTGTTTTCCTGTACTTTTTTCTTCTTCTTTTTTTTTTTTTTTTTGGTCTTTGGTTTGTAACTCAAAAACAATGATGTGCCCTGTTTTGGACTTAAGTTACTTTTTTTTTTTGGGTTGATACTTCCATTTTTTTTCAATAATTTTATAATGTTTTATGTTTACTTTGTAGCAATTTTTCTTTTGCGTTTTACACACAAGTGTTTGTGCTCGTTGGTTTGTCTTCCATCAACTAACTTTTGTTTAGTCATCGGTCAGGAGGTATTGTCTTAGAGTGTTGGGCACCTATTGGCCCTTTGAAAGAAAATTATGATTCGTTGGTTTCCCTCAACCCAACTCTATTCTTTCTTTTCTTCTTTGAATCGTCGGTTTACCCTTCAAATAGGGTTTTAGCACTTACATAAATCAGGAGTCTGAGGACTTCCTTGATTGTCGATTTTACCCCTTAGGTAGGACTTGAGATTTGATAAGGACCAAGTGCTTGAGGGCCTCCTTGATCGTTGGTCCATCCCATAGGTAGGACTTAGGATTTGATAAGGATTAGGTGCTTTAGGGCATCCTTGATCGTCGGTCCATCCTGCAGGTAGGACTTAGGATTTGATAAGGATCAAGTGCTCAAGGGCATCCTTGATCATCGGTCCATTCTGTAGGTAGGACTTAACATTTGAGAAGGATCAAGTGCTCGAGGGTGACCTTGATTGTCGGTTTGCCCTTTAAGTATGGCTTCACTTTTATAAACCTTTCTTCATTGTAGTTGATAATAATTCCATTGGAAAGTAAACTGAATAAAATGTCGATAACTTGCTGTTTGATTAGCCCAAAAGCCTGTATTCCAAGGATGGTGCAGTCTTTGCCCGTCAAGGGTTTTCAAGTAGTAGGTGCCCTTCCTGTTGCAATCAATGATTCTGTACGAACCTTCCCAGTTGGGTCCTAACTTCCCTTATGTGGGATCTACTGGGACAACACATGGAAAAATACAGTTTTGCATCTCATATAAAAACACGCAGCGGAATATAAACAGATTTACTTCATTCATGTGAGATAACATGCAATATATGAGTTTTATAAACAAAGAACAGGAATGCGTACCTTGATGCAGTGAAATTCAAAACAAAATGAAGATTGAACTTGGGAAGACTTTCAATCTTTGATAGGTCAAAAATGTATTGACCCCTTGTGATGAATTAATTAATTAATTAGCAAAGTTTATTAATTAATCAAATTAATATGCAAGATGCGTGGTAGCACAAACAAATCACCAATTAAACTAAGTATGCAGCGGAAAATAAATGGACACGGTGATTTGTTTACGAATGGGGAAAACCTATGCGGCAAAAACCCCACTAGATGATTTTAAGGTCACCACTCCCGAGAATCCACTATTATCAAAACAAGCAGTTACAAGTAAAGGAATCCCAATACCTTATACCAACCTACAGTTGAACCCTTACACCAATACCCAATTAGACTTGTTAGTAGTGACAATCTCTCCTTTTGATGCACAGCTCCCAGTACGTGACTAACCAATCTAATGCGCGAATCCCAATACGTGACTTACTCCTTTGCACGAATCCCAGTACGTGACTCACTCACCAATTAGAGAAGGATGTTGCCTGCAAAGTTCTTCAGTTCATCCAAATGATGAAGATCATGAAGTTGCTTGGTCACAAAACCTTACGGTGTACAAACACAGCAGCTTCTTCAAGAAAAAGATGAACTAGGGCAAACTCAGTCTCCGGTCACAATTTGCATGAAAAATCTTTTCCACACATGCGAGCCACCTTTGACGGCCCTTAAAACAACCCTTATATATGTTTAGGGTTGTAAGAAAAGAAACCCAAACATATAATCCTGAATTGGATGAAAAACAGTCCTGAAAAACTGAACTTCATAAACCTCGACAGATACTTTATCTGTCGAGCAGCTGTCGAGCATCGGGCTAAAACATCCCTCTTTAAATCTCAATAGATGCTAGCTGTCGAGCTTTAATGAACAACACTTTCTGACTTAATTCTTGGACAGATTTACATGACTTTAACACTTGAACATGAAACAATGTTTCTTGAAGTATTAAACACATTCTAGATTTACCCAATTACAAGTAAAGTGCATTTTGTCAAAGAATTAGCCAATTACATAAAATAATGACATATGTTCCTAACATGTGAAACACATATGTCCTAACAATCTTCACTCCAATTCCACAATGTGCCCAAGATGTATGGCCTCTCAACCAGTTCTATACATATTTATTCAAGAGAGTAACCAAGTCTTTTTCTTAAGAAAAAACTCTGAATCTTTCTCTTTTTAATCATACGTATATATCTGCACTTGGCAGTTATGTTATTTAATAACTCTTATTAAATAAATACCTAATTATCTAATTGGGTTAGCCTTTTGGGCCAGCCCAGTTGGGCTTAAGTGTATGGCTTAAAGTGGGATTAAAAGAGACAAATAAAACTCTAGTTCCAATGGGCTTTGGACTTATCTGTCAACTCTTGACAAGCCTAAAATTATCATTTATTATATTTAATACCACTATATAAATATAATTGCACTCTAAGCCTTATTAATAAATTATATCCTAAGACTTTATTAAACATTTAACCCCTTCATGAAAATATTCGTAGTAATACAAAGTTATAATATATAACTATCACTTTAAAGATTACTACATCTTGATCCTTAAGTACTTGGTTTAATCCTTTAAGTTATTCACATATATTTTATGAAATCTAATTTCATAAAATATAAACTTTAGTAACTATTTACTAAAGTGGTTAGGCCTAAAACTCTGAATAACCAAACCCATTAAACGTATCTCAAGAGAATATTTTATATCTCTATAAAGAAACTATGAATTTCATCTTGAGAATATGTGTTCCTTCAACATTACATGTGGTTACCCAACATACTGAGGTTTTGACCATTAGATTAGATATCAATCCTGATAAATCAAAGCAATCTACATTTCATGATTTCACTATTCTCTTAGGATTGAGAGTTTATGTGAATAAAAGTTGTGAGATTTATTATTCATTTGACAGTCATTAATAGAATAATAAAAGTTGTGAGATTTATACACTTAAAACATATTAACATATCAATTAGAAGTCTTCACTTCCTTGATCAAGACAAATCATCTTAATTGACATGTTATAGTCTTCGCAGATGAAATGCCCAATTTCATCATTGACTATGAACTAGGATTTTGAATTTACAAAGAATTTGCGATTTACATCTTCTGTGGCTAAATCACATAAATCACATACTAAGCATCTCAAGGACTATATGATAATGTTCAAATAATCATGTTACCATTATTTTAGATAATAATAAAACAACTTTATTACATAAAACATAATGTCATACACAATGTCATATATAGCATACAATAGGTTTTTAGGGCACTAATCCTAATAGGATCTTTAGTGGTCGTGATCACATTCCTTAAGACAAGGTCCCTGATGTTGAAGTGTCAAGACTTCACCTTGGCGTTATAGTGTTTGGCCATGAGGTCTTGGTACCAGGTCATTCGTAGTTCAACAGTTGCTCTTACTTCATCCAGTAGATCTAAGTGCAGATAGATCCCTTCTTTATTCTTCTCTTTGTCGTGGTGAGCTATCTTATAGCTTGCTATTCCCACTTCATGGGGATGACAACCTCACTCTCGAATACTATACAAAACGGTATTTCTCTTGTGGGTGTTCGAGCGATTGTCGTATATGCCCATAAAGTGCTCAGTAGCTCACCCGACCATATCCCCTTTACCCTTTCAAGTCGAGTCTTGATTAGTTTGAGCAAGGATCAGTTCGTAACTTCATGTGTTCCGCAGATGCAGCTTTGGCTAATCGACTGGCATACTCATTTTCCTCCTCTGGGCACAATGAATGGAGTCGGCACCTAGTTATATGGTCTAGAAACCATAAATATAGCATCCTTTTGAGGAAGGACCTTTGATCTTACTACCAGAGTTTGGGTTTGGAGTTTAGGTACGTTCTTAGGATGGTGTTAGGCACCCAAGATCGCCCAACCCTAAGGTTGGCCAAGGTTTAGATGTCCATTCTTGGGTTTTCATTGTGTCTTGCATCTTAACCTTATTAAAAACATGTTCAACACTTGCATCTATACTCACACACACACTAGCATACGTCTAAGCAGACAATCATGGTATCCTTCATCCCAAAACACATATACTTATCAATCTAAAAGAAAAGGGAGCCAAGGCACAAAAGAAAACCCTAGCATTCATCTAACATGTGAAAAACCTATCATGCATCTACAACATGGCAGCAAGCAAACATATTACAAAACTCTAGTCTTTCATCTAAGCATTTTCTATCATATCATCAAAGCGAAACCCTAATACAATGTATAACATCACTAATGCATGGCTTATCATTTACTAACCTCCCAGCAGCACAGCACCAATGGCATCAATGCATGAACATGTGAATGAATGGCAATAAAGCTAAGAAACTCTAATCTAGACATGTGATAATAAACAAACATGTTAAAAGGTAAACAAACAGTTATGGAGCCTAAAACATGTGAAAAGAAGGCTACACAGAATACACATGTGAGTGCAAAAACAAAACAAACACAAATTAGGATTTCTGGATAACGGCATCACGCATGCTAGAACAAGTCTGCATACGCATGAGTTCATCTTACGTGCACAGGTTCGATCATGCGTACATAGATCCTTACCCAGAAAACCTAATTTAAACAAAAACAAAGCAAAAGCCAAACAATACATAAAACGTAAAATCTAACAACCTAACATGCTTAAAGACATAAAGAAAACCTAAACTAACCTAAACAAACATGTGTAAACATAAAATAAATAAATAAAACAAATTAAAACAAAGATTAAAGGTAAAAAAAAAAATAAAAGAGGAAAAGTTTAAAAGGATACCTTAAAGCAAAAGCTCCTAGGCTTGATTTTTGATCGTTCCCCTCAGTCAAATCTATCACAATTCAATAAAATAGTGATTAGCAATCTTAAACTCAAAGGATTGGGGTCAGAAAAGGTCTCAACCAAATAAAAATGACTTAAGGGTGTTTTATAAAAAACTCACTTTTGATTCACTATTTTCTAGTGAATCTTAGGTTTTTCATGTGAGATTTCTATGTGTTTTGAAAATATACCATGTAAGGCTTTTTATAGTTGAAAAAAATGGGGTTTGGAACGGCTCTTGAACAATGTGGGATTCATTCCAAAGCTCAGCCATTACTGCAAAAAACTTGCCTTTCTTATACTTCAAAAACCCTAGCTGCGTATGCAAGAATGTGCTTGCGTACACAGGCCGCGACTCACGTACGTAGGCCGAGGGCCACTTTGATCATTTAATTTTCCAAAAATATATTTTTGCTCATTTAAAAAGTTATATTTTCCATTTTAACACTCCTCATGTCGTTTTTATATCTAATTGGGCTTTAAACTGGCTTGGGCCTTAGAGTTCGAGCATCATTGAGGAATGAGGGCCCGAGTCGTGAAGGGTACAAAATGCGGTGTCTATAGATACCTCTCTTTTGATTCATGAGCTTAACGGAATCAAAAGAATAAGAGATAAAACGTTTTGTTTCGACATATGGCTCAGGCCCAACCTACACACACGACACACATCACGTATACATGGAGCAGGGTGCAACTCCGAAGAGCTATATGGGATTCATATGTACAAAGTCCCACCTTTGTTGATTGGGAAACAAGCAACGATAGGCTCACTATCCCAAAACCTGTTTTGCCACTTTCAAGCAAATGACAAGTGACTCACTATCCTAGAGTCACTAAAAGAAAAAAGAAAACAAACAAGGGTGCTTTTACGAGCTAAGCCATCACACAACAAAAGGATATTGTCTCTGTGGTGTCCATCTGGGGCTCTTGCCTTAAACTTCTTCGGGTGACTTGTTCCTATTGCCTTCTTCACTTCTTTCTCTACCTTTTCTGGTGAGACTCTTGCCTCGGGTTGCCCTTAGCCTCTTTCTCTATCACTATCTCTACCTTTTTCTACCATGCCTGCTTATTCAATTTCTGGAGGATATATGCACGAGTAAGATCCACTAGGGATGGTGAAGAACTTGCTGAGGAGTAGATGGGGAGGAATCTTCTGCCTCTCACAACTTGTTTGGAGATGAGAAACTCGTTGAGAAGTAATATGGATGGACTTACTGAGGAGTAGTGTAGCTGTGTGATCCATTAAGGAAGAATCTTCTGCTTCCTATATGGTTCACTAAGGATTTTGAGGGAGAATCTTCTGCTTTCTTGCTAGGGATTTTTTTTGGTGTATGGGACTCACTAGGGAAGAATCTTCTACTTCCTTACTGAGGATATTTTGGGGAAGACTCTTCTACTTCCTTACTGGGGATTTGCTTTAATGTGCTTGGATCCATCGAGGAGAATCTACTGCCTCCTTACTGGAGATGATGCTCCATATGCCTAAACTATTGAGGAAAAGTCTTCTGTTTTTTCATGGGGATGATATTTGATAGGATTGATCATTTTTTAGGAAGAATCTTTTGCTTCCTTTACCAAGGGTATTGCTTGAGACACTTGAAATATTGAGTAAGAATCTTCTGCTTCCTTACTGAAAATGATGTTCTTGATATGCTTGATCTACTAGGGATGGTTCTTGATGTGCTTGAACCACTGGGGATGGTTCTGATGTGCTTAAACGAAGGAAGAGTCTTCTACTTCCTTTACCGCTCACTGGGAAATCCTTTGATAATTTGTGTTAAATTGGGGTAATCTTGAGATGTTCTTTTTTTTTTTTAAGAAAAAATTTTTTTTTGTTACTGTTCATGACTAAACTACAAGTAGTTTAGCCATCAGTTGTGTTCCCGCCTTTTTATTCTCCAACGGTTACCAACCGTTTCTTTTCTTCATCTTCATTCTCTTCATCTCCCTCAACTTTTCATATTCTTCATAGCTCCTCTCTCTTTTCTCTCTACAACCTCCCTTTCCTCTTTCTTTTCCTTACTACCTGACTCTCCCATCCTCTCAAACTCTCTCATTTCCTTATTTTCTCTCATTCTCTCTTCATCTTCTCTAATGGCACCCAAAGCCTAGAAGACCTCCTACGTCCTATCTTCTAATGTATTCCATCTCACTCACTGAAGCGGAGCAACGAGGTTGGTGGGGCCCCCACCATTGACACACTAGCTAGAGAATCACATTCCCGCAGCTGAATCTATAAGTTTCGAAACTTTTTCTCATTTTTAAGTTCCTTTATGATCTTTTGTTTCAATGCATTTTTGGACATGTAAATGATTGGGTTTTGCTAGGGGACGGGTTTAGATTAAAACCTGACATCTTAAAAGGGGTATGAACATGTCTAGGATTGATTTCGGATAATGCTTCTTTGAAAATGTTGAATAACTGCTTCTGTCTGTGTTGCGTGCATGGGGTCGGGCCTGCGTACACAGCTTGAATTCATGCATACATGGCTCTATTCTTATGAATGCAAGTCTGTTCTTGAGGTTCTGCGTACGTAGGAGTGGGCCTACATACGCGGGGTCTCGTCTACGTGTATTGGCTTTGACCCGCATACGTGAGACACCTAGCAGAAGCCCTACTCTACCCATTTTCACTCCTTTTTCACTTGTTTCACCCATATGCAATTCTAACACCCTTTTTCATCATTCTTGCATTTGAAAATTACTATATCAGTCTTTTTATCTTTATTCTTGCATCAAAACACCATATTCCTAAATTTCACTTGAATCATTAATCTAATGTCATCTTTCTTTCTGTAGTCATCATCCCCTTATGATGGTAGGGGAAGCACCAAAAAAGTGGTGGAGTGGTTCAACCTACTTGTCCCTAAAACCAAGGGTTATATCTGGGAGGTGGGCTTTGAGCCTGTCGTCAGCCTTCTTCCTGAAAAGGCTGCAAGTGCTACCTTAGCGCAGTGCCTCATTGAGAGGTGGTGGGACACTACACACACCTTTTACATTGCCGAGCGGAAGATGACAATGACTCCCTATGACTTTTATCACATGACTGGCCTTAGCTTCGATGGGGCCATCATTAGTTTGGACAAAGTGTTAGGTGTCCAACTGGGCATTAACATGTTGGATTACATGTTATTTTGACTTGGTGTCGGATTACATGTTCCTTCCACAAAGGACTACCGAGGAATGTGTCCATATGGCTAAGGCTTTTCTTCTCCACTTGTTGGGGGCCTACCTTTTTGCCAATGGTGGGCAAACAATGCCTTTGAGGTGGCTATCCCACTTCTAGGAGTTTGAGGAGGCACAGAGGGCCAACTAGGGGCAAGCATGTCTTGATAATCTTTATTCCACCCTCGACAATCTCAGCCGGGGCACCTTGCGAAAACTTGTGGGGCCTTGGAAGCTCCTTAAGGTTAGTTCTCTTTTCATCTTTTGCACTATTATTTGTAGCTTATAGTCTTCCAAACTGTATTGTCCTAAAAACTAACATTTTGAAACTGTCATCTTGTAAACTGCCATCTAGCATCTAAACTGTGGCTTATGCTTCATTCTTGCATCGGTGGGTTGTTAGGTACGGCCTCATAACTTTAGGCACCAACCTAGTTCTGAGGGATGTTCACCAAGTGAGGGCACATCTTTTGGGATTGACTTCAAATGAGGTAATTTTAAGAGTCTCAGTTGTTCATGCATCTTCCTTTATTACCCTTAGGATACTATCTTCCTAACCTTGTGCCTTTATAGGTAAACTAGGCCCCGTGGGCCAGCCAACCCCTTCCTGCTACTCGAGACTTGGAGCCTGCTGCTCTCATTGCTTCGGAGATCACCCAACCTTTTGAAGGAGTGACCTTGAAGGCTCTATATTCGGTGGAGAGGGTGAGGTGCCAATTGGTGGGTAGGGATGACCCACAGATTTCAATGGACCCACCTGAGTTCATGCTTGCCCCACACTCCATGACTGATGTTGAATACAACTCGTGGGGGAGTGGCGTTTCCTATGACAAGCAGCTTCTTGAGGGGTTGGACTATAAGGAGTTCAACATCACTCGCCTCATGCCTTCTCTTCCTGTTCAAGTATATGCTCAAACCCTTGTACTTCTTCTCTCTCTCTTTTCTTTGTTTATCATAACCCCTAACGTGGGAAATTGTAATAGGGGGGACCTATTGCCGGTGAGTCCATTGATCCTCCACATATCCCTTAGACGGTCTATGCTTGCAACCTGATGCTTGGAATATGTCTTGAATGGTTCTATAGGTCACAGGAACCCTAGAAATGCTTGGAAGTAGAAAACTTTATTCAAAAAAGAGGAACATGGGCTTCTGCCAAGCATTATGCATACGTGTAAATAAGCCTACGTACACAGCTTTGACTTTACGTACACAGGGTTGATTTTGCGTACGTGGACCGCAAATCTGAAAAACCCTAGCCAACTTACTTAGGTATAAAAGTAGCCATTTAAGTCCACCCTCACTAACGTACTTCCAACCCAGAGAACACTTTTTTGAGGTCTCCCAATGGCAGAAAACTCTCCTCTTGATGTCTCCACTTGGATTAGAAAGCTTAGTCCCGATTTCAAGGATTCTTTTGCTCCCTAGGGCCTTTCTTGCATCTTCCCTTACCATAAAATTAGGATGGATAAGCCTCTTCTTCTTGCGGCTACCAACTATTAGGTTCCTTCTTGGCATGTATTCTGCTTCAACGGAATAGAATTATGCCCTACTATTGAGGAATTTGCTGCTATCATAGGTGAACCGAAGATTGATGATCTTATCTTTCCTAACGTAGGTAGGGATCTTCCTTCCTTGCTGCGAGTTGTGTTGGGTGTCCCTAAAACCACAACCAATAGGTGGTGTGTCTTTGGCAAACTCAACCTTAGGCTGGTCTTTGATTACTTTTCCGGTTCAAGCCTTCCTGAGGGTGAAAGACCACAATCATACTACCTTTATGCATTTTGTTTGTCTGCTCTTGCAAGGTATTTCTTGGTTCAACAGTCATATTGTGTGGAATTTTGGATGTGTATGATGGCTTATAAGCTAAAGAGTCTGGTGGGTTTGATTTTGGCAAAAACTCTTAATGGTTTGGATGCCTTTCAGAGGAGGAAGCAAGTTTCTTTGCAAGAAGTCCTCTTCTTCTTCAGGTATGATCCCTAACTTTTGCCTAGGTTCTCAACCTAGCGGGATCCCTTATATCGTCTTTCATCTTTGTCTCTTTATTATTATTATTTTTTCACTCATGCTCTCCACTATTTTTTTTTTTCTTTTTCTTTCTCTTCTCCCTTTTTTTTTTTTTCTCTTCTCTCCTCCTCTTTTTTCAAATATGGCTACAAGAGAGGCTTCGGTTACTTCGAGTATTTCAACCATGGAGGCTAAAGTAACTAGGGCATCCGCAAACTGATTCTAAGCTCTAGGGATGATTGTGTACTCAATCTTGTCAAAGGTCGTAGTCAAGTCCTCTAGGTATTGTTGATAAGGCTTCAGGTGTTCTTCCTTCAATTTCCACGACCATTGCGCTTGGGCTTTTTGGCACTCATCGTTCAATGTATGTGGTTCATTCTTCCTTAGGAGTTTAAAGATGGGCTCACAAGTAGAGGTCAGCTTGGCAATGAATCAACTAATGTATTGTAATCGACCCAAGAAACCATTTATCTCTTTCTTACTTTTGGGCGGCGGTGTCTCCACTATGGCTTTGATCTTGTATGGGTCAACTTCTATTCCTCTATCACTTACTAGGAACCCTAACAACTTTCCAACGGTTACTCTAAAGGTGCACTTTTTTGGGTTCAATCTCAATCTATATTCTTTAATCCTCTCGAAGAACTTCCTCAAGTTCGTGGTGTGGTTCTCTCTATCCTTAGATTTCACTATCATATCATCAACATACACCTTTACCTCATTATGCATCATATCATGTAGAAAGGCCATGGCCATCCTTTGGTAGGTTGCCCCAACATTCTTGAGGCCAAACGGCATTACCATGTAACTATAAATTCCCCATTCGGTAATGAAAGTGGTTTTAGTCATACCTTTATGAGCCATCTTGATTTGGTTGTATCCTAAAAAACCATTCACGAGGAACATCAAGGCACTTCCCGCTTTGTTATCTACTAAGACGTCTGTAGGGGAGGGGGAAGTCATCCTTAGGGCATGCCTTATTCAAGTCTCTAAAATCCACACACATCCTTACCTTTCCATCCTTCTTAAGTACGGGCACGACATTGGCTATCCATTCGGCTTGATTTACAGGTTTGATAAACCCCACATTTATTTTCTTAGTGACTTCTTCTTTGATCTTTAAAAGCCATTCGATCCTCATTCTTCTCAATTTTTGCTTGACAGGCACTATGTGGTCATGAGTATCAATGTAATGTTGAGTCATCTCGAGGTCAACTCCAGGCATATCCTCATAGGACCATGCGAACACCTCTTGAAATTCCATGAGGAGCTCTTGAAGATCTTTCTTTTCTTTTTTATTTAAAGTTGAGCCAATTTTAATTAATAGAGGATTCTCATCATTGCCCGAATTAATAGTTTGAAGAGTTGGTTCCTTAGGTTCAATTTTCCTATCCAATTGTTTATTAGTTTCATTTTCAATTTCAATTGAATCAGTTAAGTGCAGAATTTCAATGTTATGGGACACATCAAAGAAAGCCAAATCTGAATTCATCTTATTGAAAATATTGAAAAGTACATTGGAACTTGCAATACAAAACTTTTTCCCCATATTCTCAGAAAACCCAACCCAAGTGTAATTATTAATGAGCCCCGTAGTAAGCATGATGAATTCCTTCTTCTTTCTTTCTCAAGGCTTACCATTGTTGGGGAAGTCTCTCCTTGCCTCCTCAAGGAAACAGTCACCATCATCCCCACTCCAACAGCTAATCATTTCATCATCCCCTCCCTCTTCCTTGTTCATCATGAGGTATTGGTCATCGCCAGAAGAAGGGTCTACGTTGCGTTCAAGCATGAAGCAAACTGTGATGACCTGGGTTGTCCCCACCTTCGAGGTCCATTCTGGCCAATCGTGATCTTCCCACGATCCCGCATCTCCTGATTCAGAAAAGTCATTGACATCGGCCCTCTTGAAAGTCCATGGTCCTAGAGCACCCTTTAGTTGCAGCTTGAAGTTGGGTTTAGGCAAGCGAACTTTCCCTTCTACCATGACGTGATTGATGCCTTCTTCAGTTAGCCCACTTGATTCATGCTCAACCTTGTGCTTCTCAGCTTCCTCTTTCTCAATTTCGAAAAGGTGACCTATTATCTTCTTGAGGACCTTAGCTTGCACCTCTACACACTCATGCATCTTTTCATGAAAACCTTTTCACTTGTAGCATCCATCCTTCCCTCTCGATAAGCCTTCAATTTGGATGTCTCACCTTCCATTGGACTTGGATTGGAGCGATGTCTGAAAAGAAGCCCTATTTTCATTAAGCTCATGTCCCAATTAAAAGGTTTCTTTTATCCTTTAGATGTTCTTGGAAAATTCTTCAGTTCATTTTGATGAAGGCCCAATTACAATATCACTCCCTTTCTTCTCATGGATCCTTGCCCCTTGTTTTATTGGGCTTTGGTTCATTTACAATAAAGCTCTCATCTTACTCTCATGGGCTTTCGTTAAAATATAATTAGGAATCTTCAATCCTTTGTCTCAAACTTGGGCCTACAATGTTTTCATCACCTTTAAGCTTTTCATTTTTATTCATTATTTTATCACTCTTTTTGAAATAGCCCTCTAACTAGAATATTTTGCAGCATTCCTTTCAAAGTTTATGAAATTCTTATCATTTTGGGCCTAGGCATACAACAAAGAGATCTAAGATTAGGGAGTTTCATTTTGGCTTTGAATGACATTGGATGCTGAGTCTATAGTGTACTTGTTACCTTAAGCCTAAAGTCCTCTTTTCCAAAAGGCCTTTTGATTTGGGCCCATGATAGCAATTAGCATATGGTTTTATGAATCTTTTAAGTTAAAATATACCTTTGGATTTAGGGACAAGCCTCTTATGTGTAAGAACTTCTTTTCTTTTGTCCCACAACATCTTAGGGTATATAATAACTTTAGGGTCATCCCTTCCATTTTTATACCTTTTATTTGTCCCTTAGAATTAGGTGAACACATGATATATAGTTGAATAAACAACAGATATATAAAGGGTACTCTTTATGGTAGGATCTAGGATCTCTCTAGTGTGGGTAGGCTTCCTAAGGCTAAAGGGATAGATAAGTAGATCACTCACAACTAGGTGGGCTATGATTCCAACTGAGGGCCTAAGTGGACCCCATAGTGGATTGGTAACAAACTTTTAACAAACTCAAGGCCCATTATTGGCGATGGCATCGATTGTGAGTTAGTGAGATAAACTTCGAAAAATTTGGGCCTGAATGGAGCCTTCCATCTTCCCATTTATCACCAACCAAGGTTAACGGACAAAAGAATAAGTGAAAGTGTGTTCAACAAGTATTGAAAATATTTTTATCAAGGCTAAGAAATAAAACACATAGGAATTAAACTCATCATATCTAATGGAGTTGTCACTATATGCACAACGAATGGAGTCACCACCTAGTTATATGGTCTAAGAACCATGAATATAGTGTTATTTCGCGGAAGGACCTTTGATCTTACTACCAAAGTTTGGGTTCGGAGTTTAGGTATGTTCTTGGGAAGGTTTTAAGTACCCAAGATCGCCCAACCATAAGGTTGGCCTCCCATCATTGTTTCTTGCGTCTTAACCTTATTAAAAACATGTTCAACACTTGCATCTATACTCCCATCATTGTGTCTTGCATCTTAACCTTTTCTTGTTTCAGTCACTAACCCTTATATCTTCAAACTGCAGCCCACTATCCAAGAGTATGAGGAGTTACTATGGTTGGCTGGGAATCTTAAGTTGGAGTTGACCAACTACTCGAGGGATCTATATGGTCCTGGAGGAGCGGCCCACCCGGGTAGTGGTGGTGATGATGGTGGTGATGGTGATGATGATGATGATGATGATGGTGGTGGTGGTGGCAAGGAGGAGGACCCGGAGGCAACTCTTAGCTACCAATCAAGGAAGAGGTGGCACTATTGATTACCTGTTGTCACAGCTTATATACACAGACAATTCATAGCTTTTTCTTTTTCTCTTTTACTTTTAATATTTTTCTTTATTCCCTTTAGCAAAATTTTGGGTTTGGTTTGAGAGAAATGATTGTATTAAGAACATCTTTTTAAATTTATGCCTTTGATTGGAACTCAACGTTTAATTTAAAAGTATAATGATATATTGTATGTTTCTATACAACTTTGCTTCTTTGATGCTTTCAACCTTATGCTTGGAATATGTCTTGAATGATTCTTAGGTCACGAAACCCTAAGAACACTTGGGAGTGGAGAAACTCTGCTCAACATAGGGGAACATGGGCTTCTGCCAAGTGTCATGCGTATGTGGAGGTGAGCCTGCATACACAGCTTTAACTTTGCATACGCAGTGTTAACTTTGCACACATGGGTCGCAAATCAAAAAAAACCTTAGCCGACTTACTTAGGTATGAAAGTAGTCGTTTAGGTCCAAAACCCTCACCAATGTATTTCCCACTCACGGAACACTTCTTTGAGGTCTCCCAATGGCAAAAAGCTCTCCCCTCGACGTCTTTACTTAGATTAGGAAGCTTGGTCCCGATTTCAAGGATTCTGTTGGTCCCTATGGCCTTTCTTACATCTTCCTTTACCATTAAATTAGGGTGGATGAGCCTCTTCTTTGTATTGCTGCTAACTATTGGGTTCCTTCTCGGCATGTATTCCACTTCAACAAAATAGAATTATGCCCCACTATTAAGGAATTTGCTGCTATCATGGGTGAATTGGAGATTAATGATCTTATCTTTCCTACCATAGGTGTGGATCTTCCTTCCTTGCTGCGAGTGGTGTTGGGTGTCCCTAAAATCACAACCAATAGGTGGTGTGTTTTTGGCAAACTCAACCTTAGGCTGGTCTTTGATTACTTTTCAGGTTTGGGTCTCCCTGAGGGTGAAAGGCCACAATCGTACTACCTTCGTGCCTTTCGCTCATGTGCCCTTGCAAGGTATTTCTTGGTTCAATAATCACATTGTGTGGACCTTCAGATGTGTATGGTGGCTTATAAGCTAAAGAGAGGTAATCTGGTGGGCTTGATCTTGGCGGAACCCTCAATGATTTGGATGCCTTTCAAAGGAAGGAAGCGATTTTCTTTGTGAGAAGTCCTCTTCTTCTTCAGGTATGATCCCTAACTTTTGCCTAGGTTCTCAACCTAGTGGGATTCTTCTAATTTTGCATAGATTGCCTTTAGGTTTTCAACCCATCAAGGTACCTTATATCGTCTTTCATTATTTTTTTTTTTTTTTTCACTCACACTCTCCACTTCCCCTTTTTTTAATTATTTTTTCTTTTCTTTCTCTCTTTTTCTTTCTTTTCTTCCCCCTCCTCTTTTTTGCATGTTATGGAGGTACTTGGATAAGTGGGTGGAGGAGATATTCCTTGATGAGTTCAAAGGCTTTTTGGCACTCATCCTTCCATGTGTGTGGTTCATTCTTCCTTAAGAGCTTAAAGATGGGCTCACAAGTGGAGGTAAGCTTGGCAATGAATCAACTAATGTATTGTAGTCGACCCAAGAAACCCCTAATCTCTTTTTCACTTTTAGGTGGAGGCATCTCTAATATGGCTTAGATCTTGGATGGGTCAATTTCTATTCCTCTATCACTCATTAAGAACCCTAATAACTTTCCAGCGATTACTCCAAAGGTGCACTTTTATGGATTCAATCTCAATCTATATTCTTTAATCCTCTCGAAGAACTTCCCCAAGTTCGTGGTATGGCTCTCTCTATCCTTGAATTTCACTTTCATATCGTCAACATACACCTCTACCTCATTATGCATCATATCATGTAGCAAAGCTGTAGCCATCCTTTGATAAGTTGCCCCAGCGTTCTTGAGGCCAAACGGCATTATCATGTAACAATAAATTCCTCATTCGGTAGTGAAAGTGGTTTTGGTCATATCTTTAGAAGTCATCTTGATTTGGTTGTATTCTAAAACCATCAATGAAGGACATTAAGGCGCTTTCTGCCGTGTTATCCACCAAGACATCAATGCGGGGGAGAGGGAAGTCATCCTTAGGGCATGCCTTATTCAAGTCTCTAAAATCCACACACATCTTAACCCTGCCATCCTTCTTAGGTACAAGCACGACATTGGCTATCCACTTGGCTTGGTTTACGAGTTTAATGAACCCTACCTTCAATTACTTAGTGACTTCCTCTTTAATTTTTAAGAGCCATTTGATCCTCATTCTTCTTAAATTTTCTTGACAGGCACCATGTGGTCATGAGTATCAATGTGATGTTGAGCTATCTCGGGATCAATTCCAGGCATATCTTCATAGGACCATGTAAACACCTCTTGAAATTTCGTGAGGTGTTCTTGAAGATCTTTCTTTTCTTTTTTATTTAGAGTTGAGCCAATTTTAATTAAGCGTGGATTCTCATCATTGCCCAAATTAATAGTTTCAAGAGTTGGTTCCATAGGTTCAATTTTCTTTTCCAATTGTTTATGAATTTCATTTTTAAATTCATTTAAATGAAGAATTTCAATGTTATGGGGCACATCAAAGTAAGCCAAATCAAAATTCATCTTATTGAAAATTTTGAAAAGTATATTAGAACTTGCATTACAAAACTCTTTCCCTATGTTCTCAGAAAACCCAACCCAAGTCCAATTATTTATAGGCCCCATAGTAGGCATGATGAATTTGGAAGGATCACTTGGCTCTTCATTGGTGATGGCGAACATGTCCCCACTCATCTTCATCATGGTCTTTATTGCTACAGCATCCATGCAGTTCATCCAATCGACTTCTTCTAGCACTTCTTTTATCACCACGGTCGGCTTCTCCTTAAATATGAATTTTTCAATAAAGAACATCTTCCACCCAAGGTTCGGGGAAGCCACAATAAGGGAAGTCTCCTTCTTCTTTCACAAAATTCCCATTGAGAGTACCATGGTTTTTCTTGATTTCGTCGTAGCCTTTGAGGAATCCTAGACCCTCCTTGGTCACTTGAGTCTTGATATTGGGGAATGCAACTACCCATTTTCCTTCCTTTCCAAGGCCCATACTAGGCATATATCTCATGTTCTTCATCGTAGCACTCACCTCATGGCTACAATTTGGGAACAAATTGGTAGCATACTTTTCATCCTTCAACCCATAGTCAGCCATGTTCACGAACTCGAAGCCACTCATTTAAAGCTCACTCCCTCCTTCCTTGAGTTCACAAACTAGTGCTAGAATCTCATTATCTCCAAATACTATGGCAATCCTTCCTTTCCATGGCATCTTCATCTTTTGGTGTAGTGAGGAAAGGATTGCCCCATTAGGGTGATGCCAAGCCCTTCCTAAGAGAAGGTTGTAATTTGGGGTGATGTCCATGACATGAAACTCCACCAAGGTTTCCATTAGTCCAATCTTACAAAGAGCCTTGAAGGTACCCGTGACTTTTCTTGAAATGTTTTCATATGCCCTTATGGTCAAGGGAAAAGGAATGTTGGTCTCCATATCCAGGCCAACAATGAGAGTGGTCCTAAAAGGACAAACATTCAAGGCAGATCCATTGTCAATAAGAACCATTGGAACCTTGGCACCCATGCATTCAATGGTGATTTGCAAGGGTCTAGTGTGGGTAGCTCCTTCAGGGGGGAGATCTTCATCGGAAAAAGTAAGGAAAGGGTGTGAGGAACCTTCAACTCCCATGAGAGGCAATACTTCTTGTGGTGTGGTTTCTATTGGAACTTCTTTCCCATTCAAGGCATCCGAGAAAGCCTTACGATGCTTTTGTGAGGCCATAAGCAAACCCCATACAGACATATAAGCTTAGGTCTTTTTCAATTATATCAAAAACCTATCTTCTTTTTCTTCTTTTCCTCTAGGTTCTGTGGGCTTGGATCCTTCCCTTAGATCCCTACTAGGATGATCCTTCTCTAAAAAGGATGGCTTGTAGTGCTTCCCAGTCCTAGTGATGTTTGCCACATTGTCCTCCAAAACTCTTTTCTTCAATTCCATCACCCCTTTGGGAAGTATTCCCCATATTGCTATCGCTTCCTTTAGGTCTTCCACGACATTGATATTAACATTTGTAGTTTCTATCAACTTCAAGCAATCTCATTCAACTTCATCTATTTGTACCCAATTTTGATATGGAGGGGGGGCCCTATGGTAATCGAGCAAAGGGTTCTTTCTAATGTTGGGTTTGGTAATGATGTTGGGATTTAGGAGGGTTCCATTGTCTATGGGGTCTTCTATCTGGTTTTTGAGGTGAAAGTAATTGTCGGTTTTATGGCCAGATTTTTTGTGGTAGTGGCAATATTCATTGAGATTCCAAGAGGGAGGTATGGGATAAGGCACGGGTATGGGGTCTAAAGTCTTGATGAATCCTGTTGGGAAATTTAGACCCCAGTTGATAGAATTAACAATTTTTAAACCCAATTTGTTAATTAGATTTATTATTAATAAAACTTGTTAAAACAAACATCAATATCATGTTAATATCATGCACAGCGGAAAATTAAATATGACAAGATATGATGACCTAGGAAAACTAATGAAACAAACAAGTTTCACAGTAAAAAACCTGGGGGAAACCTTCCCGAAAAGTAATTCACTATAGTAAAGAGAAGTTTCAGATCTAGTACAAAACCATTGTCCCTAGACTCTACAATCCCTGTAGATGAACTTACAGTAGAAACCTTCTACCGCTTCAGAACCTTTGAACTCTTCAGAACCTTTGAAAAGGAATGTTAGCTGCAAATTTCTTCACTTCATCAACAATGAAGATCAAGAAGCACTTAGTTACAAAACCCTAAGGCCCAAAGACGCAGTAGCTTCTTTCAGAAAGAAGAAGACACTCGGTCACTTTTTGCATGTTTTCTCCTTGTATTCTCTTGTATGACGGCCTTTAAAAATAAGTCTTATATATGTCTAGGGTTATGAGAAAATAAAGCCCAAACATGCATTCACGGATTGGATGAAAATCAGAACTGAAAATCTGATTTTCATATATCTCGACAGATACCCTATCTATCGAGCAGCTGTTGAGCCTCGGGCTGAAACAGCTTTTTAATCCTCGATAGATACTAGCTGTCAAGCTTTAAAATCCAACACTTCTTCACTTGATTCTTGGACAAGCTTGCATGGCTTTAACACTTGAACTTGAAATCTTGTTCCTTGAAGTATTAAACACATCCTAGACCTACTCAATTACAAGTAAAGTGCGTTTTGCCAAAGGATTAGCCAATTAAATAAAATAAGTCCTTAATAAATCCTATGGAGGATAGGTTTTCATATACTTAGGTGAGGGTCATTCATAAGTTGGAGAACTCTCGGCGAGCTTTCCTTGGGTAGGCAAGTGTTTGTTGGGGTATGATGGCACTTATATTTACGAGATTGGGTGCTTTACTGGTGGTCCCCCCTCCATACGTTTTCTTGGTTAGAGGCTTGCTTTCCCCTTTCTCCAATTGTGCATTGTTGAGAGCATCTTCAATTCTTGCTCCACAATCACATAATTCTCCAAATGAGCTAATAGGCGATGATAAAAGCCTACTATTGTAAACCGAAAGCAAGTTCTTGATAATAATGTTGATTTGGTCTTTCTCATTTGGCCTACTGACAATTCTAGATGCCTTGTTCTTCCATCTAGTCATGTATTCGGAAAATGTCTCCCCTATGCCTTGTTTGGTAGTCTCTAAATCCCTTAAAGTCACATCAATCATGGTGTTAAAGATGAATTAGCCCACAAACAACTCCACTAGCTCATTCCACACCTTGGTTTTGCTTGGATCAAGGCTATAATACCATCTCGATGCACCTCCCGTGAGCGAAGGGGAAATGCATGCAAAGTTTGCCTCTCATATAGCCCTTTCATTTCTGCAATACTTAGGTATCTTCTTATGTATTGCTTTGGATCCCCAATCCCATCAAATTTTTCTGTATTGGAGATCTTGAACTTGAGAGGCAATGCAATCAGAGCCTTTGAGCTTACTCCCCCTATGTTATAGAAGTAGTCATCCATCCCCTACGCCTTACGGAAGGCAAATTGCACCTTCTCCATCTTTTCCCTCATAGCTATGGTTTTCGTGGTGAGCTTTTTAAATTGCTTGTTCCTTCCATATTCTACTTTGTCCTTTTCGTCCCATTCCTCCACTTCCTCCTCATCATCACGTATTTCCACATATGTGGATTTCTTGAGCCTAGATTCTTCCAACCTAGTGAGACATCCCCCCGTTTTCTTGAGAGCTTCTCCCTGTTCATCTAAAGCCTTAAGGATCTTTTGTGCCATTAGGTCTTCCAAGAAGGTAGCCATTGTCTCTTAGGGATTTTCTTCTTCTTGGTATGTATCCTCTATCTTGATCAAGCGCGTTCCTTTCTCTCTAATCCAAATGGGAGTGGGGACGTGTTTTCTTGACTATGGCAATGCAATGATGCCTGAAAAGAAGCCCTATTAAGTTCAAGTTCCAATTAAAAGGTTCATTTTAACTTTTAGATGTTCTTGGAAAATTCTTAAGTTCATTTTAATGAAAACCTAATTACAATAACACTCCTTTTCCTCTCATGGATCCTTGCCCTTTGTTTTATTAGGCTTCGATCCATTTACAATAAGGCTTTCACCCTACTCTTGTGGGCTTTTATTAGAATGTACTTAGGAATCTTCAACCCTTTGTCTCAAACTTGGGCCTACAATGTATTCATTACCTTTGAACTTTTCATTCTTTATTCATTATTTCATCACTTTTTTCTTGAAATAGCCCTCTAGCTAGAATATTTTGTAGCCTTTCTTTCAAAGCCTATGAAATTCTCATCATTTTGGGCCTAGGCATGCAACAAAAAGGCCCAAGATTAGCGAAGTTCATATTGGCTTTGTAGGATTTTGGATACTAAGTCCATAGCGTATTTGTTACCTTAGGCCCAAAGTCCTCTTTTTCAGAAGGGCTTTTTCCACTTGGGCCTATGATAGCAATTAAGCTATGGTCTTATGAACCTTTCAAGTTAAGATATACCTTTGTTGACACCCCATTTTGCAACCCGCATTTAACCTCACAGGAGGGTAAAATGGTAATTTCACCTTGGAAATATGCATCTTGATTTTGGTCACTAGATCTTTAATCTCATTTCACCAAAATGATCTTGATGTTGTAACGATCAAATTGACTGGTCATAAGCCCTAATCAGACCATCAGATTGAAAGTTATCATCAAATCAAGTTTTAATGGCCGAGATGCACCATCACATGTTGAGTCCGACTATATGTGATTATGAGCAATTGATTTTGATTGGTTATAAGTATAATCAATTTGAGATCAATGATATGTCATAATTTGATTGGTTAGGACTACATTTTATGGTAAGGTTGCACACACCTAATTAATTAGATAGTTAAGCATTAATTATTCAATGAGTAATTTGTGCAATTATCTTTTAATTAGAGTAAATTTGGGACCAATTAAGTCTGAAATGGGGGTGATTGGAGCCATTTAATGTTAATTGGGAGCTAATTTGGGACTTATTAATGTTAATTGTGCTGAAACCATTTTCTAACAAATGACCTCTACTCACCATTTCATCAATATCTCTCAGAATATTTTGAATCTGTGAATGAGGTTAATTTTCCCAGAAACTAGACATCCGGGGCTTCAATTTGAGCACAAGAAAGAAACAATTCCAATCAGAATTGAGTCAGATATGATCTTTCGAAGTTGGCTCCACAAGCTGTTACAGCAGCTACGGGAAAACCGAAATTTGGCTTGCTCCTCACTCCTACCAATCTTTCCATTTAATGCACCAGATTTCCCCAAAGACTAAAATGAGGTCTAGATTCATGATTCTTTATCAACCCTCATTAAATGCCTTCCATTCATATTTTCTCAACCACTACTATATAAACCCCTCCTCTCATTCATTCAAGGACACAAAAAAACCCCCTCTCTTCCCCTCTCTTGAGTTCTAGTGAAGTTGAGTAGTCTTGTCATATCTTGGTCTTCTTGAGACTCAAGGTATTGAGTGAGACTCACTCTTCCTTTCCTAACTCTTCTTTCCCTCCACCCTTAGGACCTCTACCAAGAGTCTCCTCCTCCACCATATGGATCTTGCATGAAGGTATAATTTCTTTCCCTAACTTGTTTTTTTGTGTTGCCATGATGAGAGTTTAAGATTAAAGCATGATAATGATCATTTAAATTCCTTTGAATATGTTTGAATGTTCTTAATTGTTCTTCACATGTTCTTGGTTGTTCATCACATGTTCATGCATAACACTAGTTTTAATCTTAAATCCACATCAAAAATATGAAAAACATGTTTGTTTCATAATTCTTTCAAATCCTTAAATCTAGGTTATCACCATTCACACACATTCACTAGAATTTATTTTTCAATTCAAATGCAATACTTAATAAATTGAATTAGGGTTTATCACACGCACACACTTTAAATTCAAATTGATTGATTGACATATTGGATGATATGATATGAATGTTGGCCACCATAGTCTAGAAGACCGGTTTCACCGGGCAAGGTGGGTGCCTAACACCTTCCCACCTTGTAACATAGCCTCCGAACTTAGATCAAGGGTTAGTAGATCAAATGCTTATCCTTGTAATTTTTGATTTTTAGATTGTAACTAGGAAACAAAGCCATGTACTTTATCTCAGATTGTATCTAGGACCAAAGCCATGTAATTTCCTATGATCAATGTAAATTCAATTTCAAATTAATAAAATGAGGAATTATTTTTCAATTTAGGTTTTCTTATTTTTCCAATAATTAAATAAGTGGCGACTTCATTGTAAAACCCTTAATCTAAAGGGGAAAATATTACTAGTCGAACCTCCATTTTGAGAGGCAATAACACGACTCCACCCATTCACGTGGGTTTGGCCCAACACACCTCTATAAAAAAGGGGGCTGGGGGCGCGGTCTCTCACAACCTTTAAATTTAGGGACAAGCCTCTTATATGTGAGAACTTCTCTTCTTTTATCCCATAACATCTTAGGGTATACCATAACTTTAGGGTCATCCTTTCAATTTTCATACCTTTCATTTGTCTTCTAGTATTAGGTGAACACATGATATATGGTTGAACAAACAAGAGATATATAAAGGGTACCCTTCATGGTAGGATCTAGGATCTCTCTAGTGAGGGTAGGCTCCCTAAGGCTAAAGGGATAGATAAGTAAGTCACTCACAAATAGGTGGGCTATAGTTCCAACCAAAGGCTTAAGTGGACCCAATAGTGATTTGGTAGCAAACCTTTGACGTACTCAAGGCCCATTATAGGCAATGGCACCGATTGTGAGTTGGTGGGATGAACTTTGAAAAATTCGGGCTTGAATAAAGCCTTCCATCTTCCCACTCATCACCAATCAAGGTTAAGGGGCAAAGAGAACAAGTGATGTGTGTGCAAAACAAGTATTGAAACTATTTTTATTAACGTTAAGACATAGGACACATAGGAATTAAACTCACCATCCCTAGTGGAGTCGCCACTGTGGGCACAAGAGAAGGGAAAATTAAATGGAGTTGCCACCTAGTTATATGGTCTAAGAACCATGAATATAACTTCCTTTCAAGGAAGGACCTTTGATCTTACTACCAGAATTAGGGTTCGGAGTTTAGGTACGCTCTTGGGAAGGTGTTAGGCGCCCAAGATCGTCCAACCCTAAGGTTGGCCTCCCATCACTATGTCCTATATCTTAACCTTATTAAAAACCATTTAAATACTTGTATTCTAAAATCCTAACGTATTAGAAACCCTAATCATACATCTAAAAACCTTAACACAAATGCATGAACATTGCTAATGCATAACTTACCTTTTACTTACCTCTCAACAACACAGCACCTATGGCATCAATGCATGAACATGTGAATAAATGGCATAGCATCAAAACTAAGAAAACCCTAACCTAAACCCTAATCTAAGCATGTGATAACAGCCAACATGTTAAAAGGAAAACAAAAATTTTTATAGGGGTTAAAAACATGTGAAAAGAAGGCTATACAGACAAACATATGAAGGCTTAACAAAACAAATAAAGAATTAGGGTTTTCTGGGTAACGACATCACACATGCTAGAACAGGTCTGCATACGCATGAGTTCAGCTTATGTGTACAGGTTAGATCATGAGTACGCAAATCCCTACCCAAAAACCCTAATCAACACAAAAACAGAGCAGAAACCAAAAACGTAAAATCTAGCATCCTATCATGCTTAAAGACAGAAAGAAAACCTAAAACTAACCTAAACAAACAAATGAAAACATAAACTAAGCAAAAGAAAAAGAAAAGTTTTTAAAACATACCTTCAATTACCGTTCTTCTCAGTCAAATCTATCACAATTCAATGAAATAGTGATTAGTAATCTTAAACTCAAAGGATTGGCACTAGAAAATGTCCCAATCAAATAAAAAGAGACTTAAGGGTGTTTTGTGAAAAACTCCCTTATGATTCACTATTTTCTAGTGAATCTTAGATTTTTCCTGTGGGATTTCTGTGTGTTTTGAAAATGTACCATGTAAGAGTTTTTATAGTTGAAAAAATGGGGTTTGGAACAGCTCCCAAACGATGTGGGATTCATTCCAAATCTCAGCCATTATTGCAAAGAACTTTTCTTTCATATGCTTCTAAAACCCTAGCTACGTACGCAAGAACATGCTTACGTACGCATGCTTCAACTCACATATGTAGGCTAAGAACGACTTTGGTCATTTAATTTTCCAAAAATAGGTTTTTGCTCATTTAAAATGTTATATTTTCCATTGTAACACTCCTCAAGCCAACTTAATATCTCATTAGGCTCTAGACTGGCCTTGGGCCTTAGAGTTCGAGCATTATTGGGGAACGAGAGCCCGAGTCATAAGGGGTACAAAATGCAGTGTCTACAACAAGCCATAATATAGCAAAAGGGGTTAAAGCCCAATAATACAAGAAAGGCCCCACAGGCATCTATTTGTTTTATTAACAAAAAATCTTAGCATATTTATCAATTACTTAATTTCCTGGAACCAAGTAGCATTGGATTTCACTTGGACTTTAGTCATTTAAGTTTGGTATGTGTTAACTTTGAGTTTTAATTTTATTGCTTTTGCATAGTTCACAATAACTAGTATCTTCTCCATTAATCTTAAAATTCATCTTAATTAATGCGGTAGTCACTCCACAAGTATAAGTACTTATGGGGTATGGGGAGTAAGGGCCAAAGTTCAAGTCTCTAGGAAAAAGTTTCACACTCATATACACTTAGGGTCCATTCGATTGGAAGAATGAAAAAGTGGGAAGATGGAAAATTGTGAGAGGATGAAAAAGTGGGAGGATGGAAAATATTAATTTTCTCTCTTGTGTGTTCGGTTGGAGGAGTGGAAAAGTGAGAGGATGGAAAATTCTTGTGTTTGGTTGGAGAGAAAAAGAGAAGGATGGAAAATGTAATTTACATAAATTGACTATTATACCCTTGTTACATAATATGTAGAAAATAGATTTATTTCTAATCATTAAATAATATAAAATTTATCACATCAAATATATAAATTTATATTATTATAATGTAAAAATTAGATTAGGTCACGTTGAAAAAAAAACAACATTTGAAAAGAAAAAAAAAAAAAAAACAACAACAACAACGTTACTGAACTGTTCAGTAACGTTAAAAAGAAAAAAAAAGAAAAAAAAAACAACAACATTAGTGAACTGTTCAGTAACGTTGAAAAAAAAAAAACAAACGTTGTTTAATAACGTTGAAAAGAAAAGAAAAGAAAAAAAAAAAAACAACAACAACAACGATGTTGTTAACGATGAAAAGAAAAAAAATAAAATAAAGTTCAAGTCAACATTGAAAGAAAAAGAAAAAAAAAAGTTGAAAAAAATAGGTGGAAGAGGGTATTTTTGTAAAAGTGCTACTATAGAACTTTTCTCTCCAGATTTTCCTTCCGATTTGGAAGGAAAAAAAATGTGGGCCTCGAGAGAAAACTTTCTCTTGAATTTTCCATCCTCCCTATTTTCCTTCTCTAAACGAACAGTGAAAAACAGCATTTTTCACCCTATTTTCCATCCTCCCTATTTTTCTTCCAAACGAACGCACCCTTATATTAAGCTAAAGTAGAATTTCTATCTTGTGTATAATAATAATAATAATAATAATAATAATTTTGAAAAAAAAAAAGTCAAATAGCTGATCCAAATCCATATCCCACCAAATCAAAACTTGGCAAAAGTCATCAATCAAGCTGTAATCACATCAAGCAGGTAAAAATTAAAATCATATCAAACAAGTGCAATTGTTTGATTCAACTTGATTGTTCTTTGGAATTGGGTAGGCTGAGCTAGGTAATCCCAGGTGGACTTGTGGTTAGGCCGAATAAGTATTAGAAGTTGGACTAGTGACAACTATATCCATGTCAATATCCAACCTCAAAGCCCATATCAAGACTGCACACTCTTGGCTAGTCAAGGCTTCACTAGTTTCAGTAGATACTTGGGCCTCCCATCATTTTCATTCCATAAAGGCCCAAATATATACTAGCTTGTCTTAAGCATTTCGGCCCTGTCAAAGAACCTTCTTGGGCCGAAACAGAGAAAAACCTTGCGAATGCATTACAAAGCAAGTCTGGAAATCTTGAGCTGTTATTATTATTATTATTATTATTAGAGATAGTTTCAACCTTTCTTGATAATTACTTCTTATCATCATACTAAGACATTAATTAGTTTTTTTTAATTTTGGGCAGTGTCGGGGACGTTTTTTGCGCATTGCCACGTGTCTTTAGAGTAACTTTGCTAAGCCCGGATTTGTTTTGGGGAGTCCAACCCGGAACTCGACATTGGGCCGCATAGTCCAATGGCTTCCAGTGTATTTTTAAGCCTACAAAATAAATAAAGGCCCAAAGTTTTAGAATCATGATAATGGTTGAATAAATAAATAAATAAATAATATGCTAAGCATAATAGCTTTGATTAAATGGTAAGTTGGTATGTTGTTATCATGTATGTTACGTGATGTCCAATGTTAGAAAATAATTAATTAGGTGTTAAATGTCCAACAATGGGATGAGTCCAATAGTCCATGTCAAGTTGCGGTTCACGGTTCATGTTTAACATAATAAGGTATGTCCGATAATGGTTCATGTCCAAGTAATGTATGTCCATCAATGGTCTATGTCCAAATAATATATGTCCAATGGTGGTTCATGTCCAAATAATATGTCCAATGATGGTTCATGTCCAAATAATATGTGTCCAATGGTGATTCATGTCCAAATAATATGTGTCCAATGGTGATATGGATTCAATTTATTAGTACATATGTTTATTAATGAAGTATTAGTGAGACCATATTTATTAAATGGTGAGATGATGTTAAATGGCTTGCATCCAGCGGTAAAATAATAATGAATAAAATATATTTAATAATATAAATTTGAGGATAAAATGTAATGACTTATCTTCATATTTTGCAGCTCCAGCCGTAGCATCAGTAGACTTAGCATTTCAGCAACTTTCATGTTCTGCAGCTCCAGCCATAGCATCAGTGGACTTAACATTTCAGCAACCTTCATGCTCTGCAGCTCCAGCCGTAGCATCAGTGGACTTAACATTTTAGCAACCTTCATATTTGAAAGGGAAAAATGGGTGCAACTGGAGGGAGAGAGAGCATGTCCAGCCGTGTGCATCGGTTGGTTAAGTTTGTCCTCCTTAATCATGCACTTAAATGATTTTCCCCATGTAATGCTCTTTTAGCTTTTTGTCAAGTTTGAGTGATGTTGCCTTCTATAAGAAGGGCTTTTGATCTTATAATTTTTTTTTCCTTTTATAAGAAAAGGCTTTTAGTAATGAGTTCTTGGAAAAGTGTTTGGTATGTTTTAAGATGTGTGGAGATGGTAAGAAATACATATATATATATATATATATATGTTGTGAGATATGATGTTTGTATTATATATGAGAATTATATGTAGATACTTTGTTGGATATGGAATTTAAAGATGTATGAGAGGTATGTATGAGTATTTTGCGGGAAATGTGTTTGTGAAATATATGGAAGTGCGAGATAGATGATATGAAGGTTAAATGTGGTAAATACATGAGATTAAGGCTGCCGCTGGAGTGGTTTTTTATGTTATGTCATGAGTTATGTTCCTTTCTAAGAATAAAGATTTTTGTAAGGGAAATAAAGAATGAGATGGAGATGTGTTTTGGGACAACAAAAATGTAGAATCATGGAATGTGGGAAAGATGAGTAATGGATAATGGTGTATTGTAATATGTGTGTTGTGTTGTTATTTATGAAGAGGAATTTGGTAAGGGAGATGGGGAAGTAGGAAAATATGTATGTGGTAGCAAGAAAATATGTATGTGATAGCAAAATGAGTGGAGCTTCAAAACCATGGAGTGGGAGAGGAATAGAATGCTCTAGTGTGTAGCTTGGTCCTCTTTATATAGAGCCAAGTGTGTAACTAGATCAAAACTTAGTTGAAGGGAAAATTGGCAAATAGGGGAAAATCTTTGACAAGGTAAGTGGTCTTTTGTTTTTCAACCAAAAGAAGAAATTTTAGGACATCATTGATGACACAGCTGAATGATGTCATTTCAATGACATCATTTGCTTGGAGGATAATACTTGGCATTAAACTCATGGTTAAACTAAAAATGGTAAGGTAATCTTTATGAAATCCTCTTGTTTCTTTGGGTATTAATGGGCAAATGACATCATTTTAGGACATGTGTCAATCTGCTGGAGCTTCTGTAACATAGCTGGAGCTGTTACAGCTTCTGCAGAAGCTGTCTGCAGCTTCCGCTGGAGTTGCAGAAGCTGTTGCAGCTTCCACTAGAGCTGTTTTTTTGGTATTTTCAGTTAAGTTTCCTCTCTTGGAAAAAATTAGATGTTTAATCCATATATAATTTTGGTAAGTGAACTTGTTGGTTGATATTTGGTGAAGTTTTAAAGATGTAATTATGATCTTTTTGTATTTTAACTAAATCTTAGAGAGTAAGTAGAGCATTTAATACTAGATATGAGATGCTAATATATATATATATATATATATATTTAACTATGTGCTTGGAATTGATTTGTATGACAAATAATAATGTGATATAATTATATTTTAAAACTTATATCATATGATGGACATTAACTTTTATGTAAAGAGCATGGGGAGTTTTATCATTTTAAGTGTTATGCGATATGAAAGGCTTACCCAATGTTACCTATTGCACACTGACCCGTCAGAGTTCAGGAAATTGCGGAAGACATGCCAAGCAAAATGCTTTCCTTTATCAACTTTGAACCGCTGGAACTTTACTGAACATACTTCTTGGCCCTCCAAACCACGACTCCCAAAATTCCCCCGATGAGACTCATGAGCTTGGATCATGAGCCAAAAATGAGATGTTGTACCACAAGCGCGAACTATGGGCTTTGACGCCTTTTTTATGTAAATATGGGCTTTTTGGGCTTTAAAAGAGATTTTTCCAAAATCCATGATAGTGTTGACGTGGTGCGGGTCGCCAATGAAATTAAGCCATGTGGCGTGAAAAAATTTGTCCTCAACATTCAGCCCCCCGAGTGCATGGGCTTGCTTTTCAAGGTCTTGTCTCACAAGGGCATGCACGAGTGAAGATGTTTCTTGAAAGGGATTGGCCATTGTTGGATCATTAGAGTTATGTAGTGGAAGTGTCTCTATTGACATATTTAATACTTTTTTTATCAACACCCAATTGTAGTCCTCAGAAATGAAATCCTTTGGATTAGTGAATCAAGCCCCCGAGTGTAGAGAGAGGATGAGCATAGATTTAGAAGGTAGGAAGCACTGTGACAAGTTCAATGGTGTAATCTTGGCACTTTAATGTTTGAAATAGTGCATGCACTTGTAGTAAGGATCTTGTATAATGGTCATTTGCTTGAATATGCTTGATTAATCAAATTCTGACTGCTGGAGGTGTTTGTATAGATTGCAATACCACTGTTATTCTGAACATGAGCAGCTAGAATTCTGATTTGGATGTGACCACTAGATTCCTTTGTAAAATAGAACATGGCATATCCAGTAGTTGAGATGATCAATTTTTTTTTGTAGCAAAGAGATAGTTGAGATCTTCCAGCCATAAGGAGCTTTTTTTGTTTGTCCAGGTAGGCTGCTGAATATGTGTTTAGTTACCACTGGAGTAATCTTTTCTTGTTTTGAATAAATGGTTCCTCGTTCCTTGGCGGCTTTGTGACTTGCTGAATGTTTTGATGGTTATTGAGTAGATGATAATAATTGAGAGCATTGGATCTCGATCTTTTTTGTTGGAAGCTCTTAGGAAGGTATGGCTAATATGAGTTCCAGCGGTAGAATAGTATGAGCCAGATTTGCTGCATGTATCACTACTAAATCGCTAGCTATTTCTTCTTAACTGCATGAGCTTTGTTAAATAATTTGCCATGAGCTTGAACCATGGGCTTTGATTATGGGATTGAATTCCATTGATAAAATAACTTTGCCATGGACTTGAATCATGGGCTTAAAATATTGCCAAGTTATATTGGGCTTTTGATAAGATATTGCCAAGCATTATTGGGCTTGGGCTTTGATGAATAATTTGCCACGGGCTTGAACCATGGGCTTTGATTATGGGATTGAATTCCATTGATAAAAAAGTTTTGCCATGGACTTGAATCATGGGCTTTTATTATTTAGTGTAATTATAGAATAAATAATTATCTAGTAATATAGTTTTTCATGAGCTTTTGACAAATGTGTGTCATGGGTTTGTAAAATAAATGTAATTGTTGTAGGTTTTAAATATGACTTTTATTAGTTTTAAATATTAGAAACACAAGTTCATATTTCTCCATGGGCTTGATGTATGTTGGCCATGGGTTTTTGTAAGATAAATAGTTAAAATTAATCGCCATAGGTTTTAAACATAATTTCCATGGGCTTAAATATTAGTAACACAAATTCATAATTCTCCATGGGCTTGATGTATGTTTGCCATGGGTTTTGAAAAAATGAATAGTGTTACATAAGATAAATAGTTAAAATTAATCGCCATAGGTTTTAAATATAATTTCCATGGACTTAAATATTAGTAACACAAATTCATAATTCTCCATGGGCTTGATGTATGTTTGCCATGGGTTTTGGAAAAATGAATAGTGTTACGTAACATAAATAGTTACTATGGGTTTTACAAAATAGATTCAATGGGTTTATAATATGGCATAAATTATAGCTATGTGTTTAAGAGCTAAAAAAAAATGTTCATTATTGGGTTTCAAATATTTGTAATATAGTATTTGCCAAGTATTATTAACCTTGGGCTTAAGATATTGCCAAGTATTATTAGCCTTGGGCTTTAAATGTTAGTAAGATAAGTAATTATCATAATATAATTTTATTTGAATCTTTTATGTGTTTTTGTGAAATAGCAAGGTAAATAATAATTGCCATGGGGTTTAAGATAATTACCATGGGCTTTATAATCATCGAATAAGTAATCACTTTGATAACATAATTTTCCATGGATTTTATGAATATTTTCCATGGGTTTGTAAGATAAATAAAATTGCCATAGGTCTTGAATATAATTTCTATGGGCTTAATTATTAATGACACACGCTCACATTTCTCCATGGGCTTGATATATGTTTGTCATGGGTTTTGGAAAAATGAATGGTGTTATTTCATAAGACAGATAATATGGTATAAATATTTTCCATGATTTATTAGCTTATATACTTGTTTAGGAAAATTAATTTGCCAAAGGCTATTAGCTTTGGGTTTCGAGTATAATGCACTTGTAAAAAAATCTGTTTTGCCAAAGGTTATTAACTTTGGGGTTTTGAGCAAGATATAATATTTTTGTAAAGTGATTTTGGATTTTTTTTTTTTTTTTTTGAAATGATGGTTTACCAAAAATAGTACTTGGGCTCTTAGTAAAATATTTATAACATGATTTTTTGCCAAGTATTAATAACCTTGGGCTTTCGACAAAATAGAGCTAAGTAGCTAACTTAGACTTTTGATAAAATAGCGCCAAGTAGTTGGCTTGGGTTTTTGATAAAATAATGCCAAGTAGTTAGCTTGGGATTTTGATGTTGCCAATGAGAATTGGGCTTTTGATGTTGCCATTTAGTAATGGGCTTTGATGGTGCCAATGAAAATTGGGCTCTTAATGTTGCCAATGAAAATTGAGCTTTTAATATTGCCAGCAAAAACTGGGCTTTTGATGTTGCCAATGAAAATTGGGCTTGATGTTGCCATTTAGTAATGGGCTTTGATGTTGTCAAGAATATCAAAGTATGGCCATGGAGGCAATATCTACTTTTAAAATCACATGACCATTTTATTTTGAAGAGGTCCAGCCATAGAGGCTGTTATCAAATTTGAATGTTTATAAGTTTGAAATATGTTTTGATCATAAAAAAATGATGCACTTAAACCAAAACTATGGTAATGGAAGTTATACATTTTATTTTGTAAAAAATAGCTTGTCGGAATCATGATAGTTTGTTTTGGAAATATCAAGTTGTAAAAGATCCTCAATGCGAGTAAGATATAAATATCGACGTAAGAAAAAATATCTTGAAATATTCATAGTTGGTTTAAGGCAAAAGATAATGCTTACTCGTTATTTTCGAGGTAGTTTATTGGAAATATGATGATTGAGTTAAGTATGACATAGCTCCAACCATTTGCCATTGATAGGTTCCATGAGATTTTCGCCTTCCGCCATGGCTAGACAATAATAGCTGTCGTTATAGACTTTTTTTTTTTTTTTTGAGACAAATGTCCCTGGATGTAGGGATGTCAGATTGATTGGGCCTTTTAGATCAAAGCCCCCTGGTGTGAGGTGGTTGATACCCTTGATGATGCTTGAGATTCCAAGGGTTCCAATGATGCAAATGTAATGATTCTAGTAACGTGATGGAGTCGCCATGGTCTTGAATATGCATGGTGCTGCCATGGCTTTAGGGGGCATGGGGTTACTACGGCCTTGATGGTGATAATAAAGCTTCTTTGATGACCTCCAATCTGCTTGGTTCAGCGGATGATTCAGTAAAACTTTCTTTTATTGATTGGAATAAGATTGGTGATTCCAGCGGCAAGGAGTTATTGAATTCTTGGATGATTCAGGCTTCTATATTGGGATGAAAATTCTTATGGGTTTTATGCCTACAAAATGGGCAAACAACATGTTTGAAACAAACAACATGTTTCACATAATAATTTTTGATCAATGGTTGCAATAATGGTAAAGATAGAGTAATATATATATATATATATATATATATATAAAACATGATAGTCTTAATTGAATGATGAATGTGATATAATATTAAAGTAATTTGTACTGAGTGATGTGAGTATAGTAGAGTAACATATATAAATTTAAAGATAGCGATGTAATGACTTATCTTGAAAGTTCGTGGCTCTAGCCGTATATCAGTGAACTGATGGCAGTCCAGCAACATGATGACATAAGTACAGCTGTGAAGAGTCCATATGCCACGATAAGTCTCTCCATGGTTTGACATTGAGAGCATGTATCACCAAGTTAGGATCTGAACTGAGTATCATGTTGTACCCCTAAGCAAAGATGTCAATGTACTATTCATTAGATGGAGAAGGTACGCTAGGTACTGCTGGAGGTCCCTTAAATGGTTCCGCTATACTGCTAGACAAGAATTCTTCTTCCATTAGATATGTTCTCTTTTGGATACAGCCGTGAGTATTGTACTAGCTTCATTCAGCCTAAGACCCTTCTATTTGAGGCAACTAAGCCTCACGTGTCACTATGAATAACAATATATATTCATCTATTTCACAGCCGGGTTTATTCACATTGTGGCTGTGATTTGTTGCCGGATGCTTCCTTATACTTTTGTTTCTTTTGGATATAAAAGTGCTTTTAAACTTATTTTGGGATCATTCTTGATTAGCTCAAAACTACTGCTGCCTCATGCATCATTTGTGATGGTGAGATGAAGTTGGCTGAGCTTGCGGTGAAGATTGCAGAATTAGAGAAGGAAGTTGCAGCAAAGTCAGCGGAACTATCCCTTTTGACAAGTCAAAAGAATTCAATCATGCTGTTCTTACCCACCAGCGATAGCTCCACCTCCACGGAAACCTTTGGTGGCATATTGGATGAGGCTACTCACGCTTTAGTTTATTTTTCTAGTGGGTAACTCTGTTGGGATGTAATATGTATCTAATGTGTTACTACATGTTTTGAGACTCTAGTTATAAAGACTTCTCTCCTCTTTCTCTTTTGTAATAGGAGGAAAAAAGCTCTTCTAGGTGTTGTAACTATTCATGTATACGAAACCATTCAGCTATAGAAAACTTATTTAGTCATGATTTGTCTAGTTGTAAGTGTTGTTGTTATTTGTGCAAAGGGTCATTCAATTGTGGAGACCAACATTGCTTATGAAAGAAGGACTAGTCAACTATGGACATTATCTTGTAGAGGGGTTCACACCCTAAAGTAATTTTTTTTGCATAAGGGAATTTTTCTGCATAAATAAATTTCTCTGCATAAAGAAAATTTTCTGCATAAAAGGAATTTTTCTGCATAAAAATTTTCTGGATAAAGGAAATTTTCTGCATAAAGAAAATTTTCTGCATAAAAATTTTCTGAATAAAGAAATTTCTTTGCATAAAGAAATTTTTCTGCATAAAAATTTTCTGCATAAAGAAATTTCTCTGCATAAAGAAATTTTTCTGCATAAAAGGGATAGAAAAACTTATGATTTGTAAAAGGTTCATGCCCCCAAATAAATTTTTCTGCATAAAAGGGGCTGACCATTGTTACTTTTTTATGTGTGCACATGTTTTTCCTAACTGTTCATGTGAAAATGTTGCACTGTTCATAGCAGAGGACACCTCCAGCCGTAGCTACTGTGCCCCTTTTTTTTTGCAACAAATATATTTTTTTTGAGCCAAAACGGTTTTCCTTTTTCAAAAAAAAGAAGTTTTATGATAAAATAATGTTTGTTTATTTGCGTATATGTATACACATGTATACTAACATACGAACACGCATTATTACCCTTTTCTTTTAGGCATTCACGTGTAAATATTGTACTTTTCATGGCAAAGGACACCTCCAGCCGTAGCTACTGTGTTCCTTTTTTTTTTTTTTGCAAGAAACCATTTTTGAGCCAAAGGCAAAGAAAAAAAAATGTTTTGTGATTTTGAAAGAAAACAAATAGTGCTCATTCTTCTATGCATGTATATAAACATACATATGTGCATTGTTATCTTTCTTTTTGTCTGAGCTTTAATTTAATTGTTGGTGGATCTAAAGTCGCTGGCGAAGAAGTTGAAGAGATCGAGCCTCTTTTGCCATTGTATGATCTATGATGCCATTATTTCTATTGTTTCAGCAGTAATTTAGAAGGATAATCCTTTGTGAGCCCAATATTGATTGGCCTAATTGAATAAGCTGAAAGATTGATAGTAAAGTGCTTTATTGACCCCTTCATAAAGCCAATATCATGTGTGATGTGATATTGTTCCGCGAGCTGCTGGATCAAGAGATATTGAGGGTGTGATATGTTGGAGTTGAGATCCCCTTCATGATATGTGATTCTAGACTTTTGGAGGCATAATAAGGCTATACTTTTTTGACTCCCCAGCGGAGTCGCCAGAATGTCGGGGACGTTTTTTGCGCGTTGCCACGTGTCTTTAGAGTGACTTTGCTAAGCCCGAATTTGTTTTGGGGAGTCCAACCCGGAACTCGACATTGGGCCACATAGTCCAATGGCTTCCGGTGTATTTTTAAGCCTACAAAATAAATAAAGGCCCAAAGTTTTAGAATCATGATAATGGTTGAATAAATAAATAATATGCTAAGCATAATAGCTTTGATTAAATGGTAAGTTGGTATGTTGTTATCATGTACGTTACGTGATGTCCAATGTTAGAAAATAATTAATTAGGTGTTAAATGTCCAACAATGGGATGAGTCCAATAGTCCATGTCAAGTTGCGGTTCACGGTTCATGTTTAACATAATAAGGTATGTCCGATAATGGTTCATGTCCAAGTAATGTATGTCCATCAATGGTCTATGTCCAAATAATATATGTCCAATGGTGGTTCATGTCCAAATAATATGTGTCCAATGGTGATTCATGTCCAAATAATATGTGTCCAATGGTGATATGGATTCAATTTATTAGTACATATGTTTATTAATGAAGTATTAGTGAGACCATATTTATTAAATGGTGAGATGATGTTAAATGGCTTGCATCCAGCGGTAAAATAATAATGAATAAAATATATTTAATAATATAAATTTGAGGATAAAATGTAATGACTTATCTTCATATTTTGCAGCTCCAACCGTAGCATCAGTAGACTTAGCATTTCAGCAACTTTCATGTTCTGCAGCTCCAGCCATAGCATCAGTGGACTTAACATTTCAGCAACCTTCATGCTCTGCAGCTCCAGCCGTAGCATCAGTGGACTTAACATTTTAGCAACCTTCATATTTGAAAGGGAAAAATGGGTGCAACTGGAGGGAGAGAGAGCATGTCCAGCCGTGTGCATCGGTTGGTTAAGTTTGTCCCCCTTAATCATGCACTTAAATGATTTTCCCCATGTAATGCTCTTTTAGCTTTTTGTCAAGTTTGAGTGATGTTGCCTTCTATAAGAAGGGCTTTTGATCTTATAATTTTTTTCCTTTTATAAGAAAGGGCTTTTAGTAATGAGTTCTTGTAAAAGTGTTTGGTATGTTTTAAGATGTGTGGAGATGGTAAGAAATACATATATATATATATATATATATATGTTGTGAGATATGATGTTTGTATTATATATGAGAATTATATGTAGATACTTTGTTGGATATGGAATTTAAAGATGTATGAGAGGTATGTATGAGTATTTTGCGGGGAATGTGTTTGTGAAATATATGGAAGTGCAAGATAGATGATATGAAGGTTAAATGTGGTAAATACATGAGATTAGGGCTGCCGCTGGAGTGGTTTTTTATGTTATGTCATGAGTTATGTTCCTTTTTAAGAATAAAGATTTTTGTAAGGGAAATAAAGAATGAGATGGAGATGTGTTTTTGGACAACAAAAATGATGAAGTTTTAGAATCATGGAATGTGGGAAAGATGAGTAATGGATAATGGTGTATTGTAATATGTGTGTTGTGTTGTTATTTATGAAGAGGAATTTGGTAAGGGAGATGAGGAAGTAGGAAAATATGTATGTGGTAGCAAGAAAATATGTATGTGATAGCAAAATGAGTGGAGCTTCAAAACATGGAGTGGGAGAGGAATAGAATGCTCTAGTGTGTAGCTTGGTCCTCTTTATATAGAGCCAAGTGTGTAACTAGATCAAAACTTAGTTGAAGGGAAAATTGGCAAATAGGGGAAAATCTTTGACAAGGTAAGTGGTCTTTTGTTTTTCAACCAAAAGAAGAAATTTTAGGACATCATTGATGACACAGCTGGATGATGTCATTTAAATGACATCATTTGCTTGGAGGATAATACTTGGCATTAAACTCATAGTTAAACTAAAAATGGTAATGTAATCTTTATGAAATCCTCTTGTTTCTTTGGGTATTAATGGACAAATGACATCATTTTAGGACATGTGTCAATCTGCTGGAGCTTCTGTAATATAGCTGGAGCTGTTACAGCTTCTGCAGAAGCTGTCTGCAGCTTCCGCTGGAGTTGCAGAAGCTGTTGCAGCTTCCACTGGAGCTGTTTTTTTGGTATTTTCAGTTAAGTTTCCTCTCTTGGAAAAAATTAGATGTTTAATCCATATATAATTTTGGTAAGTAAACTTGTTGGTTCATATTTGGTGAAGTTTTAAAGATGTAATTATGATCTTTTTGTATTTTAACTAAATCTTGGAGAGTAAGTAGAGCATTTAATACTAGATATGAGATGCTAATATATATATATATATATATATATATATTTAGCTATGTGCTTGGAATTGATTTGTATGACAAATAATAATGTGATATAATTATATTTTAAAACTTATATCATATGATGGACATTAATTTTTATGTAAAGAGCATGGGAAGTTTTATCATTTTAAGTGTTATGCGATATGAAAGGCTTACCCAATGTTACCTATTGCACACTGACCCGTCAGAGTTCAGGGAATTGGGGAAGACATGCCAAGCAACATGCTTTCCTTTATCAACTTTGAACCGCTGGAGCTTTACTGAACATACTTCTTGGCCCTCCAAACCACGACTCCCAAAATTCCCCCGATGAGACTCATGAGCTTGGATCATGAGCCAAAAATGAGATGTTGTACCACAAGCGCGAACTATGGGCTTTGACGCCTTTTTTGTGTGAATATGGGCTTTTTGGGCTTTAAAAGAGATTTTTCCAAAATCCATGATAGTGTTGACGTGGTGCGGGTCGCTAATGAAATTAAGCCATGTGGCGTGAAAAAATTTGTCCTCAACAGGCAGTTATTTGTTTCAACAAATTCAGGGTTTTTTGCAAGCAAAAAAAGAAAAATGAAGAATTAGGTGCAGGTAGGCTAGGGGATTTCTCAAGTCCTTGCCAGGGAGATAAATAACATTATTTGCGGACTCTAAATTTAGGCTTCGCCAATAGCCCATTAAAAAACACTGACTCAGCCCATTCAGAGCTTGATTTGGGCCAATGTCGGCCTACATGAAAATCGAAAAAAATTTCCAATTATAAACTATAGTTAGCACAATTCTATTTAGTATTTATCCATTATTATGTTGGATTTCAGAGTTTTGAGAGTTACAATCAACGCAATAAGGGTTTAAGAGTTACGCACCAAGGGTTCGTTTAAGAATAATTAATTTAGCTGAAATTTAAAATTTTTTATTGAAAGTACTATAAATAAAGATAAAAGTTAGTTGATATAGTACAGTAGAACTTGTAAATAGTATCAAAAAGTGCAGTGAGACTCATAAATAATAGCAAAAATAAGTTAAATAATATAAAAAAATAAAAAAAAAACTAGCATTTTAATCTTGTGCCAAACGCACACTAAGTATCCTTTTGAAAACAGTTTATTTAATTGAAACTGAAAATTTTTTACTGAAACTACTATAGATAAAAGTAAAAGTTAACTGAATAGTGCAGTGAAACACATAAATAGTACCAAAAATGTAATGAGACCCATAAATAGTAGCAAAAATAAGCTGAAAGTAGAGATAAGTTGAAAATTTCAGTTCACCCCAAATGCACACTAAGTAGCCTCTTTGTTTTTTTTTTTTTTTTTTTTAGGTTTTTTTTAGGAAGTAGCCTCTTTGTTAGACATGCATATAGCATGTTAAAAAACACCAGTAAATCCAAAAGTTTAAATCATAATGTGAATTCTATTATATTATATTAACCACTCAATTATATTATATTAACCACTCAATATTATCTTTATCATCTAATGTGAATTTTAGTTAGCTTAACTGGTAAAGTTTCTGATTGTTGAATAAGAAATTTGAAATTCAATCCCCACTTACAGCAAAAATCGATTGGTGTTTTGGTGATGATAAAAAGTAAATGTAAAGTCTCACTCTATTTTTTTTTTCTACGGTAATTTTAGCCTGCAAAAAAAAAATCGACATATTTTATTTAAATTTTTACTTTTATCTACAATTCTTTTAACAAAAAAGTAGATAAGCTGTTCTCAAATTGACACTTAACTTTTGTCACACGTTTGACATGAAAATTACCAAAATTTATATTTTTTAATAAATAATATGCAAATAAGTTATTGAATATAATGAGATACCCAAACAAACACTAAATGTGGCACTGACTTTTTCACAAATATGATGTATTTTTTAGCTGTGGTGGGATCCCAATAAAATAAATTTGTGAGAAAAAAAAAAGGAATTTTTTCTCTAAAAAAATTAGTATATGCATGTAGCATAAGTGCATAACACATTTTTATATCAGAAATTATTTTTGGGGGAAATTATTGTTACACACGTACACTTGCACATAATTATACACACGTTAAATTTATATGTACAAAATTTGTATTGAAATCGTGACTTCACTATTTCAGGGCAAATTTTGCATATGCAAATAATTGTGCGCATTAATATGTGTGTATCAAATATCAACCTTTTTTTTTTAAGATGAATTTCTATATCAGGAGCAAAACGTCACATACTTAAAACATAAACATTTCTTTGTGCTGAAATAACATGTTTATTTAGTGCAGAAAAAAACTAGGATTGGTACTAGTCTCCGGTTTGTCATTTTTACTTTTACCTACAATTCTTCAGCTGCAGCCTCCGCAGGATTGGTACTAGTCTCTGGTTTGTCATCTTCCAGAGTCATCATCTATTACCAAAGAACAGTTTACTTAAGCATCATCATCTATATAACAAAACGTTATCTACGTACCCAAGAGTTGCATGGTGCTTATAATTAATTAGCAATAAATTTCTTAACATGATCTATGTAAGTTTCACAACAGTAGCAAGAAAGAGAGATGCATAAACATAACGAGGATATATAGTGTGATGTTCTCAAATTTTGCAGTGAAACAAGAAAAATTATATGGGGTTCTTTTTTTTTTTCACATTATTGTTGAGTTTTTGCTTCGGGGTGTGATTTTATGCGTGATATATCAAAAGCAAACAATTTAATGTTTGATTTTTGCAAATTGCAATGCTTGAGTCGGTCAACTGAGCCTGCGTGCAAACGATTATCATAACATTTTGTTTGTATTCAATGCCAAAATATCATGTCACGAGAAATCACATAGGATCAATAATTTTACTTCTTAATTTTATTTCTTCACAATTCAATTATTATGTGACCTTGACGATTGTAATTATACACAAGTACGTGGCAATAAACCCATACATAAATCACTTGGTTGAGCTATTTTTTGTTAATAAACCAAGTAATTGAACAAACATAAAATACAATTAACAAATAGCTTTTCTTAAAAGAGAAAAACAAAACAATAACTTCGTGTCCTCGCCTCGAAGCATGTAGCAATCACAACAAGAATCAATGTTATTGTTAGGATAAAAAGTGATCTGTATTCCTTTGCAAGGAGATTGGATATTGATACTTTGATACTTTGATCCGATAGGTGTTTTAGATTCATTCGCTCTATAAAGACTTAAAGAATCGACCATAGTAAAAAGCAAATTACCGAAAGAGAGAAGGACAATATTCCTCTTTTATATATATATATATATATATATGTGTGTGTGTGTGTGTGTATATATAAAAGCTGTCTTTTTTATATGCTTCTTTGCGGTTGAGAGAAAAGAGGCTTGGCGGTTGATATTTGATATTTTATAGTGTTTATTTCTAGCTAATTAGTCTGAAACAATTTTGCAACCTTTCTCATCCTCATGGAATGTCACTCTAGGCCTGGAGTGATGCTTCTATATCCTCCGTACCTTTCCACATGATAATGTATCAAAATAATTGCTACATGCTTCGGTTCTAATGAATCAGTAGTTGTCACTAGACTTTGTTGTCTCAGATTTTTGTATCATATTCTATGCGGCTGTGGAGGTCAAAGAGTAATGGAAGAGAGAGAGAAACGTGTAGTGGATGAGAAAGAGAGAGCAGAGAGAACAATATACCTATTTTTGGGATTAGAGATAGGTATGAAATGTTATAAATAAGAATAATAAATGAGAATATCAGCATTAATGAGTGCATTTTTTTTACTGTTGGATCGACTTAAATTTAATAATTTTTAAAAAATGTGTAACTCGAACGAGTTACACTAGGTATAACTTGAACACACATCATATATAGTTAGATTCAAGTTACACCTGGTGTAACTCTAAGCAATATTACACTACCCAATAACTTGTTATTGAATTAATCTTTTGAAAATCTAACCGTTAAATTACATGTTCTATAAGAACAAATTACATGTTCTATATGTTTTTAACATGCATGTCAATTTTCATATCAATCAGATATTATTTACTATTTGATCTATAAACTCATCTTTTATGCATTATTTTAAATTACAAAAACTTGAATTTTAACAATTAATTGATAACATGGCTATTAATTTTTGATCACCTTGAAATTTTGTAAGTATGAAAAATATATGAAGATAATGTAATCTAACGATGAATTTGTCAATATTCGCATCCAATTAAAAAATATTGAGTGGTGTAACATCGCTCAAAGTTACACCAGGTGCAACTTAAATCCAACTTATATATATATATATATATATATATATTATCATTATAGTACTACAAATTTTTCCATATTTTTTTTCACAATTATTTTATGTAGCAACAACTTGACTTATTGTTTATCACTTTCACATGAATATTTTTTTTTCCACCACTCACAATTAGTCACATAGCAGATAATTGTGGCAAGTTTTTAATGCCACAGTTTAGCCTCTAAGCCCCCTAGACTGTTTTGCATGTTTTGAGTGGCAAATCTCTTTTGTTGGTAAGCTATGGAAAATTATTATATATAACATTTTTTTAATTTATTAAAAAATTAAATGAGAAACCATGGTTCACCTCTCTTTAAACACAAAAACCTTAAATTTTTCTCTTTTTTGGTTTTATAAACTATCCAAAATTCAAAACTATCGAGCCAATAAAAACTTGTCAACTTAAATTTGTGAAATTTGTTGCAGTTAACATTACTTATAAGTATAATATTACTATTATTATATAACAAAAAATCCTAGGACCACAACTAGCTTATGTGACAAATCCACCACTCACGACTTGCCATGTCAGTAAATTGTAGCAAAAATTATGGTCCTAGCATAAGTCTTGTACAACAGAGAGAGTGAGAAAAAAAAATCTTCTTTTGAAGCACTTAGTGTACATTTAGATAGCGTTTTGCGCGTCCAGCGTTTCTCCAGTTTTTTTTATTTTTTTATTGAGAACCGCTCCATCACGTTGGTTTTGTCTGTCAGTGGGTCCCGTGCACTGTGCACGGGACCCACTACCTCTTTAACCTCAAAATTTTCACTGAAATTGCACTGTTCAGTGGGTCTCGTGCACTGTTCACGGGACCCAAAAACCTTTTTTTTTCACAAAAACTTTCATCAAAAGTGGGTCTCATGGCACTATTCACACATTTAAAAATTATTTTGTTACAGTATTTTCAGTTTTTAGCAAAATAAGCGATATCCAAACACACCCTTAAAGTCAGGGTACAACTGTAAGCTTATAAGCACTTAAGTTTGAAACATTGTTCTGATTTTTTTTTTTTTCGCTAAATTAGTAAATTATTGTTTTAATAATAATTATTGTGTTTCTCAAAAAAGAAAAAGATACTCAGTGTTGTTGAGTCATCCCACATCGGTAATGTATGATATTGAAAAAGGGTTTATCACTTGCTCCGCGACACTAACTGCCACATGCAGTTTTGGTGTTGGCGTTTGTGTGTATTCCCTTATCTTATCCTCCTTCCCCTATATATATGTGTGTGTGTATGTGTGTTTCTCAAAAAAATGATACTCAGTGTTGTTGAGTCGTCCCACATCGGTAAGGTATAATATTGAGAAAGGGTTTATCACTTGCTCCACGACACTAACTGCCGCATGCAGTTTTGGTGTTGGCGTGTGAGTGTATTTCCTTATCTCATTCTCCTTCTCCTATATGTGTGTGTGTGTGTGTGTGTGTGTTTCTCAAAAAAAAAAAAGATACTCAGTGTTGTTGAGTCATCCCACATCGGTAAAGTATGATATTGAGAAAGGGTTTATCACTTGCTTCGCGACACTAACTGCCGTATGCAGTTTTGGTGTTGGCGTGTGAGTGTAGTCTCTTATCTCATCCTCCTTCCCCTATATGTGTGTGTGTGTGTGTGTGTGTGTGTGTGTGTGTGTGTGTGTGTGTGTGTGTTTCTAAAAAAAAAATACTAAGTGTTGTTGAGTCGTCCCACATCGGTAAGGTATGATATTGAGAAAGGGTTTATCACTTGCTCCGCGACACTAACTGCCGCATGCAGTTTTGGTGTTGGCGTGTGGATGTATTCCCTTATCTCATCCTCTTTCCCCTATGTGTGTGTGTGTGTGTGTGTGTGTGTGTGTTTCTCAAAAAAAAAAAAAATACTCAGTGTTGTTGAGTCGTCCCACATCGGTAAGGTATGATATTGAAAAGAGGTTTATCACTTGCTCCACGATACTAACTGCCGCATGCAGTTTTGGTGTTGGCGTGTGAGTGTATTCACTTATCTCATCCTCCTTCCCCTATATGTGTGTGTGTGTGTGTGTGTGTGTTTCTCAAAAAAAAAAAAAAAAAGTGCGCTCTTAACGGCAATGAACGAAAGGATTGATTGACTGAGTTAGCAAAGTTATTAAAATAAAATGTCCAACTCCAAACTTTAAGAAATAAAATGACTTTTTAGCAAAGTTATAGGATTAAAATTGGGGGGAGGGGAGGGCCGGAGGGGGGGGGGGTGTGGTTTAAAATGACTAACTTCAAAGTTAAATGACTAAAATTATTCTTGGGCAAAGTTACCAATCTAAAAAGACCAATTTAATATTTAAAAGACTAAAGTTACCAATCTAAAAAGACCAATTTAATATTTAAAAGACTAAAATAAATTTTAGGCAAAGTTAACAAATATATATTGCATTTTTGTCTAGTTAATAATTGACCACACCGAAAAGAAAACTGATAAATAAATAAATAAATAAATCTCCCTCACCAAATTGTCATTGTTTCGCACTACCATGTCACTTAAATATGTGATAGAAATTAATAATCATATATCAGTCAATGAAATAGTGGGGGAAGACATTTACATATTAGGTAACCTAAGAATAAGACAAATATTGTTTAATTCTTTATTCACTTTTAAGGGAGAAAAAAAAATAAGCTAGAGAGAGAGAGAGAGAGAGAGAGAGAGAGAGAGAGATTTTCTTTTATTGCTTCAGATTGTGTGTTTACCATTGCCTTACTAATGAAAAGGACAAGAGAGAGATAGAGTGTGTGTATGGATTGTACATGTGGTGGGCCTTTTTATTTTTATTTTTATTTTTATATTTAAATATAATTAAATAATATTTATTTAATTAAGTCTATTTTCATTATTTCATTATTATATTTTAAATCTTTTTAATGTACTTCTTATTCATTTGTTATATTTTCACTCAAATTCTTTATTGTGTCTTATTTAATATTAATAACAATTTTATTTAAAGATGCCTTTTTAGATTCAATTTGTTTTTCTAGATTTTTCTTCTTCTTTTTAAAATTTCTTTTCATATCTAGATAGATATTTTTGTTGGGATTTATGCCCTAAAATTCAATTTATTAGCATGTCACAAATAATTAAATTGTTTAATTATATGAGACTATCTTTAAATGAACTAATATGACATTATCTTAGTCCATGAGATGCAGCGTATGTGATTTATGTAAAAAATCATAGAAGATATAAATCATAAGGTCTTTGTAAACTCAAAATTTTAATTCGTAGTCGATGATAAAATTGGGCATTTCATCTACAAAGACTATAACATATCAACTAAGGTGATTTGTCTTGATCATGGAAGTGGAGACTTCTAGTTGATATGTTGATATATTTTAAGAGTTAAGACATATTGAACTAGACTGCTGTGAGATTTATTATTCTTCTAACGACTGTCAAATTAATAATAAATCTCACGACTTCTATTTACATCGACTCTAAATTCTGAGAGAATAATAGATCTAATCATGAAATGTAGGTTGCTTTGATATATTAGGAGTGAGATCTATAAGTCACGATCAAAACCTCAATATGTTGGGCAGCCACATTTAATGTTGATAAAACATATATTCTCAAGATGGAATTCATAATCTCTTAACGAAGATATAAAATATTCCCTTGAGATAAATTTAATGAGTTTGGTTATTCAGTGTGTTAGGCCCAACCACTTTATTAAGGAGTTACTAAAGTATATATTTATGAAACTGGATTTCATAAATATATGATGAATAACATAAAAGATTAAATCGGGTACTCAAGAATTAAGATGTAGTAATCTTCAAAGTGACAGTCTATATTCATGACTTTGTATTACTACGAATATTTTAATGAAAAGGTTGCATATATAATAAAGTCTTAAGATATAATTTATTAATAAGGCCTAGAGTGCAATTATATTCATATAGTAGTATTGAATATAATTAATGCTAATTTTGGACTTGTCAAGAGTTGATAGAAAAGCCCAAGATCCATTGGAGTTAGAGTCTTATTTGTCCCCTTTTGGTCCCACTCCAAGCCACACATTAGAGCCCAATTGGAATGGCCCAAAAGGTTAGCCCAATTAGATAATCAGTTATATTTAAGGAGAGAAACATACAGAATTTTATAAGTCTTTTCATAAGTGTTTTCATTAAAATCACACATAAGAATGAAATGGTTTGTGTGTGAGTGTTGGACATTCTCTTATTTTCTCCTTAGAAACTGATTGAGAGACCACACTTCTTGGGCATTAAGTGAAATTGCAATAAAGATTAAAAGTGTTCCTAAGTACTTCTAATCTTTCGGTTTTGAATTTTACAGCACCAAGGTGCGCTTTCTTGTTCTTAAATTCTGAAACTTACATAATACATGTTATCGATTCTGAAACTTACATAATACATGATACAAACATATATTTTTCAAACAATTTTCTAGTAGCCATTTATAATTAACAAAATATTTATAAATAAATGACACGTGATTTATAATAGAAAATTATAATTGAACTAAAATAAAATTTAAAGCGCAGAACAATAGATCTAATTTATCAAATGCAAGATTGCAACTTTACTAAATAATATGGTCACTTTATACTCTAAACTTGTACAAATAAAAATTTATTTCATATTATTGAATAAATTAGTACTAATAAAAAAGTAAATTATTTTCAAAGGATAACTAATGAAAATATCATTGTTATGAATTCCATTCCGTTCCGGCAAGAACGGACGCAAATTTTCGTACCGGTATATAATCCGTAACCGGAATACCCTTTGTTCCACATCAGGTCAAAATCCGGCCAATTTCGGTCATTTCGGTGTGTTTCGGCAAATACCGGCCGAAACTAAAGATTCGGCCGGTATATGTTTTGGGTTTGCTTCACACTTCACAGTTCACAGAAATCAAAGAAAAAGAAGGGAAAAAAAAAAGAAAAAAGAAGAAGAAGAAGAAAGATAAGATTCACATCAGATCGAAGAAGAAGAAAAAAAAATTTTCAAGTCTTGGAAAAAGCTCAAGTGCTGCCATTAAAACTCACTTCTTCAAGCTTGTGTCTTTGCCACTTCCAGAGAGAAAAGGAGGGAGTGTGAGACTTTTACGAGGCTTTGAACAAAAAAGCTTTGGAATGTCTCTAAACTCAAAGCCACTGTTTCTCCTTCAGCTTCATTCTTGTTGCTTTGACCCACTATTCTTCTCTGTTGTTGACATTTCCTTTGCTGGAGAACACTTACCTATTGGGTGTGTTGAGCTCCGGCCTTTGTTTGTGTGAGGAAGAGTTAAGACTTAAGGATGCATTAAAAAAAAAAGAAAAAAAAAAAGAAAAGAAAAGATAAAAAGGGGAGAAGTTTGTGAAGTAGAAGAAAGGCAGAGATCAGATGAAGAGGAAATGATAAGTGGAAAAATACGTGTGGGCTAATGGAAATGGAAAGGAAACTACTGGGAAATTTCCTACTTAAAAAACTATTCATACATACTTAGTTATTTACAACAATGCCACAAGTAAAAAGTTAAAAAATATTTACATAATTTTTTTTTTTTTTGTCAACTTCACTGATTTTTTTTGAAGGTGAAAGTTTATACACTATATTTATAGTATTATTTGTAGAAAAATTATAAATAAATATATAATAGTAATAATATCTAGTTACATATACATTCATATATATATATATATATATATATATTTAGGAACCCCGAAACACCTTGAAACGGTACGCTGGAATAGGTCGGTACCGAAATATTTCGTTCCACTAGACAAACCGAAACAGGGTCCGAAACGAAATTAATAACATTGGAAAATATACTTAAAAAATACAAATTAAATAAATTACTAGAAGTATTAATATATATTATTGGAAATTGGAAAAATCAAACTTAAATAAAATATATTAAAAAAATTTAAATAAAGTAAAAATCACATCCGACCCACGTGATGATGGGTAGATAGTATAAACCCTTTAATCTTTATCTTTTTTTTTTTTAATAAGTACATACCAGTTTATAGTGGGGCTTTTTTTAATTTTTTTTTTTCTTAATTTGGGTAAAAAGGTAAATAAGTCTTAATTAAAATATAACATAAATATATTATATTAGTTAAAAGATTGGGCATTCTTTTATTTGAAGGCCTTAAGCAAACTGTCTTAGTCGTCTATATACTAGATTTGGTACTGCATAAGAGACTGGAATTTAAATTTTACTTACACAAAAAACCAATTGGTTTATTGTCTTGATTATAATTGATAAAAAGTAAATTTTATTAAGTGGACACCATAAGTTTAAGTCTATTGTTTCTAAAATAAATTTTTTAATAAAAATAAATCACTAAAAGCAATTTCACCACCCTTCATCATTTTACTTTAGTAAAAGTATATGTTTTGTCCCTGGATTTAGGTCAAATTCTAAATTAAACTTGAAAGTTGAAAGGTTCTATTTTAGTTCTAAAATATATATATATATATATATATATTTATATAAACATATTAAGTTAATCTTTTTGTTGTATTATCGTTATAATTGTTGCTTATGTAAAATTTGACAAAATCCTCCATTGCAATAGAAGGTTACAAACGACATAACTTGAAATGTTCACAATTTTTTTTAGGACATATCTTTTATACAATACTAGTGTATAATATGTGCATATGCACAGTAAAATTAAAGAAACAATCAAAATTACACACATATATATGGGTTTAAATTAATCCTGATGTAAGTGTTATACAATTTTTTTAAGCCATGGATGAGTTCTCTCTCTCTCTCTCTCTCTCTCTCTCTCTCTCTCTCTCATTGTTTTATTTTATTTTTTTTATATACACATGAGTTTATTCTTTCTTCTTTTTTTTTTTGTTTATTGAGTTTTTGATGATTTAATTATATTAGACACTTCATCTTTTGCATAGCATTAACTCACCTAGAACAAAAAAAAAAAATTAAAAAAAAAAACCTAAATAGGACATGTGATGCAAAATTAGGCAACAATTGGAATCCAATTTAGAATCTAATTGAATTTTTTTCTCAACTTTGGCTTTAGTAATGTTTATATATATATATATATATATATATATAAATGAACTTCTTGGTTATTATTTTACTTCATACATGACAATTTAATATGAGAAATACTAGCGACACAATAATTTCACAACAAAATTTATGTGACAAATTATTAGCAGTACGTAGATTAAAAAAAAATGATGTTCGTGGCGACCCAAATAAAAATCAATAATAGATTGATACCTGAAATTTATTATGACAATGTTAGGGATGTAAGACTCCTCATTTAATATTTAATATCATACAATCTAAAATAGAAAAAAAAAAAATACTACAGCTACAATTTTAGGTAGCAAGTTGTTACTTGCTGTAGCTAGTAGGCCAAAAATTAATTTTAGTGGTAATAACCTACATTAGGAAAAAGTATTTTGTATCAAATGATATCACATCATCCATATCAAATCCCAAAAATGAGAGACATGTGTATAAAAATATTTACACATTAACACGTCTTTCATTTATTAGTGGGGTAGTTATTTTTCACTGACATGTCTAATACTTATTGAATTTTGATATCGCTGACATGGTATCATTTGATACTTAATACCTCCTCCTAGGTTAGAACTAGTAACAACTTGATATCCAAAACTTGTTTTAAGGTCTAAAAATAAAAACACTACATCTACAACATTTTCATAATAAATTCTGAGCAGTAAGTTGTTACTTGTTGTAGTTGGTAGGCAAAATAATTTTAGTGGTAACGTCCTAAGTCAGAACTAGTAATAACTTGTCATCTAAAATTTGTTGTGAAAATATTGTGAACTATTTCCAATTTACCAGGAAGAGTAATTCGAATAGTGGAAAGTAAAGAACAAACACTCTCGCTCTCTCTCCATATATGTTTGCTCCCAAGATAAAACCTCCACTCAACCATAGACCACTTCAAAACCTGATTTTATATCATGGTAATCCGGTAATTCTCCGCTTTTACTGCAATATTTGTGCAAATATAAGTAAGCACTATTTTTGTGTATTTCAACTTTTTTATTTTTTCTTAGTATTTTTGGATAATGAAGAAAGAAATTAGATGGTAGTTGTGATAGAGAAAAATTATTTTAATAAATTAAAAAATTTTATTAAAATATAATTTAAAATAAATAATCTAAAGTCAGTATTTTTGAAAAATAATTCAGTAAAATTATATTAAAAAAATAATAATAAGTTGTTATGTAAGTAAATAGTAAATTATGCACGAGCCGACATGAATTATGAATAACGTGCTTTTTAGGATAACTCATGCCTCAAATCAACTGTGTGATATTTTCCACATTTTTGCACCTAACTCACACTTTTTATATAATAAAAAAATTTATTTGGTAAGAACACTATTTGTTGGGAAAAACTAAAATTAACACCAGTTTTAAATTTTTCTACAAAACATTGGGCATGATTAACTTCATGCCCACGTGTTTTACCCGTTTTAACTTTTAATCCTTCGCGCTTTGCACAGTTTCACCAAACACTTAAACGTACAATCAATTCATGAATTTGTCACATGGTACAAGAGGACAGTTCTTGTTTTTTACTACCAAAAGTAAAGACAAATTCCTTACTCAAAAGCAAACCTACGGAATGGGGATAAGACCAACTTCAAAAATCTACTGTGTTCCAAATAGATGTTAATCACTGTGTGTTAATTTTTTGTTTTCCTCTATATAAACACACGTGCTTCTGGTATTGTGCACCTCTCAATTCTCAGCTCTGGTATTCTGATATCTGGTTTCTCTCAAGGCTTTGATTCCTCATCTGGATTCTCTTTCTTGTTCCTAGATTTTGTATTGAAACAATGAACCAAATGCAAAAAAGTGCACATTTGGTGTTCGGAATCTTTGGTGGGTTGTATTGAATTTCTCTGCGTTTCTTTCATTCTTTCTTGGCATTTTGGACTTATGGTTCCTCTGTTTTGTTGTCTTTCTCTGCAGGAAATGCTACTGCTCTGTTCCTCTTCTTGGCTCCAATGTATGTATCATTTGAGAACCACCTTTGGCTCTTATAAAGTTGCCAACTTTTGGTCCTTTTTAACTCTTTTCTGCAAAAGGGTGTTGTTCTTTTTGATTCTCGGACATGTTTTTACAATCTTTTCTACCCTCTTTTAGTCTTTATATGATATATATCTGATTAATCTGACATATTCTATTACTGGGAAGTTGTTAATCTGTGTAATTCATGTGAGGAATTGTGAATAATTTTGGTACGTATTGTAGGATAACATTCTGGAGGATTATAAAGAGCAAGTCCACTGAACAGTTTTCGGGCATTCCATACGTGATGACCTTGCTCAACTGCCTTCTTTCTGCTTGGTATATAATATATGCTTCTTGTTTCATCAACCGGGTTCTTTTTAATTTTTATTGTTTCTTTTCTTCATTTGTTCATTTGTTACCTTTTTTTACCCCTATTCTTCTCTGTTTTTCTCATGGATTATGTGTGTCATTAATTACTATTATTATGATGATGATAATGATGGGGATTTTATAGTTAATTCATGTTAATTTCATGGCCATCCGGGCATTCAGGGGCCTCTTTGTTGGTTGTTTTGACTTGGGAGTCTAGGCTAGTAATTAAACAGGATGACAATTTTGGTTCCACATTTCTTGGTTTGGGAAAATGAAATTTGATGCTTGGTTAATTAGTGTTAATTTCTTCTGTACTGTGCATGGTACCGTTTAATATTTGTTTCTTTAGTAACTAAAATTTTAATTGGTGTGTCATTCATTAGAAATTTTAGACCTTTCTTAAAATTATCTCTATTTTTTTTCAAAGAAACATTCTCTCGATCAGCTAGTTTCTTCAATTTTAAATTGTAAAGAAATAAAATAACAAAAAATAAAAAATATGAACCATAAAATCTTTTGAAATTTTCCTCTTTTTTTTTGAATTAATTGTGCTGCCAATAGTCCAAAATGATTTCCTTGTTTCATATTTTCAGAGTTTTCTAGTTCCATTGTCTTATAAGTACTGATTTTATACATGAAATAAATGTTGAACAGGTATGGCCTACCCTTTGTGTCAAAAAACAATCTTTTAGTTTCAACAATCAATGGCACTGGTGCAGGAATAGAGTTCATATATGTGTTGATCTTCATCGTATATGCCCCAAAGAAAGAAAAAACCAAGATTTTGGGTCTCTTCGCGTTTGTGCTCACCTTTTTCGCAGCCGTGGCCTTGATCTCCCTCCTAGCCTTGCATGGCAATACCAGAAAGCTCTTCTGTGGCTTTGCTACTGCCGTTTTCTCCATTATCATGTATGGCTCACCTCTATCAATCATGGTGAGTTCTAACTCTTAAGCTATTTCTTGATTCTTTTTTTTTTTTTTTTTTTACTTGTTAAATATTTAATGAAGTTATTGACTGGACCCTGATTGATTTGGTTTCAAAGATTATGCATCAGCCACTGGACCCAGGTTCAGTTATTTTCAGTATGCAATTCTGTACTTTTTTTTGTGAATTCAATTATGATAGCTTGGTCACGGGGAAGTGTGACAGCTTTGGCCCATTTCTTTATGTTAGGCCATTTTCTGAGCAAGTTAGGCAATATTCAAGAAATTGGTTATCCCACTCAGGAATCAGAATATAACGCTATAAGACAAAATTTTGCTATAATATCCTAATTCCTAAGTACCGTATCCTAGCCGCTTAAGTTGTCAAATTGATTTCAACAAAATGATTATGTTGACCAACTCAACAAAAATAGTTTTACATTTTTTAATAATGATTAAATTTAATCATATACAAATTTTAGATACAGCACGTAAAAAATTGTATATACTATTTTACCAGTATATTAGTATTTGTTTTAAAATTAAACATACAATTATGCTTCTAAGAAAGTTTGGTTAAACATACTTTTTGGTGCATGAACTTATATGGCTTTTATATGTATATGCAGAGGACTGTGATTAGAACAAAGAGTGTTGAATTCATGCCTTTTTTCCTGTCGTTGTTTTGTTTTTTGTGCGGCACTTCCTGGTTTATCTATGGTCTGCTTGGCAATGACCCTTTTGTATATGTAAGTATCTTCTCTCAATTTCTTAACTATTATCTTATAAATGCTTCGTTGTATGGCTAAGAAGTCTTGGGAAAAGGAAATATTAGAATGCTGTGAATATATTATCATACTTCAAAACTTTAGGACCAGTTATAAATTTTTTTAACAAACTAATCGAGGCTAGTCACATGTATTTTTTTCGGTTATTCTATTCTATTTAAAGTTGCTCTCTTTTTTACTAAAAATTCATAATTTTTTTTATTTCCTTAATGTTATTTTAGATCCTCTCAATGCCCATATATAAAATTCCTTAACATTATCGGTTTGCATATCCCTAGTAAGAAAATTTGTGTTCCACAAAGAGCTTAGGCATGGCCAATTTACAGCCTAAGTTCCTAAATTTTGAAGCTGCTATCTCAAAAATAAATAAAAATGAAATTGCATTACTAAAGTTCCCTCAGTTTCAAAACAGGTACCAATATGGTGTCTTATAAAAAAAATACCAATATAGTGTATTAATTTTTATAGAAAGGAAAAAAGTTATTACACACAAGCAAAATAAAAACTAACTTAAAAGTCGTGTTTTTTAATTTGGAAATTGTGACCTCAAGTTACAATTTCAGTTGATTTTTTGCATGGGTGTAAATGTATGCATAACTGAGTATGTATAATAAACACTGCTCGCTCCTGTGGAAATGTGCAATGTTGTTGCAGGTGAACAATGGGTTCGGTTCTTTTCTTGGGGCCCTGCAGCTGATTCTGTACTTTATCTACCGTAAAAACAAGGGCAAGGGCAAAAACGATAACAAAAGCACCTCTGTAGCATCTGTGGAGCTGGGACTTCCTGATAAACCCAACACAAACGGTGCTCAGAATGGCCACGAATAGACTCGATCGCAGCTTCTGCCCTTTTGGAGGCTTGGGACTGTACTCCCAATCATTTTCTTCAATCGTGCTCTGCCTTCAGTATCAAAAATTCAGTTCTATTATGTGCTGAATATTTACTTTGTTCCTAATAATCTAGTAATGAGGCAGTGGTATTTTAGAAGGCACAGATCATGGCACAAACAAAATGTAGAATGTTGACTGAATCTGGGGATATATCTTTTGAATTGGTTTAGATTTCCATTTTGTTTTTTCTGTTTTTTTTTTTTCCCCTATATTGGATTAAGATTTTCCTATCTTACCGTGTTCATTACTATCTTATCGTGTTCATTGTGTAAATTTATATTTTGCTTTATTATAATAAAATGGATCTGTATTATCATAGGCTCTATCCTCCTAATTATGTTGCTTTTGCTTAAGTTTATAAATATTTTGGTTATATATATTTTTTCTAAAATATAAATATATATTCTCACAGAATCAGACCCCTCTCCCCGACACGATGCTCCAAAACCCTGCAACACCAAAAGAGTACCACATCACTCTCTCTCTCTCTCTCTCTCTCTCTCTCTCTCTCTCTCTCTCTCTCTCTCTCTCTCTCCCTCTATATTTTTCTCTAAAAGCAGGGCCAAATCAGCCAAATACCATTATTTTTCAAAATATTTGGCAAAAAAAAACTATTTCCGAACTAAATGGCAATCTACCACTTTTTTGCTTACTCAAGTTTACTGTTCACGAGTTTCCCCTTTTCTATTCCACGCTGGCACTGGCTGACATGGCACTGGGATTAAAAAAATAATACTTGGTACTCGAGTCTAAGAGACTCGAGTACTGTAGAAAAAATATCCGAGTCCTACAAACTCGGGTATCAATCTGTATTGCCATGAAATTTTTGAAATTTTTTCCCGTTGGTACTCGAGTCTGGGGAGCTCGAGTACTGTTAACACAGTACTCGAGCTCCCCAGACTCGAGTACCACTAAACTCTAACTCTTAAAATCACACTTAAAATCACTTTCAATTTCACTTTCAACTGAAACATGAAAACTCACTCGCATCACTCTCACTTTCTCAATCTCCGTCTCACTCTCTCAATCTCACTAGCATCTCACTCTAAACTCTCCCACACGCTCTCAATCTCCCTCTCAGTCTTGCTCTGGCTTCCATTCGCAGTCTCGCTCTCGCTCTCATTCTCTGTCTCGGTCTCCGCCTCAGTCTCGGTGTCGATTTCGGTCTCAGTCTCGCCTCAATCTCGGTCTCGTTTTCTGCATCTTGAGTTTGGAATCACAAGGTGTGTCTCCTTATCTCAATATTTGTTTGAGCATTGGGGGGTTAGGGTTATTTGGGGGTTAGGGGTATTTGTGGGTATTTGTGGTGTAATATTTGTGGGTATTAAATGAAATGGTTTGAAAATGATGGTTGTGTGTGTGTGATGTGGGAAATGTGGATGTTGATGATGAGATAATTTTGAAGAAATTATTAGAATGATAAGGTTATTATTGACTAAGTGAGCATTTGGATTGTGAACAGTATTGGTTTTGTCTATGGGAATGTTGAAATAAGCAGAAATGGATTTCGTATGGAGTTCAGGTTTTCTTTAGTTTTGAAAATTTGGATTTTGAGTGTTCTGTGGAAATGCTTTTGTGGGTTTTTGGTTTATGGAATTTTACTTATTGATTGGTTGATTACTGTTGGTTTTTATGAATCATATCAAATGGCTTTATACTGTGATCAACTTTTAGGGAAATGATCATGATGCTAATAAGTATCCTTTAGGTTGAATCATATTTTTTAACAATAAATTTCAACCCACAATAATATATATTTTCTTGCAATTACTTACCATTAAGCCAAAATTCGTGAACTACGCAAATAAGAGACCTTACATACATCAAATCCAACTTATATACGAATTTGATTTACAACATTGAACTCTGAACTAACATGGCTTTTACCTTTTGGTTTTATTAAGAAGCTAAAGAAGATGTAGCCAAAAAAAAGTCCCAACTCCCAAGTACAAGATAAACATGTAAATCAAGTTCTGCAGGTATTATTAATTGGAAAAAAAAATAACAAAAAACACAAACTTTTTGAAAAAAATATATAACAAATTTTCTCTACTTTAGTACAAATCAACTCACCAACCTTTTTCCCATTTACAAAATCACCAGAAAAAGAAAAAACTTAAAAAGTAAAAATAATAGACAATTATTTACAAAGAAATTAAGATAACCCAACAAAAAATTTCACACATGCACCTTCTTCTTTTCCATTCATTACCTCTTAGAAAGTCCATTTCCAAATCTTGATTCTGATGTCAACCTTGCACTTAGAAGCAGAAGTGGATGCAGTTGCTGCAGTTTTTCCAGTAGGAGCAGTAGCTGTAATTCCATCACAAGTAACCCTTATTCCAACTTGAGAGAAAGATATAAAGCTGTTTGCTTTGGTAGAGAGAGAGAGAGAGAGGTGATTGTTATGAAACTCTAGAAATAAAGAATAAGGTGCTTGATATGGTTGTAAGTGAGAAATAAAAGAAAGCTGCAGGTGTTTGATTTGGTTCTCAGAGAAGAGGAAAGAGAGAAATGCTTGCTTTTGTTTGACTCTAGTCTCTAGAGAGTAGAAGAAAGGTGTTTGTAGGTTGTGAAGTGATGAAAGGATGGTGAAATAGCAACTTGGCAAGAGAGAGAGACAGCAACTTGATAACCACACCTTTTCTTTTGTATTTGTCTATGCGATTGAGTGCTTTGGTTTTAGGCTATTGTGTTTCATCTGTGGTGTTGTTTTGCTGTTTTGTTTGAATTTGAGCATTTAGGATGAGAATTATGTGGTCTCATCTATGTGATTTTGATCCCTTTTGTTCAAATCTGCTTAGTTTCTTTCATGAAAAGAAAATGTTGAAATTTTGTTACTACTTTTGTAGGTATTTGTGCCAGATATGGGTGATCATTTTTTTGGTTCAATAAATTTCATTATAAAACTATATATAATAATGGCACTACCAGTGTGGACTGTTAAGTCTCATGATTGTTTATTTGGTGATTTATTCTTAATTAAGCTTGAAACTTATCTATTTGAGGCATTAGATATGGGCTATTAATCACCTTTAATTTATGCCAGATATGGACCCACATCAACAGGGACCCTCTATACAGATATCTTGAGGAGGCAGGATGTGCATCGTTCAAGTTCGCTTTGGGATGCTCCTTTGGAGGGCGAGGTATGCACTTGTCCAAAATTGTAGTCAATATATGTAGAAAGATTTTTGGCATTTAAGTTTGAAGCGTAATTATTACATGCGTAGTGAATGCTATTATTAATACTAAGCTGTTCTGTTTGCAGGAAGTGCCAGGTGTATTGAAATGTCGTCACCGAGAGAAAGGTCTGCTTGAAGGTGGGGTAGATCCACAGATGGCCACTTATATCACAGATGCGGGGTTAGATGGGCTACTTCGGGTCCCAAATATAGACATTGACCATGCACTGATCACGGCATTGGTGGAGAGATGGCGGCCGGAGACCCACACATTCCACTTGCCCCACGGTGAGATGACCATCACGCTGCAAGACATAGAGGTTATAATGGGGGTACCTGTAGTTGGCTTTCTGGTTGTGGGTCTTACTCGTATGAATTGGAGCAACCTCTGCGCCGAATTGCTAGGGCACAGGCCGCCGGATAGAGTAGTCAGTCGTGGTCCGAACACCGCAGTGATGGAAGGGCCGAGGGAAAAAGCCAAATGGCTTGAGGAGCAGTACTCGAGTCCCTTAAACTCGAGTACCAAGCGCCACACTTAATGCATACCTACTTACTGGCACCACCCGTTGCAGTAAATGCACAATGAATGGTACTCGACTTCTGTGAACTCGAGTACCATTAAACAAAATGCACTCCCTTCAGCTTTCAGCTATTTTCAGAATCATTTCCTTCCTAAGTCCATGTGCGAGTCAGAACCTGAAGGCAGAAACGTTGCTGTTAGGTCACCATCTGCTTGTATTTGACTCAGTGTCAGTGTCTCCATCTACCAACGTGCTATTCATTTAACGTTTAGGTCAATCCTGTTGTGATCTGTACATAGAGGTACTACTTAAATGCTTAGTTTTTGGATTATGCTTGCTATGTGAGATTTTTATGCATGAGTTAAATGCTTAGATGTCAGCTTATGTAATTAGGAATGTGAGACGTAGCAACAGGTTTAAAGATTGTCAACAACTTTGTAACTTTCTGGTTTAGAAAAAAAAAAAAAAAAAAAGCCTTTGTAATTTTATGACACTACCATTATATATGCCCAATGCGCAGATGCTTTCCTTAACATTATTATCATCCTTAAATTTGTTTTTGTCAAAACAACGAGGGGGGGTAATAATATTGTTAATAATAATAATAAAACAAAAAAAAGGTAAGAAAGATATACAATATAATATATTTAGTTAATGTTTAGCTTTGTCCTAACAAACAAGAATAATATTGTTATATTTTATTATACTATAAAATTAACATATGCTTCAAAGACATTAGTTTAAAAACATTTTAGAAACATTTATAGAAAAAAAAAATAATTGAATTTTTTGACAGATTTCTATATTTTTTTTGAAATATAGTATCAAAAAAATTCCTAAAATAGTTCAATATTTTTTATATTTGTCATGAAAAAGATTTTCCAAAATTTCTACTTGCAAACTGAATAAAGATTTCTAACTCTAGTTGAGAATATCACCCAATTTTTCTTCAATTATTTTTAGACTGTTGAACTTTTCGGGCAGGTCGAGTTTTCGTAAAGATTCTATCTGTAATGTATGTCCAATATGATAATGATAAATTGTCCTTTTTTCTGTTTTTTAATTAATGGGATGATATATAATGATAAACTGATAGATTGTGGTACCACAAAGTTCCCCCCCCCCCCCTTAAATGTAGATTTGGTTCTTAATCTTTGAACCTCATATAACATCCTTTCATGCATTTATAATACAAATTTTAATTCAGTTCTTATATTTTAGTAAGATCACAAATATAGAGGATATAAGATCACCGTGTTAACCAAAATTTTATAGATTGTGTATATCGGAGTATATATGCTAATATTATTATTATGTTTGAGGAAGGTTATTTAATATTTGAACTTATAAACACGTGCCCCATCTCACTGTTGGGAAAATTCTGTATAAATGAAAGTAAATGTTAGCACAAGCCTATTGCTACGTCTCACATTCCTAATTACACAAGCTTATTGTCCAATCTTTAAACCTATTTACACAAAATTTTAGAACTTGACCCTTAATATTTACTCTTGGCCCCTCCTACAAAAGTTTAAAAAATTGACAAATAAAAACCAAAAAAATGGCAAAAAATTACACTTATTATGTAAGTGTAGTTGTATAAAACTCATGGGTTGATAGATAGAGATAATATGATATTTTGTTGACCTTTTATTTTTGCTATATGTGTATAATATATATATATATATATATATATGTAAATATATATCATACCCCAAATCCATTGACCTTGGTAATATGATATTTTGTTGACCTTTTAAGTGCACATATATAAATTGTTTTTATCATACACCAAATTTATGTAACTATTTATAGATTATGACAACTTTTAATATTGTTAATAACAAATCGGTGATGGATTTTCACCATTTCTATGTGTATTACGATGGAGAGACATATTATCATGACTTGCATGCGTTGTCATACCAAGGCTCAAACCAAAAGCAAAAATATGTTAAGGTGAAGCGTGGGATAGGCCTTATGAATTTACAATGAAGAATATTGAAGGCGATGGGGTTAAACCAGTCTAGGCATAACATTTCCATTGTGTATCGAGCACCTCAACTGGTTGTAGGCACCCAGGTTTTCTACAATTCACTACAGTTATCGGGTGGTGCCGAAGTGCAGAGGATGTGGGAAGTTGTTGAACAAATGGTGGTGAAAGGATTCGTTGCTTCGGAGCTCTATGTCACTGTTGAGCCTGCTATAGTAGAGGCTGGAGAGAGTTCACAACATACTGTTTTGGATGGAACTGTAGATGAGCACATCGACTCAATACCATTACAGTCTTATCAAGGGTTTACAGAGAACACAGGAGATGGGTATGGCAGTGAACCGTGGCAGACATTTCCCCATGTGAACTCAACTGAGGAGGAGGAAGGGCGTCAGGAAGTGCATGACGGAAAGCATTTATCTCATGATGAGCTGCATGGGGGCACATTCGAAAATGAAGATGATCAAGGACTTAGTGATGATGCGACCCATATTAATGTTACTAGGGATGACTTCGAGGAGTTCCTGGACACCATGGGTGACCATGAGGATGTTGATCATATCGAAGATGTGGTTGTAGAAGAGAATAGAGACACATGCTCCCCTCCCGATCCTACGCCGGAATGGTTCACCCAAAACACTCGGGATAATATGTGTGATCCATCACCGGTTATGCAAGCGGAAGTATCAAGTTCGACGCCAGGGGAGCAGCCAGTGAAAGGGATGGTATTCGCGACTAAATTGGCGGTGCGACATGCATTGACCTGGTACGCACTGCGAAAGAATTTTAGCTTTAAAACTGAGTATTCAAACTCAGAGAGGCTTATGGTGAGTTGCGAGGATGATTCCTGTCCATGGTCAGTCCGCGCGAGCTGTTGCAAGGGAGACAATGTATGGAAGATCGCAAAATGCAAGGGCCCCCACACGTGCGACAAAATTCAGAATGCTCATGATGGTCGGATGATTGATTCGGCATTCCTAGCATACGTACTTGAGCACTATATACGAGAAGACCCTGCGTGTAAGATAAAGAACTTACGCCACGTTGCTTTAGCAGACTTAAAATACGAAGTATCTCACTACAAGGTATTCTTTAACTTGCATTATTTTTTCAGTACAATGTAGAGACATCAGTCTTCTGTGAAGTATAAGCATGATATTTTTTTTCCCAAAACCCATATATACCTTACATTATGAAAACTGAAATTGAAAAGAAAAAAAGGAATAAAGAGAAAGAAATATTATCTTCATCTTATAGGCTTACAAGTCTTGAAAGAAAATTCAACTATAATTATTTTACTTGTATTTATTTCTAATGTAATCATTTTGGTTCACATACAAGGTATGAGATGCCAAACAAAAGACCGTTGCAGCTATATACGAAGATTTTAAGGAGTCTTATGCAGAGTTGCCACGTTTTTTGGCAGGGCTTAAGGATGCAAGTCCAGGTACAAAGTATAAGTTAGTAGTGGACGACAATTACGAACGGGGAACCTGTACATTCAAATCCGTATTTTGGGCGTTTCGTCCATGTATTCTTGGGTTCAAGCATTGTAGGCCTGTTATTAGCATTGATGCAACTCACCTCTATGGAAAATATAAAGGGAATTTGATGATTGCAATGGCGACAGATGCTAATAATAAGATTTATCCACTAGCCTTCGCCGTTGTCGAGAGTGAGAGCACAGAGACTTGGGGTTGGTTCTTGGCTTGTATAAGAAAGTATGTTACTGACCGCAGACACCTGTGTGTCATATCTGACAGACACCCTGGGATACAAGCTATCTTTAGAGACACCAATCGACACTGTTTACAGCCTCCCATGACAGAACATCGTTACTGCCTTCGTCATCTATGCAATAACGTCAACACTAGATGGAAAAACGAAACTTTAAAGAATCTAGTATGGAGGGCAGCAAGTGCTACCCAAGAGCGAAAGTTCAATGCCACCTTCGATTTAATTGAGAATGTCAACCGGGATGCATACCAATATCTGAAGGATGTACCCAAAGAGAAATGGGCTTTAACTTTTGACAAGGGTTACCGTTATGGGGCGATGACTACAAACGTCTCCAAGTGCTTCAATGGTGTTCTAAAGGGTACTCGTAGCTTGCCCATTACGGCAATGGTGAAATATGCATGGTTCAAATTGAATTCTTACTTCGATGATCGTCGCAACAAGAATATAGAGCAGTTGAATTCAGGAAAAAAATGATGTCAGTATGCCTTGGATATCTTCATGAGAAATAAGGCGAAGGCGGAGCATCACAGGGTGATGAGATTGAGCGCACAACAACAAGCATAGTAGATACACCGCATAATCCAGGGACTACTGGACATGGGGATCACACGCATGGAGTTAATCTGCTGCAAAGAACTTGCACATGTCAGAAATGGAAACTGTACAAGATACCGTGTTCACATGTCATTGCAGTTTGTATTAGGTATCGACATGATGCAGAGCAATACATTGACCCATGCTATAGTGTGGACGCATTGTTTCGGAGCTATGCTCCCGTTTTTCCTGAGTTGAAAGATAGATTATCATGGCCAGATCCTAATGAAACTCGAAAGGTCCTCCCTAACCCCCGATTGATCCAAGAGAAAGGTCGCCCCGTCTCAACACGAATTAGGAATGAGATGGACGAGAGCAGGGGACGGTCGAGAACCACACCATGGAAGGAGGGGGGGCGGAAGGTGCAATGTGGGTTGTGTGACCAAGAGGGGCATAACAGAAGAATATGCCCTAAGCGGAATGAGGTACCGACGAGTGGTAGTCTCGCGGACTAGGTACGCTAAGTTTGAACTGTGGCATCCTTCTAAATGCAACTTGAAACAAAATGCATGATATTAGCCATTAGACCAAAATGCATGCTATATGTCATTCAATTATACATTTTTAAAACTTAAGAAAAATTGGATAAAATGTTAAGGACCAAATATGGCATTTATACTATAACCTAATTTCCCTATAGGATGCATACAAAAAGTCATAGTCATAGAGGGTTATGCAAAAGTTTTTTTTTTTTTTTTTTTCTTTTTGTAATGCTCTAAAGGGTGAATATGATGACGTGCCTTGGATCATACAAAATCTCTGCTCTAATGCCAAGTTCTTTAGTTATAATTTTGATAGTCGTTTCTTCTATTAGGTCAAGGCTCAAGAGGGCAAACTAAAGTGCCTATTCTTAGGCCAAGTTTGCAGCCCATAAAAAGTTGTCATTTTGTTGCAATTGGCTTCTCTCCCTACCTCACTTAGTGAGTTTTTTGTTTTATTTTATTTGTTGTTTTGTTCTTTGTCTTCTTAAATAAAATTCTTTATTTAGCCCCCTTTTAAAAAAAAAAAAAGAGTTATGTTGAACTGAAGCTAGGAAAAATGTAGTTCATAAGAGGGAGTTGATTTTAGCTTTATAAGCTGTCATTAGTCTCACCTAAAAATTGAAGCTAGGAAATATATAGTTTAGAAGAGGGAGTTGGATTTTAGCTTTATAAAAAGTAAACAACCTTGAGAGTTGAGAGTTAGAGAATTCCTTTTAAAATAAGCTTGAGGCTTTACACTCGGGGTACCAAAAATAAATAAATAATAAAAAAAAAGACAGTTTATAGGATTATTCTAAATTCTCCTGAAATGAGTTTTCATATTGAGTAGATCCATTGTTCACCACTAAATACGTCTCTTTTCTATGCATTGTGCACCTGCATGCATTTTTAATGACAGGTTGAGGGAGGATTAGCAATCTTTTTAAGATGACTAATGGATTCTCTTTGTGGGGCAGGTGGACGTGGACATGGCCGACAAAAATCTGAAAGTGTTGGGATGGGGTAGAAGCTACCCTGGAAGGCACTTATTTCCTTCTTTAAGATCAAGATAATGTCTTAAGTAACAAAGCTAGGGAGAAGATGTTCCCTTGCTGCACAAGTGATTGGGGGTGCACCCTAAAGACTGCATCCATGTAACAGATTTTAGTATCGTTTTTTTGATGCAAAATGTCATTTGTAGAAGCAAACAATACAATCTTCCTTGAAGTTCCTCTCAGTGTGGACACCCATATTAACTTATTATACTTTCTCAACATTGTATATGTGACTAAATTATTGTTGATGATGAATATGGTTTAAGAAACAATCTATATTGTATGACTGATCTGGTAGATGTCAATGTGTGGCTATATTAAAAGGAATTAAGTCTCCTAGTCAAATGAATTGTGAGAAGCAATATTGCATTTGTGGTATTGAGATTTGACCTATCTCAATATCAAAATTGATAAGGTTTCAATACTTGTTAGTCGGGTTTGAATGTCCAATTGGAACTGTATAGCAGTGAGTGTAAATAGTAGTCATGTAACAGGGGGCTATAGCTAATTTGGAAGAAAACTGGAAATAGCATGCGTAATACTCGAGCTCCCCAGACTCGAGTACCAACGAGAAAAAATTTAAAAAATTTCGCGGCAATACAGATTGATACCCGAGTTTGTAGGACTCGGGTATTGTTTCTACAGTACTCGAGTCTCTCAGACTCGAGTACCTAGTATTATTTTTTTAATCCTAGTGTCATGTCAGCCAGTGCCAGCGTGGAATAGAAAAGGAGAAACTCGTAACCAGTAAACTCGAGTATGTAAAAAAGTGGTAGATTGTCATTTAGTTCAAAAACAGTGTTTTTTTGCCAAATATTTTGAAAAATAATGGTATTTGGCTGATTTGGCCCTAAAAGCAGAGTAGTAGTAGTATTTTGCTGAGTGCTTAAAAAGAAAGTTCCCAAAAAAACAGAGCCAGGAAACACACACGAGGTGTATTTTAGAAAAAGTGTATGGCGTGTGTGATAGGGTGCGCTGGTGGTCTTGAATTTTCTTTATTATTATTTTGTTGGCGTAAAAACTAGTAAAAAACAAAAAAGGAAAAACTAACCCACGTGTTTGTCAATAATATCTTGTGGCGGTGGATGATTGCCGCTTCATCAAGGAATTGTCAGGTTTCAATTAAAGGCGCCTGAAAGAGAATTAATTTAATATGCAGCATTGTACGTGGGATGCTGTCTGCTAGCATGTGTAGAGGTTTGGTTGGGGGTTGGCTCAACATAAACACGACGACAATGCCATTAGTATTTTCTGGAGTAGTTGATTTTTAGTGATGAGCAATCGTTTACAAATCTTAAGGAGATTATCTCAGAGAGTGAGTCTTAAGATAACATGTTAGAAGACCACTTCAGAGTTTTTGTTTGTGGGTTTATCAACCAATCATTCATGTTGACTATCATCCAACGTGAGGGACTGATACGTTTGGATTGCGCATCTGCGCATTTATGTTTACGTTTTTTTTTTTTTTTTTTCCCCCCTTATTGCGCGCGTTTCAGGCCACAAAATATATTGTTCGGTTACTATTTATGCACTGTTCATGAATAGTAACCGCAAATCTTGACTTTTCAACTCCTTTTCAGCATATCAATGGGTCTTATACACTGTTCACAGGACTTACAAATACCATTTTTCAGTAACTTTTTTATTAAATATAGATCTCACGATACTATTTACACATTTAAAAATTATTTTGTTACAGTGTTTTTCAGTTTTCAGTTTCAGTTTTCAACGGTATCCAAACGAACCCTAATCGTTCACACTTACGCGTCTAGATTTTTTTTTTTTTTTTTAAATAATAATCTTGGTAATATCATTAGAAATGTAATTTATAGAGGCCAAAAACTCTAACTTATTTGTAAAAATGTTTGGATTTTTTTTTCTTTTTAGTGTAAATGGCTTTTATATATCATTATAAGTCCAATTTTTTTTTTTATTGAAGAGCACGAGCGAAGACAAGAATTTTTTATTAGACAGTTGGATTATCATATTAAAAAAATATTTGAACCATAGGCTCACACACACACACATATATGTGTATGTATTTAAAGACATGTTTTAGGCTAAATTGCGATAAGGCCAAATAATAAGGGATAAATTGTAATTAACCATTAAATTTAGGACATCTAAATTTTTTTTGGATAACTCATAATTCTTTGATATTAAAATTATTTTAAATCAACATAAGTGTTTTTGTTGAAGCAAAACCCTCAAACTCAAATTTATCATATATCTTATTAAGTTAGAGTAGAATTTCTATCTTGTATTAAAAAAAAAACACTATTAATAAGTACCATAATAATATATTTAATAGTTCCATCTAAAAACACAATCATAATAAATACCCAATAATAAATATCCTAATCCTAATAAATATCTTAATCTTATTTTATATTTCATACACACGTACAATCAAAATAAATGTGTATTAAAAACTATAGGGTCAATGGGCCAAAAATTCCTGATCCCTGTGTATGTTGGGTCGTCTTAGTCCAGTGGGCTGAGAATTCGTTATCCTTGTACACGTTGTACCCAAAACCCAGGCCGAGAACTAAGGCTAGTCCGAAGATGGTTTAATTTAGCCTAGAAAATGTGCATTGAAGGTGAAGGGATTAAGTGAGAACTTAACGACCCTAGAAATTGTGCCGAGGATAAACATCACCTCAAATTACTGAAGCCAGGAAGAGTCTTGGAGTCTGTCGTTCAGGAAGACACCCCCCGAGGACTCAGTCGAACTGGGTGAGTATTGCGGAAGAATGTGGCAAGAAAAGATCACAAAAATATCAAGGAAAATAGCTGCCACTCCCGCATTGAATGCTCTGCAGCTAATCCTCTAACCGCATTTATGTGGAGAAGACCTCTGAACAGTAATTTTCAACCTTCCAGCTATCACCTAAGGACTTCTGGAAAAGTTAGGATGGGACAGGTATCAACAAGAGTTATCAAATGTGCACGTTGAGGGCAAAGAGAAGGAGAAGAATGAGTATAAAAGGAAGGGAGGAAAAAAGAGAAAGGAGAGGGGAGACACAAAGAATTAATCTTGTATCCAAATCTAGAACAAATATACGTTAAACTGATCTCCTCGAATATATGCCGAGGACCATTTCTTAAAGTTAAACCCTTCTATTTCTTTCTCATGGCAATCCAAACCCGCTTCTCCGTTTACTTGATCTAAGCTAGCCCAGCTTTCTTTGCCTACTCTTTACAAATTCATTGTTGTTGGGCCTTTTGGGCTAGTCCATCCACTTTTGGGCTATTGCACCAAAAGTGTGTCCTTACAATTGGCGCCGTCTGTGGGAAAGCTAAGTGATTAGCCTGTCAGATCTTCAACCATGGTGGGTTCGGGTCCACACCAACTGGAGTCTATGGGATCTCAACGGGAAGACCATCTTTGAAAGGGCCAAAAGGGAAGCGTGCATACCCCCCATACTGGTGAGAACCAATCTAGGGGGGATAGCCACGTCTCTCATGAGGAGCATGCCAAGGACATGCCAAAAGAGATCGATTATCTAAAGAAAAAGTTGCGTCACGAGCGGAGGAGATGGAGTCCCTCAGTTTCCGACCTCTCCTCTGACGGTAAAGAGGGATGGAGATTATAAGCGCAGATCTAGAACGCCACCCAGTGAAACCTTCTCGTGCGAGAAGGACTATCACCGAGAACGTAGGGACAGAGACTTATCTTCGAAGGGCCTAGGTAACGACGCGATGAGTGAGGCACTCAATAGAATCTCCATGTCTCCCTTTACACGCAGAATTGAGAACGCGACGCTTCCTCGACGGTTCACCCAACCCACATTCACCATTTATAATGGCCGGACTGACCCTTTTAAACATGTTAGTCATTTCAATTAGAGAATGGCTATACATTCTAAGAACAAGGCTCTAATGTGCAAGGTGTTTCCGTCCAGTTTAGGGCCTATGGCGATGAGGTGGTTCAACGGTCTGGGGGCAAACTCTGTTGACTCTTTTAAGGAGCTCACATAGGCGTTTGGGTCCCGTTTCATCACGTGCAACCAAGTCCCTCGGCCCTTGGATTCTCTGTTATCTCTATCTATGAGAGAAGGTGAAATGCTAAAAACATACTCGGACAGATATTGGGAAATGTTTAATGAGATTGACGGTGATTTTGACGACGTAGCTGTCAGGACATTCAAGGTCGGCTTACCTACCGAGCATGGCCTAAGGAGGTTTCTAACAGGGAAACCTGTTACTAGTATGCGTCAGCTCATGGATAGGATTGACAAGTACAAAAGAATTGAAGAAAACCAACAGCAGGGAAAAGGCAAAGGTAAGGTTATCCCTCAGGAGAGGAGAAAAATTCAGGTCCAACCGGTATAACAATAGTCAACCCCGAAGAGATTTTGGAGGGCAATCCAGATCCCCAGCCGCCCAGGCCGTCAACACTTTGTTCCGGGAACCAGTCCATCAAGTCTTGGAAAAAATAAAGAATGAGCCATACTTTAGGTGGCCGAGCAAGATGATTGGGGATCCCTCGAAGCGCAACCAAAGTCTCCACTATCAGTACCATCGAGAGAGAGGGCATACAACTGAGGATTGTAGAACCTTGTGGAGTCATCTTCAGCAACTGATCCGAGATGGCAAACTGAAGTAGTTTTTGAGTCAACCTGGTGGGCAGGAGGGTCAGGGGTTCGAGGCAGTACATGTTCGAGGCCCCCTTTGAGCACCATTCACGTTATCCTCGCCGCGCCAGGAAGGACAGGATCTTGTCCATCCAGAGTGATGACGATATACGGGTCATCTGCCGAGGATTCTGAACATGGTCCGAAGAGGGCTAGGATAAGCGTACCGCCAACATTGAGCTTCTTGGACGAGGATATACTCGAGACCATACAGCCACATGACGATGCGTTAGTGATAACCCTCAGGATTGGCGGGTTTGACGTGAAGAGAGTAATGGTGGACCAGGGTAGTAGAGCAGAGATCATATATCCAGATCTTTACAGAGGCCTCAATCTTAGATCGGAAGATTTAGCCAGCTATGATTCACCTCTGGTAGGCTTTGACAGGAAGGTTGTCATCCTGGAAGGACAGATCAGACTGCTAGTTCAGGTCGGCTCGGTGGTGATGGAGGTAAATTTTATAGTTGTGAACGCTTTCTCTTCATACACTGCCATTCTGGCACACCCTTGGCTCCACGCCCTTGGGGCCATTCCATCCATTCTTCACCTCAAGGTAAAATTTCCATCTAGGGATTGGGTTGAAGAGCTCGTTGGGAGCCAATCCGTGGCTAGACAGTGCCTGATGGCTGCCATCAACCACCAGCCTGGAACTGAATCCTTAGCTCAAGTGGATGGAGGTCTATAGCAATCAAAATCCGAGGCCCCACAGCGCGGTACCGTGGCCAAGGATGAGAAGTGTGAGGATTTGGAGAAGGTAGTTATTGGCAATGACCCAGAAAAGTTCTTCCAAATCGGAACTCAACTACCTCCTCGAGATAGGAAAGAATTGGTGAAGTTTCTCAGAGAGAACATCGATGTTTTTGCTTGGAATGCCTACGAAGCTCCTGGGATAGACCCGAGTATTATCTGCCACCATTTAAACGTCAACCCGTTCGTTATCCCTAGAAGGCAGCAACCTCGACGCTCTTCGAAAGATCATTCTGATGCTGTAAAGGAAGAGGCGGTAAAGCTTAAGCGGGCCAGGGCTATTAAGGAGGTGTTTTATCCTGAATGGCTTGCTAACATGTGGTGGTGAAGAAGAAGAATGGCAAGTGGCGAGTATGCGTAGACTACACGGACTTGAACAAAGCCTGCCCAAAAGATCCTTTCCCCATGCCTTGGATCGATCAGTTGGTAGATGCAACCGTGAGACATCCTTGGATGAGCTTTCTGGATGCTTTCCAGGGTTACCACCAGATACCTCTGGCCTTGGAAGACCAAGAAAAAACAGCTTTCGTCACCCCCATTGAGAACTATCATTACAAGGTGATGCCGTTTGGACTCAAGAATGCGAGATCTACTTACCAAAGGATGATGACATGAATGTTTGAGCCGCAGCTGGGAAAGAATATCAAAATCTATATTGATGATATGGTGGTCAAGAGCAAGAAGGAGGCTGAACATATTGGTGACCTCAGGAACATCTTTGAAATTTTGAGAGGCACAAGCTACGACTCAATGCTTCCAAGTGTTCCTTTGGTGCAGGGTCGGGAAAGTTTCTAGGTTATATGGTTACTTACCAGGGAATTGAGGTCAATCCAGACCAGGGAAGTACAGAGATTTACAAGGATGACCGCCACCTTGAACCGATTCATATCTCGGTTGGCGGATAGGTGTAGGCCTTTCTACCAGTTTTTGAACAAATGGAAGAGCTTTGAATGGACCGAGGAATGTGCCTTCGCATTCCAGTAGTTGAAGGAATATCTCTCTCGGCCGCCGATCATGTCCAGACCCAAGGCAGATGAGGTCTTATTGGCTTATGTTGCAATGGCCGCCTATGTAGTAAGCTTGGTGCTGATAAGAGTTGGTAGTGGCATACAAAAGCCTGTGTATTATGTGAGCAAGTCCTTGCATGAGGCCGAGATCAGATATCTGCCACTGGAGAAGGCTATTCTGGCTGTGGTATATGCCACACGCAAGATTCCCCATTACTTCCAGTCACATACTATTGTTGTCCTGACTCAACTGCCACTTAGGGCTTTACTCCGAAGCGCTAATTATACAGGAAGAATTGCAAAATGGGGGACGAAGCTGGGGGCTTATGACATCAAGTATATGCCTCGTACCTCTGTGAAGGGTCAGATTCTAGCCAATCTTGTGGCCGAGTTTGCTGAGACCCCAGTAGAAGAAGATGTGAAAAAATGCAACATGGATTAAAATTCAGTTGGAGTAATCTCCATACAAGGATCATTGCCATGGAAGGTTTATGTTGATGGCGCTTGAAACCTCAAAGGATCTGGAATGGAGCTAGTCCTAATCTCCCCCGAGAAAATTACAATAAAAAAATAGTTAAGACTTAGGTTCTCGGCCACGAATAATGAATCGAAATATGAGGTTCTGCTAGTGGGGATAACCATGGTTCAAAAGATGGGTGGAAAAATCGTGGAAATATTCTCAGATTCGAGGCTAGTGGTGGGTCAAGTACGAGGGGAGTTAGAAGCTCGAGATCCTAGAATGTAGGAGTATTTAAGCCAGGTTAGACATTTACAATCTGGGTTAGAATCTTTTAAATTGCTGCAAATTCCTAAGAGTAGAAATACGCATGCAGACTCACTTGCGACGTTAGCAACCTCTTTGGCATAGAGTCTGCCGAGAGTAATTCTTGTCGAAGATCTCATTAAGCCCTTTGGGTTGGGAAGAGATGTGTTACCCGTTCTTCAGGTGAGGGTAAGTCCTAACTAGATGGATCCTATCCTACTATTCCTCAGAGATGATATCCTACCTGAGAACAAATTAGAGGAGGACAAGATACGAAGAAAAGCCCCTCGGTTCTGGATGTCCGAGGACCAGAAATTGCATAAAAGATCTTATTTAGGACCATATCTACTGTGCATACATCCTGAAGTAGTAGAAATACTCTTGGAAGAATTACACGAGGGAATTTGTGGAAGCCACACAGGAGAAAGATTTTTATCCCATAGGGCTCTCACTTAAGGGTAATGGTGGCCCAACATGCAGAGGGAGGCTCAGGAGTATGTAAAGAAGTGTGATCAATGCCAGAGATTTGCCCCAAATATCCATAAGCCCGGTGGAGTCCTCAATCCTCTGTTCAGCCCTTGGCTTTTTGCTCAGTGAGTTTTGGACATTGTAGGACCTTTCCCCAAAGCGACAGAAAACAAGAAGTATTTATTGGTCAGCACTAATTATTTCACTAAATGGGTTGAAGCAGAACCCCTGGCCAATATCAGGGACGTGGACATAAAGAGATTTATTTGGAAAAATATTGTCACACGATTCGAAATCCCTCACACTCTGGTTTCCGATAATGGACTTCAATTCGAAAGCAAATCTTTCAAGAGGTACTGCTGTGGGCTGGGAATAACTAACAGGTATTCCACTCCAGCTTATTCGCAAGGGAATGGGCAAGCCGAGGCTGTAAATAAGGTCATAGTGAGTGGACTCAAGAAGAGGTTGGATGATTCCAAGGGAAGATAGGTAGAGGAACTGCTACACGTTCTTTGGATGTACCGGACAACACCTCGGAGGTCAACTGGAGAAACTCCTTTCTCATTAACTTATGGGGCCGAGGTTGTTATTCCATTGGAAACTGGTTTCCCAACATTAAGAACGGGCTCCTTCACTGCAAGCAGCAACGATGATTTACTGGAGAGAAGTTTAGACCTAATTGATGAACGGAGAGAAAATGCCATGGTCCAATTAGCACACTACCAGCATAAACTTAAGCAAGGGTATGATGCCAATGTGAAGTTAAGGCCTCTAGCGCCTGGAGATTTGGTACTAAGAAAGGTGGTTGGTTCTGTAAAGAACCCAGCCTGGGAAAAATTGGGGCCCACTTGGGAGGGACCATATCGTATCACATCTACAACAGGAATAGGTGCATACTACCTGGAAGATTTGGAGGACAAAGCTGTACCGCGTCCTTGGAATGTAAACAACCTGAAAATGTATTATTACTAATGAGAACGTACATTATCATATTTGTGTTTGCTACATTGTGGGTGATGTGCAATTACCTCAAATTCAAAGTGTTAAACAGATTCTTAGCTACGTCTGGTTCCTCGGATCATCTGCTTTGGAAAAATTAATACACAATGAAATCTATCTAAGTATCAAACAGATCTTTGGTCATGCCTGGTCCTCAGACCACATACCTCAGAAAAATTGATATCTTCTTACCACAATTCAAAGTGTTAAACAGATCATTAACTACGTCTGGTTCCTCAGACCATCTGCTTTGGAAAAATTAATATTGAATGAAATCTATCTAAGTATCAAACAGATCTTTGGTCATGCCTGGTCCTCGAACCACATACCTCAGAAAAATTGATATCTTCTTACCACGTTTCTAAGTGTTAAATAGATCCTTAGCTATGTCTGGTTTCTCGGACCATCTGCTTTAGAAAAATTAATACTAAATGAAATCAATCTAAATATCAAACAGATATTTGGTCATGCCTGGTCCTCGAACCATGTACCTCAGAAAAATTGATATCTTCTTACCATGATTCAAAGTGTTAAACAGATCCTTAGCTACATTTGGATCCTCAGACCATCTGCTTTGAAAAAATTAATACTGTATAAAATCTGTCTAAGTGTCAAACAGATCCTCGGTCATGCTTGGTCCTCAGACCACATACCTTGGGAAAATCGACATCCTTCTGTCATCACTCTAAGTGCTAAACAGAAACAAAGCAACGCCTGGATCCCCGGATCACATGTTTGGTGGAAATTAACACCCTAAACATCAAGCCAAGTGTTAAGACAGCATTTCAGTCACAGCTGGCTCTGTAAATCATCTACAATACACAAGTTCATCCCTTTTGGTATTCTCCCCAAACCTAAGGTAATCAGGAATTTCTTACCAATTACTTGAACATCAAAAATAGTTTATTGTTCTAAGTAGCAGCTCTATCGTGACGAGCAAATTTAAACAAATGCTCATGAGCATCGCTTAAAGCATTTAATAATATATCTATTTCTATCTATGGATTGATTGTCTTTGTCACACAACTTTTAAAGTTCAAACTATGTGTCGCTGAGATGAAGTTTCAAATAGAATTAGTTCAACTTTTTACGATTCATCTCAAGTGAAAGGATTTTTATCATATGTGGGTTGGCAGTAAAGGTTTTGCTCCAATATTACTCACGTTAGTTAGTCAGTGAAAATACATACTATACTAGCACAAATATGAAAGCCACAATAAAGAGAAATTTAAACATACTTTTCATTAAGGTGAGCCTTTAAATAAGGTAATTTAAGTACAAGGAAAGAATTCCGAATTACAAAAAAAAAAAAAAAAGTTAACTAAACTAAACAAAAACCTATTTCTTCTTAAGTACAATCTTTTCCTTAGGAGGAGGCTGGTTAGTTTGAGCAGCCATAGCCTCTGAGGGTCCTTGTCCCTTGCCTGACGGATCAGCTGAGACAGGCAAAGGAAGGGTAGCCAAAACAATCTCCATCCCCTTGTTGGCTCCTTTCTCAGGGGGATTGTCTTGGATAACGATGGGAAGGCTCGGGACATCCGGAATCACTTCTTGACTAATATTATCTTTTTTCACATTCTCAGGATGTTCCATCACCTCGGACCCCCTATCAGACGGTGCGGAAGTCTTGGCTGCATTACCAGCACCTACCCCTGCCTTCTCGGGAACGGGATCAAGCTGTGGGAAAGAAGGAAATGATGGTCGAATGGCAGGGGATAATACACACTCTCTGCCCTCCTAAGTACAGATGAGGCTTCAACCCCAGCTTGGTTGAGAGCCTCATTCCATACTTGACGACAGTAAGTTCTGCATACCCTGGACACCTCGGCCCTCAGGGCTTCCTCAGTTTCCGCCACCTCTACATCGTATCCTTCTTGCTCAGCTTGATCACGAGCCTTCTCGGCTTTCACCCTAGCCACCTCGGCTTCCTCTAATTTCTTCTTAAGGGCGACAATTTGGGCCTTGGAGGCAGCCAGCTGATCCTCAGTGTTTCGGAGAAGCACTCAGCGATGTCAAGTGCAGCAGCTGCACTTTTTCTCTCTCTCTCTTTCCTCTTCCAGGAGCTTCCTTTTCAACTCCTGTGTGCTCTTCTCTGCCACTTTCAAGGAATCCACGTTGTCGTTGCGCCTTGCCTCTTCCTCCTTCATCTGCCTGTGGCAGTAGTTGATCATCTCCTCCGCCCGGAAGGAGGCTTGAACAGCCTGGCAAGAAGGGAAGTACAGTTTAAAAAAAAAAAAAAAACAACCAACAACAAAAACAACAAATAAACAATGGTAGAAAAACAAGGGAAAATGAAAAGGCCAAAAGAAAGTGTACCATGCCGAGGTATCTCTTCAGGCCGAGGAAGACTTCATGCTTCCATAGGGACCGAAGCTCAGCCATATCTCTGGGAAGCAAAAGAGCTTGCTCCACTGCATCGGCTACATAACCTCCTCTACCCCCTTGGTAGTCCCTAATGGAGGCATTAGCTAGTAGAGGGGCACCATCGAGCATAAGGGCTAGCAGCCATGCCTCCGGAGTAGTTGAAGGGCTGCTCCTCCTCTCAATGTCCCTTTACCCCATTCTGGACTGCTTGGCCACCCTTAGTGCCTCGTCCTCTTGGGTGGAGTGGGTTTTCCCCATATCCACTGGCTCCTTGCCCTTTGCCTCCCTTTTTCTCTTTAGCTCGGCCATTTAGAGTCCAAGGGACTGAGTAAGTGGAGGAGCGGTGGAAGGCACGGAAGGAGGTTTTGTCTGGGACGTCTTGGTCTAGGCATCCTTACCAGGCTGGGACTCTATTAAGTCCATCAGACTTGACCTCGGTTTACACTGAATGCCCATCTCATCGGATGCAAACAAGAATGAAGATGCAGAGTCAAAAGTCGGAACCTCCGAAGATAAACTTTGATTGAAGACTTCAAACTCGTCTTCAAACTTAGAGATGTCCACTACGTCTTCCTCTTCTCTGGGGGTTGGCTGGGCTGCTAGTGTAGCTTCCTCGGCGTCTTGTTGGGAGGATACCTCTACTTTAGGAATGGCTTCTAAGATCAGACCGGTAGTGAGAACCTTTCCTAGGACAAGGCCGGGAAGCAGAAAGCCTGGAGCCGCTATGCTTATCTGTTGCAAGCGCGGATCTCAGGTCTTAATTATGCACTTCAGCGCTTGGAACGCAGTGGAGATGGGTGTGTAGTTCAAGATGATGTGGGCCGCTCTCAGTTAGCCGTCCGAATGTGTAAACACCTCGGACCTTAGAATGTTATCCAAACTCTTTTGATTTACAAGACTAAGGTGGGGGATGGCTGAGTTTTTATCTGCCAAATCAACAAAGAGAAACGACTCGTCAGCCAGGAACATATTAAATCGAAAATATTGTCAAGTACTAGTAAAAAAAAAAAGGGTAATAACAAATAAATAGGCGTAACCAACTTGATAACCATAAACCTAGACTTACAAACCCCACCTGGTTTCCCCTCCCTCGTTGGGCAGTGGAGGCCATTGTGCCAATCACCCGATACGATCAGGAAATCCTTGTTTAGACCCTTATTTGACTCGGGAAGACACTAGATAATCCTACCCTCAGGGTATCTAGACTTTAGATAATACCCCTGACCCTTGAGGTGGTGGAGGTTGTAGACCCAATTGACATCATGGTGGGTCAATCCTGGACCTAATTTTTCATTCAAGACATCCACGCAGCCTAGAATCCTAAACACATTAGGCGCGCACTGAGTGGGTGCTAGCCTATGAACTATAAGGTAATCCCTCATAACCATACCCATAGGAATCATCATTCCTCTCTCTATAAAGGCGATCATTAGGACAACAACCTCTCCTTCCTGCCTCTTCTTGTGTCATTCACCCTCTTTACAGTACCTAATTCCTACCCCAGGAGGAATCCCATATCGAACTCTAAAGCTTTCTATGGCATCCCCCGAATCTACCAAATGTTTAAACCTACCCATTTTTAGAAGGGTTCAAAAAGATCTAAAAAAGGTTGAGGAAAGAAAAAACGAAGCCGAGGAGAGAAGAAATACAAAGAACAAGAAATAATATGAAAAGAGAAAAATTTAAAGACCTTTGAAGACTTACAGAGGTAAAGAAATCTCCTCGGACAAGCTTTGGTATTTGTAAGGACACGAGTGAAAAGATTGTTGACAGATTCGGTGTATGTGCGCTAGAGCTAAATGAATGTTAAAGTAAGACAAGAGATTGACTAAGGAAGATACTTATATCGAAAAGACAGTCAAAAGTGGGAAAAATCCCGTCCATGCCCCCACAGAAACCCCTAGCTGTTCGATTCGCATCAAGCCGTAGAATGTGCAAGACACGGAGGCTTAAGAATTAAATGAGGGCGCGTCTCGAGAGCCGCAACGCAAGGAATGTGTCTCGGGTAGTTAAAAAGGCACTTCTATAAGCAAAAGTGATCCGAAGTGAGCACATAGCAAGTGTCGCAACGTCGAAATCCTCCTTTCCGTCCGAAGATCCAGAAAGAAGTATCTCAAGGGGCTATTGTAGAGTTAATGGGCCAAAAATTCTTGATCCCTGTGTATGTTGGGCCGTCTTAGTTCAGTGGGCCGAGAATTCATTATCCTTGTACACGTTGTACCCAAAACCCAGGTCGAGGACTAAGGCTAGTCCGAAGATGGTTTAATTTAGCTTAGAAAATGTGCATTGAAGGTGAAGGGGTTAAATGAGAACTTAACGACTCTGGAAGTTGTACCGAGGATAAACGTCACCTCATATTACTGAAGCTAGGAAGAGTCTTAGAGTCGGTCGTTCAGGAAGACAGCCCTCGAGGACTCTGTAGAACTGGGCAAGTATTGCGGAAGAATGTGGCAAGAAGAGATCACAAAAATATTAAGGAAAAAGGTTGTCACCCCCGCATTGAATGCTCTGCAACTAATCCTCTGACCGCATTTATGTGGAGAAGACCTCTGAACAATGATTTCCAGCCTTCCAGCTATCACCGAATGACTTCTAAAAAAGTTGGGATGGGACAGGTATCAACAAGAGTCATCAAATGTGCACATGGAAGGCAAAGAGAAGGAGAAGAAGGAGTATAAAAGGAAGAGAGGAAAAAAGAGAAAGGAGAGGGGAGACACAAAGAATTAATCTTGTATCCAAATCTAGAACAAATATACTTCAAACTGATCTCCTCGGATATATGTCGAGGACCATTTTTTAAAGTTAAACCCTTCTATTTCTTTCTCATAGCGATCCAAACCCACTTCACCGTTTGCTTGATCTAAGTTAGCCCAGCTTTCTTTACCTACTCTCTACAAATTCATTGTTATTGGGCCTTTTAGGTTGATCCATCCACTTTTAGGCTATTGCACCAAAAGTGTATCCTTACAGAAACTATCATAAATTTTCAATTTTCATATTTCTATACAAAATAGAGTAATGCTACAGACACAAACTATTTTACAACATTTTTACAAACTGCTAATATGGCTTTAATATTTTCCAAATAGTTATTGTAAGTAAAAATATAATGTTAGTGATAGACCCATATTAGAACTAGTAAAAATTTGCTACATCAGCAATTTGTAAAAATGTTGTAAAATAGTTTGTGTTCGTAGCATTACTCTACAAAATAATAGAGAAAACATCATTTTTGATAAATAATATAAAATCATATTTTATTAAACCCAGTGTAACTTTCAATTATGTTACACCACCTAAGTAATTTTTATTTAATTAATATTTCAAAAATATTATCGTTAAATTACATGTTCTCTATATGCTAAATATTTATACCACTGCGCACCCTTGACGTGATGGTCATTCTACAAGTACAAAATGGGGTGGAGACGGGGTGCAAGGGGTCAAGGTTCACACACATATACACTTAGTATAAGTTAGAATATAATTTCTATCTTGTAAAAAAAATCTATTAATAAGTATCATAATAATATATTTAATAGTTCCATTTAAAAACACAATCATAATAATACCCATTAATAAATATCCTAATCCTATTTAATATCTCATACATAAGCACAATCAAAATAACTGTGTGTCAATAACTATCATAAAGTTTCAATTTTCATGTTTCTATACAAAATAATAGAGAAAACATCACTTTTGATAAATAAAATAAAATCATATTTTATAAAACCTAGTGTAACTTTCATTTATATTACACCACCTAATTACTTTCTATTTAATTAATATTTCAAAAATATCACCGTTAGATTACATGTTCTCTATATTCTAAATATCTATATCACTACGCACCCTTAGTATGATGGTCACTCTACAAGTACAAAGTTCTTATGAGGTGGGGACAGGGTGCAAGGGGTCATGGTTCACACACATATATACTTAGATTAAATTATAATAGAATTTATATCTTGTATCAAAAAAAAAATCTATTAATAAGTACCATAATCATATATGTGGGCAACAAAAAGTGAAATAGAGGATTTATGATTGTATCGTGATCCAATTACTATTTGCTCATACAATAAATTTATAGAGATGGAATGTAAGGTCAACATTACTTATTATAAGACAAAAGATGAAAATCCGATCAAAACTACGTGTATAGTGATTAATATTCAACTGAATATAGCTTAGAAATTGCCAAGTGTTGGTCCTTGGGTTTAGTCCGAGCATGGTATTACAATTTGACAATTTTTCTCTCTTTTTCTCTCTCAAAACTAGGCCTCCTCTTGATTCAGATGCTTCTTGACTTTATATAACTTAGCAAATATGCATCTAGATCTTACATTTAGGGGGTCATGATCAAACTTTCTTAATACTTATTCCATCAAAACCTTACTAGAAGGTTTTTACACCAGAATATTAGCTATGGGAACACTGTTCATGGTAATTTCTCCATTAATTCGGTCACCTAAGTAATTGCAGTGCATTTAATGCGAAGGGAATGGCTGCCTTGTCCTTTCTTTTTTCTTTTCTTCCTTGTCCAATACCAAGTTACTTTTGTCCCCCTTAGGATTGCACCGTACTCCATTCATTCCTGATTCTCGACCTTCCGAGGTGAAGTAGGAGCCCTCGGCACCCTTATCAACGTCAACATTCCGAACTCCTTATTAATTAAATAAGTTCTTTCTAAGGATACTTCACGAAGTTCCTCTCCTCGGAAATGCCCTTGCCTATTTTGTTAACTTCTTTGGATCCTCATCCCCCACAATATATTTAAGGCAAAAAACCCCTTTTCGTCCCTATATTTTCACGCGATTCCCACTTTGGTCCCTAACTTTTTTTTCCACCGCTTTTAGTCCCTATTCTGAAAAACGCGTCTTGTTTTAGTCCTTTCCGTCAGTGCCCTAACGGCCCCATCTTACGTGGCAGACGGAAATATTAAAATAATAATAAAAAATTTATTTTGGCATTAAAAAATGCCACATCAGCATATAAATAAAAAAAATTATTAATTTTAACTAAATAAAAAAAATTAAAAACGGAATTAAAAACTAAAAATTACATGAATTAAGATCTAAGTGTGTTTTGAACAAGAACAATAAGAACACAAACCCAAATCTAAGAACACAAACCCAAAAATTAAAATCCAAAAACTAAAAATCTCAAAATCACCATTTTCTCAAAGCTAGTAAAATCATCAAATCCTAAAGCCCTAAAATACCAAATCAATCCAAAAATACAACAAAACCAATCCAAACAAAAAAAAATCTCAAACTCAGGAAAACCATCTCAATCAAGCAAACCCAGCAAACCCAACTCAAACATAAGTCTTGGTCGATCTTGGTCAACGTAAAACTTGAACCGGAAAACCGAATTCAAGCTCCAAAAAATTCAACAAATTAATGGTACCTGCCAACAAGTCCATTAACCATGACGAGAAGGTGGTCCGGGAGCACCCCAAAGGAGACTCGGAAGACGTCCTCGCCGCCGCAATCGGCCTCGACCTTGATGACACCCTTGCTGTCTTTGCCCTTGAAGCAACCACCGCCAATCTTCCTCAACACCTCCATGCTCTTACCGGAGCTTCTCGCCGTCGCCGCGAAAAGCCTCCAAGTCGGAGACGAGAATCCAAACCCTATGCTGAATAAAAACGCCAATTCGCTTTGGATCGGTTTGGAAAATGCGAATGCGAGTGACGATGATGATGATGATGAAGCTGCTGAAGCAGTTAGAAGAGGAGAAGTTGCGGCGATCATGGAACGAAGAATGTGAAGAAAAAAAAAAGGAATGTCAAAAAGGAAATGGATCGTGTGTGTGTGTGAGATGATTTTTCTGAGTTTGGGATTTTTTTTTTTTTTTGGATCAATTGTGTTGTATTTTTGGATTGATTTGGTATTTTGGGACTTTAGCATTTGATAAGTTTGCTGGGTTTGAGAAAATTGTGATTTTGAAATTTTTAGTTTTTGGAATTTAATTTTTGGATTTGTGTTCTTAGATTTAAGTTTGTGTTCTTATTGTTCTTGTTCAAAACACACTTAGATCTTAATTCATGTAATTTTTAGTTTTTAATTCCGTTTTTAATTTTTTTTTATTTAGTTAAAATTAATATTTTTTTTTATTTATATGCTAACGTGGCATTTTTTAATGCCAAAATAAATTTTTTATTATTATTTTAATATTTCCATCTGCCACGTAGGACGGGGCCGTTAGGGCACTGACGGAAATGACTAAAACGAGACACATTTTTCAGAATAGGGACTAAAAGCGGTGGAAAAAAAAGTTAGGAACCAAAGTGAGAATCGCGTGAAAATGTAGAGACAAAAAGGGAGTTTTTCGCCTATATTTAATTGTTCCATTTAAAAACACAATCATAATAAATACCCATTAATAAATATCCTAATCCTGTTTAATATTTTATACACAAGCACAATCAAAATATATGTGTATTAATAACTATCATAAATTTTCAATTTTCATATTTCTGTACAAAATAATAGAGAAAACATCACTTTTTGTTAATGTTTACACCATTCAATAACTTAATTGGTTTAATATTTAAAATTATGGTTTTGGATTACTTACATACTTATTATCCTTAATACGCATGTAAAAAATACACAAGTCAAATTTCATGTTAAACATATGTTATTTACTATTAATACAAAAGGTTACACCTCTCAAAAATTTTAATTGGTTTAATATATTAAAATCATGGTGTTGGATGACATATATTCTCATTATCCTTAACACACATGTAAAAAAAATGCATATGTCAAATTTCTATCAAACAAATGTTATTTACTATTTGATATGAAAAGTTACAATACTTAATAACTTTTAATGTGTTTAATATATTTATAATCATGGTATTGGATGATGTACATTCTTAATACGCAAGTGAAAAAAAAAACATGCATGTCAAACCAATGTTATTTACTTTTTTTTTTTTTATAATTTGATTGTTCCAATGAGGAAGAGGGATTCATGCTATTCACTATTTGATTAGTACAATAACTTTTTTTTTTAAATGAACTTAGAAATAAAAAAGCAATGTGATCTTCTATCAATAATTTACATATTTCAACTCATTTTGATAACATATAATATATATATATATATATATATTGAAATCAATTCTCGCCCTAGCTGCTCTCTGAGTTGCCCTAGCCGCTCTCTGAGTTTGCTAGAACGTAGAACCATATTATCTTCTCCGGAATGATAACTCCTCCCCTCTGCTAATCATCCTTAGCAGTAGGTTCCCTCTTAACCTCCGTTCCTATCACGTGTGGTCCTCCTTTCTCTTTTACACTTTGATCTAGCGTTACCCCATGGATGATATTCTTTACGATTGGAAAAAACTCTCATTGACAGAGGAGGAAGATACAAGACTCAGTCTGTCAAAGTCCAAAAACCTACGCAGCAAGGAGTTTGTTTTGGCTGCAAAATTTCTCACAAAGAGAGCCCTTAATGTGGAAGCAATAGGTCGCACTTTCAAGCCCCTATGGAGAGCCAAAAAGGAGTTCAAGGTGCGCGAAGCAGGAGACCATATTCTTCTGTTTGTTTTTGAACTCGAATCAGATGCAGAACGGGTCCTCGCCAACGAACCTTGGACCTTCAATAAACATGTTGTCCTGTTACAAAGATTTGATGGGTCTACACCGGCGAGGTATTTGAGATTCACAAAGCTGAAAATCTGGGTGCAAATACACGGATTGCCAATGCGTATGCTTGACTCAGAGACAGCGATTGAATTAGGAGAAACACTCAGCCAGGTAGCACCATGTGAGAACTCTAATGAACTAGTGGGGGGTGGTTTCCTATGTGTTCAAGTGGAGATCGATGTATCAAAGCCTCTGTGCCGAGGTCGACGGATAGCATTAGATGTTAATAAGGAGATCTGGGTTTCTTTCAAATATGAGAAACTCCCCAACTTTTGCTATTGGTGTGGACTGATCTTACATGATGGGAAGGATTGTGAAGTCTGGCTTGCAAACAAGGATTCAGGAAAAACAAAGTCTCAGGAATATGGACCGTGGCTGAGAGCTTTGCCGTACAATCCGGGGAAATCTCCTTTCATTGTGGTTCCTGGAATGGGAGATGGTTTAGGTGGAGACCCAAGATCTGCTCAACGCCAAAATAACGCAAAGGCATCTGAAACGGCAGTCAAAAACACTGGTGAAAACTCAATGCGATCAGACTCCGGTGAGAAGGACGACGCTGACCTGAGGAACGGAACAAACTTGGAATCGCGTGATCAAGGGGAGCAGACCACGCTGAATAGCCGAGAATATTGCAACCCAAACTCTGAGGTATCTAATTCTAATTCCACTTTAACTTCCTTCCTTACTGATAATGCTGACTTTGAAACGCAAATACAGGAAATAGACTATGAAATTAGAAAGTTTGACAAGTGTGGAGCCCACGTGGGAAATACTTCAACTGGTGTATCACAAGTCCCACCAATCAGTGAGAAGCAACTAGCTCCTTCCATGCAAACACTAGTAAATTAGGAGCAGCCACACCACGTGACAGAAAACTCCCCACCATCTAATCAAGGAAGCAAAACTTTACGCACGTGGAAAAGATTGGCAAGAGAAAATCCTATGGAGACTGACCCACCACAGAGTTCCATGGTACAAAAGAGAAGCAGAGATGAAGAAGTAGAGTATCTTCCTGAGTTACCCACCAAAAAAACACAGGTTTCAAAGGGAGAAAGTCAGAACAGTCCAATGGCAGAGGCTGCTCAGCAGTCCCGCCAAGCGCAATGAGTCTTCTAGTTTGGAACTGTCGCGGGCTTGAGAACCTGCGCACAGGAAAGGAGCTTGAAGTAGTGGTTCGAGCAAAAGATCCCTCCGTTGTGTTTTTAGCCGAAACATGGGCGGATGAAGCTAGGCTAAAAGAAGTTCAAAGAAACATCAGGTTTGATAATATGTTTTATGTTGGAAAAAACCCTAGAGGTGGTGGGGGTTTGGTTCTTTATTGGAAAAATTCCATTGATGTTCATGTGGATTCTTTCTCCAAATACCACATTGATTCTATAATTAATAAAGGTAGTGATGAAGCATGGAGATTTACAGGTTTTTATGGTGAACCGGTTACACACAAGAGAATTGAAGCATGGAATAAACTGAGGTTGCTCAATACTAGACATAATCTCCCTTGGCTTTGTTAAGGGGATTTTAATGAAATCACAAGAAGTTCAGAGAAATTGGGAGGAAATAGTAGAAGCCAGACTCAAATGCAACTTTTCCGGGATGTTATAGATGAATGCGGATTTCTTGACCTTGGTTATGTGGGAGACCAATTTACTTGGAGAAAACATTTTGCAGACGGACATTCATTGTGGGAAAGATTAGACCGTGGGTTGGCTAACCATGAATGGTTCATGAAGTTTACAGGCACAAAAATCCACCACCTGCACTCTGATTCTTCAAATCACTCCCCATTGTGGATCACCTTGGATGGTCTAGACATTCCATCCTTTGCTAAACCTTTTAGGTTCGAAGAAATGTGGCTCTCTGACCGTGGGTGTTCAAATATTATTGAGGCGATCTGGATGCCAAGGGGAGAAGAGGAAGATCATGACCACGTTATGCGCAAAATTGATAAATGTGGTAAAGAACTTCGCAAATGGGAGCGGGACTGCTTTGGGAATGTCAAACTGATATTGAGCCGGAAGAGAAAGGACTTAAAGGAGGCCGAAGAATTAGCCATGAGAACTGGAAATAATCAGCATGTTCGTGTGTTGCAAAAGGAGATAGCCGAATTGGTTGATAAAGAAAATAGACTTTGGTTCCAAAGAGCAAAGGTCATGTGGGCTAAATTTGGGGACAGAAATTCAAAATTTTTTCATAGCCATGCGTCTCAGAGGAAGAGGAAAAATTTGATCAGAAAATTGAAAGATCCAAATGGCCAAGTGGTGGACACCAAGGAAGACATAGCTGAATGTCTGGTACACTACTACCAGGACCTTCTTCAGTCAAACAATCAACAATTCTGTTCCGCGGCTACTAATTTCATTCATAGAGTAATTACCGAGGACATGAATTCCATGCTCTCATCTGAATTCACTCGTTTGGAGGTTGAACAAGCCATTAACCAAATGGCCCCTCTAAAGGCACCCGGACCCGATGGTATGCCTCCTCTTTTTTATCAGCATTATTGGAACTTAATTGGACATGATATCTCTAACTCTGTGTTACACTATCTTAATTCTGCTACTTTACCTAATCAGATCAATCACACATTTATAACTCTCATTCCAAAAAAGAAAAATCCTGAATTTGCCTCTGATTTTAGACCTATCAGTTTGTGTAATGTATTGTATAAAATTTTCTCAAAAGTGCTAGCAAATAGACTTAAGAAAATTTTGCCTAATATTATTACTGAGAATCAGAGTGCTTTCACAAAATGTCGCCTTATCTCTGATAATATTCTGGTAGCTTTTGATTCTCTACATAGTATGCAGAAGCACACAGGGAAGGATGGTTATATGGCCATCAAGCTCGACATGAGCAAAGCATATGACAGAGTGGAATGGGATTATCTATCTTCAATTTTGGAGAAAATGGGCTTCAACGAGCATTGGATCCACCTTATGATGCTATATGTCAAAAACGTGACATATTCCATATTGGTTAATGGGGAACCCAAAGGCATGATCACTCCAACAAGAGGCATTAGACAAGGAGACCCACTCTCACCGTTTCTATTCTTACTTTGTACTGAGGGTCTTAATGGGCTGATCAACCAAGCCTCTTAACAGGGCCACATCAAGGGTTATAGTCTGTGCAGAAATAGTCCTCGACTAACTCACCTTTTGTTTGCAGATGATAGCTTGTTGTTTTGCAGGGCCACCATTGAGGAGTGTCAAAGAGTTTTGGACATATTGGAAATTTATGGGAGATGTTCAGGCTAGCAGATTAACCAAAGCAAGACTACAATCTTCTTCAGCAAATCTATTAGCGATGACACTAGAAATCAAATAAAGCTGGCAATAGGGGTTCCAGAAATTGTTCAGTATGAGAGATATTTGGGTTTACCATCACTGGTGGGCAGAAACAAAAAAGCAAGCTTCAACTATATAAAGGAGCGAGTCTGGAAAAAATTACAGGGATGGAAGGAGAAACTCCTTTCGCAAGCTAGAAGGGAAATTTTAATCAAAGCAGTTGTCCAAGCTATTCCTACCTACACTATGAGCTATTTCAAACTCCCTTTGGGTCTCTGCTCAGAAATCGAAAGCCTGATACGAAGATTTTGGTGGGATCAGAAAGGTGAAAGGAGGAAAGTTCATTGGATGAAATGGGAAACACTTTGCCTCCCAAAAAAGGAAGGAGGCATGGGCTTCAAGGACCTAGCCAACTTCAATGATGCTCTCTTGGCCAAGCAAGCTTGGAGATTACTTCACAATAAGGACTCCCTCTTCTATAAAGTCTTTAAAATGAAGTTTTTTCCAAATTGTAGTTTTTGGGAGGCTCAAGAATCTAGCACCGATTCACATGCCTGGAATAGCATTTTAAAGGGAAGAGATGTTCTACTCAAGGGGGCAAGATGGAGGATTGGTTGTGGAGAGGCCGTAAGCATATGGAATGATGCCTGGTTACCATCTTTGGAGCATCCACGAGTCTTATCTGATATCGTTCCAAGCTTTGAAGATGGGAGAGTTTTTGACCTCATCAATCCGATCACAAGAACATGGGAATCAAATTTAGTGCATGGATTATTGTCACCGGAGGAAGCTGCCTTGGTTCTCAGCATCCCTTTGAGCCGCACTCTTGTGGAGAACAAGATCATTTGGCCCTTCACCCTTTCAGGTAAGTATTCTGTAAACTTGGGCTCAAAATTTCTAACTAAACTCAATTGTGTGCAGGTTCCTACAGCCAACCAGCAGCGGCAAAGTGGCATTTGGAATCAGATCTGGGGGCTCAACGTCCCTAATAAAGTGAAGCATTTCATGTGGAGAGTGTGCAAGGAAGCTGTACCATCAAAGCATAACTTAGTGAGGAGGAAGATTTTAATGGAAGATAAATGTGAGCAGTGTGGTGTGGAGTCTGAAACGGTAATCCATGCAGTATGGGAATGCGCCATGCTTGATGAAATATGGGAGGCCGTTCCAGGTTTTGAAGATCGGAGACAATATGCAATCTCAAACACTAGAGACCTGATTAGTGTGCTTCATGAGAAAAGGAAAAATTTGGAGCTAATGGCCATGGTGATATGGACGATTTGGTATCGACGCAACCAACTCCGAGTCAGTCCAAATGATTTTCCTAGATCACAAGTCCTCCAACAAGCCACTCAATCTTTGATTACCTTCCAACAAAACCAACAATCCATTAGTCAGCCCTCAACAACGCCACGACCTCAGCCTCGTACACAATGGAGTCCGCCTCCACCGAATTGTCTTAAACTGAATTTCGACGAAGCCATTTTTCCAGAGTTGGGCAAGGCTGGACTGGGAGTAGTCGTCCACGATAGTCAAGGAAGTGTGATTGCCTCGCTGTCAGAACAAGCCCCTTTGCCATTCTCAGCGGATATAGTGGAAGCCATGGCAGCAGCAAGGGCGCTGGTCTTTGCAAAGGAACTGGGCATAACTGAATTTGTACTTGAAGGAGATTCGGAAGTAGTGATTACCTCCCTCCGAAGCAAAGATGCCTCATTCTCTTCGTTTGGTCACCTTTTGGAGTCAGCAAAATCCATTATTGGCTCAGATACTTGCATTAAGTTCTCCCATGTACGTAGAAGTGGAAATAAAATAGCTCATAACCTAGCTAGACATGCAAGAAATGTCAGAGGTTTGTCAGTGTGGGTGGAGGATGTTCCACAACACTTAGTTGATGTACTCTATGCCGAGCTTGACTAATTTTATAATAGTAGTAGTATTCTTTCTCAAAAAAAAAGTTGTGTATCAAAAAAAAAAAAAAAAACAATCAAAGTTGTAGTAGCCAAAATTTGTGCTATGTCATTAAAAACGGTTTAATGGGTTAGTACATTTATTTTTACTTTTTAATTATATCTAATATTTATATAAAACAAATTTCATAGTTATGTTTCTAAAATTTATATGAGAAACAATTGATTAGAAATATGGTATTTTTACTTGAGTTTCATTACTTTGACAACAATTGAAATAGAAATTAAGCAAAAGGGGAAAAAAAAACATATTTAAGAAAACATGCAATCAAGAATATATAAAAAATTATTGTGTACTTCACATAGTGGAAATAAATTAAATATTTTTCAATTCACTTAAGAAATAAGTTCATATTCCTAATTATAATAACAAAAAAAATTTACATTTATCTTCTTTGCAAGGCATGTTGTATAATTAGGATTAATTTCCTAAATATTATAACTCATAATGAGTATTATACCTAATTTGTAAAGTACTTTTTTTATAAAAATCTTCGAAATGAATTTATAGTGTATATATGCATCACGCAAGACATTGGCTAGTTGGTTGAATGGAAAAGATTGTGTGCTAAGAAAGCCTTAGTGTTCTGTACGTGTGTGCAAGTTATACACTAAGAAATTGTCTTTTCTTTGTGGATTTTAAATTTTTAATGGCTAAAAAACAAAACAATATGATTTAGTGTATACTAAAACATATTGTTTTGTTTGTTAGCCATTAAAATCCACAAAGAAAAGACAATTTCTTAGTATACACTTTTTAAGTTTTAATAACTTGCAAACGCTTTGAATTATACGCTTTTTAAGTTTTAGTATACACTAGTGTATATTAGTTCTAGCAAAGGCTTCAAGGGTTATATTAATGGCTAATATAACCTTTGAAGTGTTTGTTAGCCATTAAAATCTTTTGGACACCCCCATCGGGAATATGTTAGGTATTTTTAACATTATATATAGTTGTAGTCTAAAAATTGCCTAGCTAAAGAAAGCAAAGATGAGTTCTGAAACATTCTTTTTCTTTTTTGAAAAAAAGTTCTGAAACATTCTTGATAGTATTAGTTTGTATATCAATTCTAGAAGGCAAAAAAAACTCTCTATATTGGATTGGAGTTCATGCGTAGATAATACTGACAAAGTTTCCTCTGTCATGGATAACATTAAACTTGAGCATGGATATAAAGTATGTATACGAAAGTTTAGCCAAACAAAGTAAATTAGCATGACAAACTTTTTTTTTTTTTTCTGGTCCAGTTCAAAACCGGTTTTGATTATTCAATCTCAAGTTAATTAAAACCCTTGTCATGTGGTCTAAAAATTGCCATGGAGCTCAAATGTACAAGAATTTTTTTTTTTTTTTTTGGGTAGCTGAATAAACTTATAAACTTTTAAAAAAGGAATATGCTATATATAGTAACAAAAGCCCATCATGTGACTTTTATAGCTTGTGATCACCGCAAATTTTCTAGATTTGGGATGGTCGGCATGGAATGGAAAAGGTAATTACTTTTTGAGGTACTCTGGGTCCGTGTGGCTTTGGCCAATTGTCAATTGCCTTTCTCTTTCCCTTTTTTTGTTGGCTAGACATCTTAGCTACGTCTTCCTTGATAGAGATCGATGCTATAAAGTGCTTTACAACCAAATGATTTGGTTGAGCAATGCTACGTGCACAACAAATTTCACTATTATCATTACTTTATGACATATTAATTACAAATTATCACATCATCCTCATCACGTGTAAAATTTGTTATCAAATTCTTATTGTTGTACTTTTTGCATTTGGTCACCTTTTGCACTTGATCACTTCAAATTCATTGCATTTTACGAACGTGTCCTTCAAGTCCGAAAGGCGATGGTATGACCCAATAAAACAGAAAAAAAAAAGGTACCTTTTGCATGGTATTTATTAAAAAAAAATTAATAAAAATGAATAATTTTAAAGTTAAATGTATGGAAAAAACTAAAACCTAACTTATTTTTAAAAAAATTGAAAGTTAGATTATTTATAAAATAAAATGAAATAAAACTTTAGATAAAAAAAAAAGTTAAAAAAAAAGAAGCAAAAAGCCTTTTATCTCTACCACATTTAGTACCTTGGATAGGTACCACTTGAACTAAAGAGATCAAGTAGGACACAAATTATAGTAGTATTTTTATGATTTTCTAATTTTGTATAACAACTATACCCGATTGGTGTCTGGTTTTAGGTATAACCGGGCCGTCTAATTTTTAAAATCATGCATATATGTGGCAGTTTTCAAATTTAGTAGTAGTATATAAAATCATCAAAACAACCCTAGAAGTTACAAGCAACAACAAGAATCAAACCAAGCGTCATTCAAGTCTAAAGAGAGAGAGAGACACACACATGATGAAATAACTGCGGGTAATCTCAAGTATAAATAGAGGAATTTACAGGAAATGGACACCGCTCTCTACTGATAAACTTGCTTATACAAAAGTCATTCCCTTTTAATTGTAGTTCATTAGTAATTAAATTCTCTTACTTTGTAGGGCTTTAGAAAATGACAGTGCCAATAAGTTACTCCTTATAATATGTTACTTTAATTAATCTTTTTTATACAAGTTTCATTTAGTTTTTAGTACATAATCATTTTTATTTTATTTTATCTTTAATGCATTATCATTGGGCTCATTTGATGTTTAGTATGTTTACTTAGCCATCAATCTAATTATTGCTTAAATTTTTTAGGCACCAATTTTTTTTATTAACAAAAAATCTTAGCATAATTATCAATTACTTAATTTCCTGGAACTAAGCAGCATTGGATTTCACTTGGACTTTAGCCATTTAGGTTTGGTACGTGTTAACTTTGAATTTTAATTCTCTTGCTTTGGCATAGTTCACAATTACTAGCATCTTCTCCATTAATCTTAAAATTCCTCTTAATTAAGGCAATACCCAACCACATTGTTTAAGAAACAAAGTCAAATAGCTGATCCAAATCCATGATACACCAAATCAAAACTTGGCAAAAGTCATCAATCAACCTGTAATCACATCAAGCAGGTAAAAATTAAAATCATATCAAACAAGTGCAATTGTTTGACTCAACTTGATTGTTCTTTGGAATTGGGTAGGCTGAGCTAGGTAACCCCAGGTAGACTGGTGGTTGGGCCGAGTAAGTATTAGAAGTTGGACTAGTGCCAATTATATCCATATCAATATCCAACCTCAAAGCCCATATCAAGCACACTCTTGGCTAGTCTGGGCTTCACCAGATTCAGAAGAAAATTGGGCCTACCATCATTTTCATTACAAAAAGGCCCAAATATATACTAGCTTGTCTTAAGCATTTTCGGCCCTGTCAAAGAACCTTCTTGGGCCGAAAAAAAAAACCTTGCGAATTCATTGCAAAGCAAGTCTGGAAATATTGGGCTGTTTTTTTTTTTTTTTTTTTGAGATAGTTCTAACCTATTATGTCCGTTCTTGGTAATTACTTTTTATCATCATATTAAGACATTAATTAGTTTTTCTAAATTTTGGGTTGTTATTTTTTTTTTTTTTTTTTGAGAGTTTCAACTTATGTCGTACGCTCCTGATAATAGCTTTTTATTATCAGACCAAGACATTAATCAGTTTTTGATATAGGCGAAGATTGAACCCCAGGTCTCTAATAAAACTATCAAAAACTTTACCAGTTGAGCTAACTAGAACTTACTTGGGCTGTTATTTGTTTCAATAGATTCTGGATTTTTTGCAGGCAAAAAAAGAAAAATTAAGAATTAGGCGCAGGTAGGCTAGGGGATTTCTCAAGTCCTTGCTAGGGAGATAAATAACATTATATGCGGACTCTAAATTTAGGCTTCGCCAATAGCCCATTAAAAAGCACTGGCTCAGCCCGTTCAGAGCTTGATTTGGGCCAATGTTAGCCTACATGAAAAACGAAAAAAATTTCCTATTATAAACAACCATAATTAGCACAATTCTTTATCATCCATTATGTTGGATTTTTGGGTTTTAAGAGTTACGCATCAACCAATTAAGTGTCCGTTTGGCATGATTAATTTTACGAACTTATTTTACTATTCAGCTTATTTTTGCTACTATTTATAGGTCTCACTATACTATTTCAGCTAACTTTTATCGTTGTCTACAGTACTTTTAGAAAAAAAATTTTCAATTTTAGCAAAATAAGTAAATCTCAAACAAACCTTAAGTGTGTGCATTTAGCTCCAGCTTATTTTACTATTTAGCTTATTTTCGCTACTATTCATGGGCCCTACTGCACTTTTTGGCACTATTCATAGATCTCACTATATTATTTCAGCTAATTTTTACCTTTATCTACTATACTTTCAGTAAAAAGTTTTCAGTTTCAGTAAAATAAGCAAATCCCAAACAAACCTTAAGTGTTCTTTTGGGAATAGCTTATTTAGCTGAAACTGAAAACTTTTTACTGAAAGTACGATAGATAAATGTAAAAATTAGTTGAATAGTGCAGTGAGACCCATGAATAATACCAAAAAGTGTAGTGGGACTCATGAATAGTAGCAAAAATAAGATAAAAGTGAAGATAAGTTGAAAAATTCAGCTCATACCAAACAAACCCTAAGTGCGTTTGTTAGACATGCATATGTGAAACCCATATGCTGAAACTGAAAAATTGAAAATACTATAGATAAAGGTAAAAGTTACTGAATATTATGCGGCACCCAAAGAAACTAAAACTGAAAAAATTTTGCTGAAAGTACTATAGATAAAGGTAAACGTTAGTTGAAATAGTATAGTGAAACCCATGAATAGTACCAAAAAGTGCAGTAGGACCCATGCATAGTAGCAAAAATAAGTTAAATAGTAAAATAAGTTGGCAACCAAACAGACACTAAGTAGCCTCTTTGTTTTTGTTTTGTTTTGTTTTTTTGTTTTTCTTTTTTTCTTTTTTTAGGAAATAGCCTCTTTGTTAGACATGCATATAATATGTTAAAAAACACCAGTAAATCCAAAAGTTTAAATCATAAGTTTCCGTTCAATTATATTATATTAACCACTTAATTTTATCTTTATCATCTAATGTGAATTCTAATTAGCTTAAATAGTAAAGTTTTTTATGATTAAATAAAAAATCTGAGATTCAATCCCCACTTGTAGCAAAAATTGATTGGTGTTTTGGTGATGATAAAAAGCAAATGTAAAGTCTCACTCTATTTTTTTTTTCTACGGTACTTTTAGCACACAAAAAAAAAAAAAAAGCAACCTATTTTATTTAAATTTTTACTTTTATCTACAATACTTTTAACAAAAAAGTAGATAAGTCGTTCCCAAACGAACACCTAACTTTTTGTCACACATTTAACATGAAAATTACCAAGAATTATATTTTTTATTAAATACTATGCAAATAAGTTACTGAATATTATCCGGTACCCAAAGAAACACTAAATGTGTCACTGACTTTTTCACAAAAATGATGTATTTTTTAGCTGTGGTGGATCCCAATAAAATGAATTTGTGAGAAAAAAAAAAAGTAAAATTTTCTGTGAAAAAATTGGTATATGCATGTAGCATAAGTGCATAACTCATTTTTATATCAGGAATTATTTTTGGGGGGTAATTATTGTGTGCATAATACGTGTGTATCAAATATCAGTCTTTTTTTTCTTTCTTTAGATGAATTTCTATATCAGGAGTAAAACGTCACATACTTAAACATTTCTTTGTGCTGAAATAACATGTTTATTTAGAGCAGAAAAAAACAAGGACACGCCTACGCCTATGGCGCATTTGAAAGGGTCTTCACTACGACCACCATTACATCAGAACTATTCATATTTCACATGCATGCACTATCAAAGTGCCATACACAGCTGCATGAAATTAAAGACAAGCACACGGAGAAACTGATGAAGTGGCCGTAACACCCTAAGCTCAAGGCATCGGCTTCTTCCCGGCATCTTCAGCTGCAGCCTCAGCAAGTTTGGTACTAGTCTCCGGTTTGTCATCTTCCAGAGTCATCATCTATTACCAAAGAACAGTTTACTTTAGCATCATTATCTATAAAACAAAACGATATCTACGTACCCAAGAGTTGCATGGCGCTTATAATTAGAAATAAATTTCTTAACATGATCTATGTAAGTTTCACAACAGTAGCGAGAGAGAGAGAGAGAGAGAGATGTAAAAACGTAACGAGGATAGTGTGATACTGTGATGTTCTCAAATTTTGCAGTGAAACAATAATTTTACTTCTTAATTTGCTCCAAACTCTCGTTCTAACCAAACCAAAACCGTAGTGAATACTTACTGGGGGCAGCTCGTTCTTCTGCATGTATGCAATTAAAGCGGCAGCCTGCAAATGAATAATGATGGCGTTAGCCTTGAACAACAACTTCGCCAAAGAATACAAAGCAAGCACGAAAGAAAAGAAAAAATGGTAATTATTCTCTCACATTTGTTGATATACACTTTATATGCACAACGTTAAAACGTAAAATGTGTGGAGTGTATATAATATGGAGTGCGAGAGAATCAATGCCCTGAACCAAAAATCTCATAACAAAGAGAGCGAAAATGGTTCAAGATACCCGAGCTATCTCACACTGCTCTTTGGTCAGGGTTTTGGGTTCCCCCTCAACAGAAGTCAAGTGAAGGTTGTGCTTCATGGTAGGCTTCTTATCCATCTCCTTAGGAACACAGATTGGAAAATATGAGGAGAGGCTAGCAAGCTTATAAGTGAAACTATGTTTCTTGCGTGTGAGGGTTAAGGGAGTCCATGGCCTCTATAAATAATAGGAGAGGAAGTGAGTGCGTGTATGCGTTTATGTTATGAATTCAAGGTGATATGGAGCCATGCAAGAACGTGGCAGCCATGGCCGCGTGCAGAGACAGAGATGCGAACATTTGGCAAAATCACTTTGTCTCAGATGTAACCGCCTCCTTTATTACTTTTGAGCTGTTGCTGATTTGACTCTGCCTAATTATAATTTGAATGGTTATACATATAAATATATATACACTCCAAAATCTTCTACAATTACCTTCCATGATTTTACACAGTACCTCATCTGTTAAGAATTCTTTTTCAGTTGGAAAGTTGTCTAATGATGAACACAATGCAAGAGATATATACTCGAAACCATATATTGAAGGGATAATATGAATTACAACATTGTATTTCTACAACTAAAAATGCTATTCAAATATGGCCATATGGCCAAAACCCTTTAAGACATGGACATATGCCTCAGTCAGTTCCTTGTACCATATTTCTTTAGAAGATTTAAATTTTGGAGTTTTAAGTTTTAACCAAAGTTCTCATATTCTATATTATAACCATTCCTAAAATTTTCCATAATTATTGCTGCCCTTAATCCCCCTCTTAAAGAAGCACCAATAGCTATTATAAACTACTCACATTTACCATATTGCATTTGATGATAACTGATGATGCTCAAAATATCGTCAATAAGCTACAAGGTTCTCTCGTCCGCACTTGATGCAACCTGCAAAACACAAAACAAGAAACACCTCAAAAGGGTACCGGTGTGGTACCGGCCAAAGACCCTCCGAAGGTTAACTTAGAAGATGCTCACAACTCTAGAGTGCCAGAGTTGGGGAATAGTATGCGTACTTTTACTTGTGAGAGCCTTTGGGGTTTTTATAGTGGTCTAAAACTGACCTTCTTTTCTTGTATAAGAAGTCTTTTTCTTATAGGACTTTCTTTTCATTGGGTGAATATGCAGAATTCTCTTTATATTTGGATTTTATTCCCATTGGGATTCTACATACCCCAGCTATGCGTGAGACGCAAGTTATTTCTGTTTATAAAGTGATGACAAGCGTACCTCGAACCGTCTACACCATGCTCATTCACTCTGGATCCGTTCACTCCAAGCATATACATTTATACCCGTCATCTCAATTAAGATCTGTTCGTCATATCGAATTTTATCCTCTTTCAGCTGCCCCCTCACTCCATGAGTTCGTGACCTCCTAGGAGACGGACTTATGGGGTGACGGTTTGACTTCTCCATTGAGAGAGACTTGGCCCGACACGCTGGCATATGGTAATTAGTATTGGGTAAATAATTATATAGGGCACGTGTCATCCACTTAATGGTTGTTTGCTAAGAACGAAGCGTCCCTTCGTCTTTTGTGTCGTTCCCCATATATAAACTTACTTTCACCTTCCTCATTTCTCACTTTTCATAGAATCAAACGATCAGAGCACATCCGTTCACCTTGTCAAGCACTCGATCTGTCGCCATTGTTCACTTGTCACAATTTCCTAAACATATTCATGACTAGTAAGCACCTTTTTTTTTTTTTTTTGGCCACCGTCAAATATCTTTAGATTCGTCTATCTTAGGGTTTACCGTCACGTATTGGTGACAGATGTCTAATGCGTCGAGTAACCAGTCCTTTGTCCGTGATGGAGCAGGCTACAATGAAGTACACCCGTCAGGTTGAAAAGATCCTGACACTTCAGGTGAAGAAAGGAGTTCATCCGCTACCTCCTCTTCCTTAAGGAATGAGGATAGGACTGAAAATAACCTTAGTGACGATCTAGGTGAAAGTGAACCTCCGATCCAGTCCGTCATTGGTCCTGACGGGATGAGGAAGTTTATAATTCTTCCAAGATGGATGGTAAACGATTTTACATCCTCGATTAAGGAAGCACACATTAGAACTTTAAGAGAAAAGTACCAGATACTTGACAATATACCCCTCCGTCTGCCTTCAAATCGGAGAAGTGTTACTATGACGATGTCGAGAGTGTCAAGATTTACGAGTAAATGCTAAAAGCTGGGCTAAGATTCCCCTTGAGTCCACTTCACCGTTGACTCCTCCAATACCTGGGTTGTTCCGTCAACCAAATTTTCCCAAACGCATGGAGGGTCTTCCTCGGCGTAAAGGTCTTGTATAGGGTTATGTTCGATGAGAAGCGAAAGCTGACGGTGGAGGAGTTCTTTCACTGTTACCGTTCGGTTGAGATTACGAAGTCTAACGGAATGTATAGCTTCGTATCGAGGAGTCCGTTGCTGTGGCTTGTGAGTGATATTCCAGATTCCAACAGGGACTGAAAATCTAGGTATTTCTTTATGGACGGTAATGGGTGGATGTGTCAACCTGGTGACACGGAGTTCATGCCGGTTGACACAACATAGGGTATATTACCCCCGTCTGGTATGTATCTGTTCATTATGTAGTTTCAAATTATATGCACCGTCAATTTTTAACTGTCTACCTCTTGCAGCTCAAGACCATCCACAAGTTACTCTTGAGGAGTGGAGTTTTTTGGAAAAGATTTTTCAAAAAACAAAATTAGAAGAAAGAACTTGGGCAAAGTTGGTGAATCTAGATACCATTCACTCGTATTTTGACGGACCAGAACCGACAAAGGCAGCGAGTCGATACCAAGAGCAAGTCCGTCAACGTATGTTTTTTTTTTTAAATTATGCTTAGTTAATTCTTTCCTTCCATGCTTTTAGCTTTTTTAACCGTCATATCCTTTTAGAAATGGACAACGCGAGGAGGAGAGCGTTCATTAAGCAGCAGGCCGCTGCAAAAAAGAAAGGTAGTCAGACAGGTGGGACGGACACTTCCAAGCTGTCTGGAACCAAAAGAAAACCTTTTTTGGAGACTGACCGTCAGCCTAAAAAACCAAAAGGTGCAACTGAGACCGTCGTGGGTCTTCAAGATGAAATGAAGAAGATGGTCCCTCCCAAACAGGGAAAAGGAAAAAGCCTAATGACGGGTGGCCAGGTGCCTCTGGTAGAGAAACCACGTGTCCTCCTTCGTGAAGATTCAAGGTACGCTCTGGAGAAGCTTTCGTCGATTCTTACTCCCGATGATTATGAAGACCTTGGAAATCACGTGACGGAGGCGATGGGGGAGACCGGTCTATTCAGTATTGCCCAGGTATCCCTACATCTGTCTATTTCCTATATTACCTCCGTCAACTTCATGCCTTTGACGATTGCATTGTTTTCAGGCCATGCTGATGATGAAAGGGCTGATGGATCGTTGCCTTCATCACGAGACAGCTTTGGATCGTATAAGGGCTAAAGCTGCAGGAACGAAGGAGGAGCTGGCTCAGCTTCAGGCTTGGAAGGTGGTCAAGGAGAAGAAACTGACCTTGTCGGAGCAAGTTCGTGATGACCTTGAGATGCAGACAGAGGTGCTGCAGAAGGTCCTTGAAGACAAAGAAGCAGAAATCAAAGCTGTCAAAGACCAACTCCGTCAGCCTAAGGACGTTGCAATCCGTGAATATCGTGATTCTGAAGCGTATCTGACGGAGTTAGAGGGTACTTTTGCTAATGGATTTGATGATTGCCTCCGTCAAGTAAAGTCTTTCCACCCGAACTTGGACGTTTCTAACATTTTATAGATGCCCAAGCCCAGACCTCCGACCTTCCCGCCGCCTCAGAGAGCACTGAAGATTTATTTGCTGGGGCTTATGATGCCCAAGGCAACAGAACCCGTGATGACGGTGATGATGGTAAGACTGCCCTCCAGAGTCAAACCCAAGTTGAAGACACTCAAGCTGAAGAGAAGGCCAAGGATTCCTCCGTCTCGTAGTTAGACAACTTTTTGTTAAATTTTAGTAAAGTTTTATGAACAATATTTGTACCATCATGAACAATTTGCCCTGTGGCATTTTTTATTCAAGTACTTTAATTGTTTTCTTGTGAGATCTATATTCAACAAAGTATTCATTTATTATATGCGTTTTTAGTTACACGTTTTTGAACTTCATAGGAATCTTTTTTTACGGCGTTACAGTCCGTTCTTTTTATTGTATCCGTCAGGCATTTTTATGTACCCGTCAGTTTTGTAAACAATATTTTTCACATCCTCATAGGATTGATCCGTCTATTATGCATGTCGTCATATTTAGTGGATTGATCCGTCAACTTTTTATGGATTATAATTTGCACACCCTTCTATGATGTATTTGTCCACTTTTGGACTTAATGATTTTTACACCCTTCTGGGATGCACCCGTTCTCTTAAAGACTTAATATTTTTCACATCCTCCTGGGATGTATCCGTCCACTTAAGGAATAAATAATTTTCACACCCTCCTAGAATGTATCCGTCTACTTAAGGACTTAATAATTTTCACACCCTCCTGGGGTGTATCCGTCCACTTAAGGACTTAATATTTTTCACATCCTTCTGGGATGCATCCGTCCATTTAAGGACTTTGTAGAAAATCACACAAGTAATATTGCCTGAATAAAATTCCTTATGCATGAGTAGAATAACTACCCTTTGGGCTCAAAAAAGTATCGCAACAAAAACCTAAAACGAATGTTGAATAACTTTAATAAAACCTAAAATAAATGTTGGATAACTAAAAAAGTACGCGATGGGGCATTGCTTTATCTGCTGTCATCTTTACTGGTAGTACTTCTTGAGGTGCTCAGTGTTCCACGGGTGGTGCAATCTTTGTCCGTCCAGGGTCTCCAAGTGGTAGGTGCCTTTTTTTACCCATGAGGTGACTCTGTAGGGGCCTTCCCAATTAGGACCAAGCTTACCCTGAGTGGGATCTCTAGTACTGCCCATCACCTTTCTTAAAACAAGGTCCTCGACCTTGAAGTCTCTGTGTTTGACCCTGGAGTTGTAATACTTGGCCATGAGATCCTGATATCGTACAAGCCTCTATTCAGCTGCGGCCCTTACTTTGTCTATTAGATCGAGCTGTAGACGCATGGCCTCGTCGTTTCTCCCTTCATCGTGGTTGCTCACCCTGTAACTAGTAAGTCCGGTCTCAATTGGGATGACTGCTTCGCTTCCATATGCTAATCGGAACGGTGTCTCTCTCGTAGGTGTTCTTGCTGTCATCTTGTATGCCCAGAGCACACTTGGAAGTTCCTCCGGCCATATACCATTTGCCCCCTCGAGCCGAGTTTTGATAATCTTTAGCAAGAATCGGTTCGTGACTTCAACCTGTCCGTTGGCTTGAGGGTGTGCAGGGGATGAGTAATGGTTCTTGATCCCAAGTTCTGAACAAAAGCTCCTAAAAGAGTCATTGTCAAACTGCTTCCCGTTGTTTGAGACCAAAACTCTTCGTATGCTGTACCTGCAAATAATGTTTTTCCACACAAAGTTGCGCACATTCTTCTCTGTGATGGTGGCCAGTGCCTCTGCCTCTACCCATTTGGTGAAGTAATCAATGCCGACTACCAGGATCTTCAACTGACTAGCTGCTGTTGGGAAAGGTCCCATTATGTCCAGACCCCATTGAGCGAACAACCATGAGGCCGTCATTGGTGTGAGTTCCTCCGTCAGTTATCTTATGAAATTGCCGAATCTTTGGCATTTGTCGCAAGCTCTAACGTATACTTGGGCATCCTTTTGCATAGTGGGCCAGTAGTATCTAGCCCGAGTCAACTTGTGAACTAATGGCCGCAACCCTGAATGATTCCCGTAAACACCTTCATGCACTTCTCTCATGACGTAATCTGCTTCCTCAAGGCTTAGGCACCTTAAGTATGGGCACGAGAATAATCTTTTGTAAAGAACGTCCTTAATCAGGACGAACCGCAGGGCTTGAACCTTCAGCTTCCTTGCTGCTTCTTTTGTGTCGGGTAGCACGCCATCCTTGAAGTAAGCGACTATTGGTGTGGTCCAATTACTTTCAGAACCTATCTCCTGCATGTTGATGATATCAATAGTAGGCGAGGGTTGAACAAAGATGAGTACCTTATCGGGGGTGATCATGTGATCTGCTGATGCGGCCTTTGCAAAACGATCGGCCTGCTCGTTTTCTCCTCTTGGGATCTGGAGAATCTTTGCTTGAAAGTTTTTCATCTTCCTATTTGCCAGTTCTAGGTACTTCCTCATTCTTGCGTTTCAACAATCGTATTCCCCGTTCAACTGATTGGTGATGATCTGAGAATCACAGTGGATAACCGCATTGGTGGCACCGGCTGCTCTCACGAGGTCCAAACCTGCGATCAACGCTTCATACTCGGCCTTATTATTGGTCATAGGGAAATCGAGGCGAACCATACATTCCACCTCATCGCCTTCCGGAGATTGCAGTATGACGCCCGCCCTGCCTGCATGTCTATTGGATGAGCCATCCGTGTAGACATTCCATGGAGGATGTCTGTCGGCCCCCTCATCTTTCAAACTAGTAAACTCTGCAATGAAATCGACAACTGCTTACCCCTTTATGGCCGTGCGCGGGCGGTATTGTATGTCGAACTCGCTCAATTCTATTGCCCAAAGTGCCATTCATCCGACTGCTTCAGGATTGCTCAACGCTAGCTTCATGGGCTTATCCGTCAAGACGACTATAATGTGAGCTTGGAAGTAGGGCTTTAGCTTGCGAGCCGCGGTGACCAAGGCAAAGGCGAGCTTTTCCATTGGCGGGAATCTTTCTTCTGCGCCATGAAATGCCCGATTAGTATAGTACACGGGCTTCTAAACCTTGTCTTCTTCCTGAATCAAGGCTGCGCTAACGGCAGCTGGCGATACGGCCAAGTAAAGAAACAATTCTTCTCCTCTTTTTGTGGGACTCAACAGAGGTAGGGAAGAAAGATAGGCCTTTAAGTCATCAAATGTCTGCTGACATTCAGTCGTCCACTAGAAGGATTTCTTTAATTTGCAGAAGAATGGTAAACACTTATCTGTTGCTCTCACTACGAATCTATTCAATGCAGCAACCTTACCGTTGAGGCTTTGTACTTTTTTATGTTTTTAGGGGGTGTCATCTCCAATACTGCGTGGATTTTATCTGGGTTGGCTTCGATCCCCCTTTAAGACACCATGAACCCCAAGAACTTTCCTGCTGTTACTCCAAATGCACATTTGCTTGGATTGAGCTTCATGTTGTACGAGCAAAGCGTGTCAAAAGTTTCCTTGAGGTCGTCCAAATGGTCATCCTCCTTCTGGCTCTTCACCAACATATCATCTACGTACACCTGGACTTTCCTTCCTATCTGTTTCGCAAACATCTTGTTCATGAGCCTTTGATATGTCGCTCCGGCATTCTTGAGGCCAAACGGCATCACCTTGTAACAGAAAAGGCCTTGACTTGTAATGAACGAGGTCTTTTCCTAATCTGCCTCGTCCATCCTGATTTGGTTATATCCTGAAATTGCATCCATAAAGCTTAGCAACTGGTGTTGCGCTGTAGAATCTACTAGGACATCAATCCTCGGGAGAGGGTAGTTGTCTTTGGGACATGCTTTATTCAAGTCCGTGAAGTCTATACACATCCTTCATTTTCTGTTGGCTTTCCTGACCATTACTATGTTTGCTAGCCAATCGGGGTAGTAGACCTCCCTAATAAAGTTTGCCTCCTGTAGCTTGTGGACTTCCTCTGCTATAGCTTGGTCTCTCTCAAGCGCGAACACACGTTTCTTTTGGAGAACTGGTGGAAAGGAGGGAAATACATTCAACTTGTGAACCATGCCCGAGGGATCAATCCCGGGCATGTCTTCGTGGCTCTATGCAAAGACGTCCTGGTTTGCCTTAAGAAACATTACAAGTGCCTGCAGGTCGTCGTACTGGCGAGGGTGCCAATTTGTGTCGTTTGCTCCGGCATGGAGTCATCTAGGGGTATTTCCATTAGCTTTTCAACGGGTTCCGCTACCGTTCGCTCTTCGATGCTCATTGTCTGCATCTGGTCATCCATCTCCATCATCGATGTGTAACACTCTCACGCGGCAATCTGGTTCCCGCGTAGTTCCCCAATTCCGTATTCAGTAGGAAACTTGACCATTAGATGGTAGGTCGAACTTACGGCCTTCTACGAATTAAGAGTTGGTCATCCAATTATAGGATTATAGACAGACGAGCAATTGACCACCAGGAACGTGACGCCTTTGGTAATTTGCTGGGGATACTCCCCAATCGTTACGGGAAGAGTGATTGCGCCGAGAGGGTATACCTTGCTTCCTCAGAACCCAACGAGGGGAGCATTTGTTGGGATCAACTATCCTCTATCGATCTTCATCTGCTGGAATGCCGAGTAGTAAAGGATATCGGCGGAGCTTCTGTTGTCAATCAGGATCCGGTGCTTGTTGTAATCCCCTACCCGTATGCTAACAACGAGTGCATCGTCATGCGGGTGGTGGAGACGTCGAGCGTCGTTTTCCGAGAATCCGATGATTGGAGTTTCGGCCTGTGCTGTTTTTGGAACGAAGTCCGTTAGCTGAATGTTTTGGACAGTTCGAAGGTAAGTTTTTCGAGCCTTCTTGGATGAACCGGAGGCCACTGTACCTCCTGCAATCATCCTTATATCTCCTATCGGTGGTCTTGGGCATTATTCTCTCGTCTGGGGATCTGCTCCTGTGGTGGGTCCGTTCCTTCCTTGCTAACGAACCTCTATAACTTCCCTTGTCTAATGAGTGCCTCTATCTGCTACTTCAAGTCATAGCAGTCGGCTGTTTCGTGCTCGTGATCTCTATGAAAGCGGCAGTATTTCTCCCGAGACCTTTTGTTGGGGTCTCCTTTCAACTTGCCAGGAAAAGTAAGAGATCCTTCATCTTTGATTTGCATCAGGACTTGGTTTATTGGGGCTGCAAGCCAGGTGAAATTTGTGAACCTCACTGTTGGTGGTTTAGAGCGTCTGTCTTCCCTTCTGTCTCCTGTCCTAGCGGACTTTCGCCCCCTGTCTTGATGCATGTCTTCCTGTCTTTTCCTCTTCTTAGAGGGCTTTTCTTCTCGGGCCGAGAATGCATCCTCTGCGTTCATGTACTTGGTCGCCCTGTAAAGCACACCGAACATGGTTTTTGGGTCATTCTTGTATAAGGAAAATAGGAACTTACCCTTCCATAGCCCGTTCGTAAATGCGGCTACAAGTATTTTATCGTCCTCTTCATCTATTGAAAGTGCCTCCTTGTTAAAGCAGGCAATATATGACCTCAGTGTCTCGTCCTCACGCTATTTGATGTTCATCAAGCACATAGTGGACCTCTTGGACCTGTGCCCTCCAATAATATGCGAAGCAAATTATGCACTTAGCTCCTTGAAAGTACTGATAGATCCGGGCGTTAACTTGCTGAACCAGACCCTTGCGAAACCTCTTAATGTTGTAGGGAAGGCCCTGCACATTATTTTGTCCACTACTCCTTGTAGGTGTATCAGCGTCTTGAAGGTTTCCAAATGATCTAACGGGTCCTTAAATCCGTCGTAGCTTTCAATCTATGGCATACGAAACTTCGAAGGAAGAGGATACGAATTGACGAACATTGTAAATGGTGAGTCCGTTCGATGAACCAGGTCGTCGAGGTCGTTGGACACTCGTCCTTTGAGAGCGTTCATCATAAAGTCCATACGCTCCCTCATCATCTGCATCTCTGCAACTACATGAGATGGGACTTAATCTGCAGTTGATGGTCGGTTCGTGTCATGCCGTTCGGGCCTACTTTGGGCATTGCTCCCTTCCGGCCCCTGTTGGCTTCTCCTTTCGGCGCTGCTGGCCTCTTACTCTTCCTCCTAAGTGTTGAGTGTTGCGTCCTTTTGGCACAATTGCTCCTTTAGGTCGTGGTTACGTTTCGTGAGGTGTTCTACCGCTGCTGCGAGGGTTTGAACCTGCCTCTCAAGAGCTGTGGTGTGTGTTTCTCCTTGATCGTTCGACGTGGTCACCATCGAGCATGTGAGTACCATGCAACTTTTTGTCTAAAAAGCTCAAAGTTATGATTTTTCCTTGCGCTTCCCACAAACGGCGTCAATTGATGATGCTCAAAATATCGTCAGTAAGCTACAAGGTTCTCTCGCCCGCACTCGATACAACCTGAAAAACATAAAGCAAGAAACACCTCAAAAGGGAACCAGTGTGGTACTGGCCAAAGACCTTCCGAAGGTTAAGTTAGAAGATGCTAACAACTCTAGAGTGTCAGAATTGGGGAATAGTATGCGTACCTTTACTTGTAAGAGCCTTTGGGGTTTTTATAGTGGTCTAGAATCGACGTTCTTTTCTTGTATAAGAAGTCTTTTCCTTATAGGACTTTCTTTTTATTGGGCGAATATGCGGAATTCCCTTTATATTCGGATTCTATTCCCATTGGGATTCTACATACCCTAGTTATGCATAAGACGCAAGTAATTTCTGTTTATAAAGTGATGACAAGCGTACCTTGAATCGTCTACACCATGCCCGTTCACTCCAAGCATATACATCTATACCCGTCACCTCAATTAAGATCCGTTCGTCATATCGAATTTTATCCTCTTCAATAACAATTAAAGTTAACTAATGGTGAAAATTATGATAAAACGATGTGAAATCTCATTTATCCTTTTTGATAGCAAAAGTGATCAATTATGCTTAACCTATTGATGACAAGGTGACAACTTAATATAGAAGATAAAATATTCAGAAAGAGAAAGATCAACAATAAATTCGTATACTTTTTTTTTTTTTTTTTTTGAGAAATACACACACACATACACATATATTTAGGGGAAGGGGGATGAGATAAGGGAATACACTCACACGTCAACACCAAAACTGCATGCAACAGTTAATGTCTCGGAGCAAATAATAAACTCTTTCTCAATATCACACCTTACCGATGTGGGACGACTCAAGTGATAAACTTTTTCTCAATATCATGGCAGTTAATATGATTTTGTTGTACATTGTCGGTATGGAAAATTTTTAAATTCAGCGGTTGTACACTAACGAAACAATTTTTTCATACATTATCAAGATGACAAACTTTCCTTTAATTATAAAAGTAAAAAACCGTTAGTTTATTTAAATTGCTGATATGATGACAATGTTGGGGTTTATGCCCTAAAATTCAATTTATTGGCATGTCATAAATAATTAAATTGTTTAATTATATGAGACTATTTATAAATGAACTAATGGGATATTATCTTAGTCCATGAGATGCATAGTATGCGATTTATGTGAAAAGTCACAGAAGATATAAATTGCAAGTTCTTTGTAAACTCAGAATGTAGTTCGTAGTCGGTGATGAAATTGGGTATTTCATCTGCAAAGACTATAACATATCAACTAAAATGATTTATCTTAATCATGGAAATGGAAGATTTCTAGTTGGTTTGTTGATATGTTTTAAGAGTTAAGACATATTGAACTGGACCGCTGTGAGATTTATTATTCTCCTAACGACTGTCAATTGAATAATAAATCTCACGACTTCTATTTACATTAACTCTTAATCCTGAGAGAATAATGGACCTGATCGTAAGACGTAGGTTGCTTTGATATATCAGGAGTGAGATCTATAAGTTACGGTCAAAACCTCAGTATGTTGAGCAACCGTATTTAGTGTTGATGGAACATATATTCTCAAGATGGAATTCATAATCTCTTAACGAAGATATAAAATATTATCTTGAGATAAGTTTAATAGGATTGGTTATTCAGAGAGTTGGGCCCAACCACTTTAGTAAGGAGTTACTAAAGTATATATTTATGGAATTGGATTTCATAAATATATGATAAATAACATTAAGGATTAAACCAAGTACTCAAGGATTAAGATGTAGTAATCTACAAAGTGGCAGTCTATATTCATGACTTTGTATTACTACGAATATTTTAATGAAGGGGTTGCATGTATAATAAAGTCTTGGGATATAATATATTAATAAGGCCTAGAGTACAATTATATTCATATAGTGGTATTGAATATAATTAATGGTAACTTTGGACTTGTCAAGAGTTGACAGAAAAGCCCAAGGCCCATTGGAGCTAAAGTCTTATTTGTTCCCTTTTAGTCCCACTCCAAGCCACACACTAGAGCCCAATTGGAATGGCCCAAAAGGCTAGCCCAATTAGATAATCAGTTGTATATAAGGAGAGAAACATACAGAATTTCATAAGTAATTTAATAAGTCCTTTCATGGATTTTTTCATAAGTGTTTTTCATCAAGATTACACAAGGAATGAAATGGTTTGTATGTGAGTGTTGGACACTCATTTGTTCTCTCCTTAGAAATTGATTGAGAGACCACACATCTTGGGCATTAAGTGGAATTGGAGTGAAGATTAAGAGTCTTCCCAAGAACTTCTGATCTTTTGTTTTGAATTTCACCGAACCAATGTACGCTTCTTGTTCTTAAATTCTGAAACTTTCATAGTGCATGTTATCAATTGTAAATAAAATAGATCCGTTAATTTTTTCCGCTGCATATGTTTTGTATGTGACACGAACATGTATTTTCCCAATAGACAATGTGCGACAATTTTTTTGATTAGATAATGGATTGATTTTATAGTTGAAGATGACGAACTTTCCTTTATAAAATTAAGAAGCCATTGGTTTGTTTAAATTGTTGATATGGTACGACAAATTTTTTAATTAAATAACATATTGATTTTATGGTTAGGTAACGACTGTCTTCGATCACAGTAAAATTTGTACATCCAGACATGATACGAGAAATTTTTTGTCATTGTGACAATGACAATAATAGGTCAAATATTATGGTAAATAAAATTAATTATAGAAAGGTAACTACACGAGCAGGGCAAAACATAATTTATGATATTTACATTGATAACTTTTTTTCCCCTAAAATCATGGTCAACATGACAGAAGACGAACCTCTCTTTTTCCCTATATTACGAGGGCTTTTTTACCAATAAAGTTTGACCAATCCATGGGCAAGTGTTACGTTATTCTATTAAAATGAAAACTACTATCACTTAAGATCATGGTCAAGATTATGCAAAATAAGAATAAAAGATAGAATTTTACACATTTTATCATAATTAATTATTACGTCTTTTTTATACTTTTTTTTTTTGAAGGCAAAGAAAGAGAAGTTATTAATTAGATGGGCATTTATGACATAGTTTTCAAAGATGTTATTTCTTTTTCTTTTTTTTTTTTGAGATCAAAATGATAAAAGACTTTCATTGCTTTGAAAAGATGTGTACAATCCACTACATATTCTTTCACTGGGTCCAAGCAAGCTGAGTAGCTGACCAAGCTGCCCAGACCCGAGTAAGTTACAAAAGTGAGTTCAGTGTGTGTGCTGTAGGCGTTGGTATCCTGTGATCAATCCGCTAGCAAGTTCAAGTATCACCTTCGGGTGAGTCTGAAAATGCTCAAAGTATAGTCTATTCCTTGCGTTCCAGATTGCCCACGTCGTGACTGCCCAGCTTTCCAACTCATGCTAGTCCATTTTCAGTTGTAGCTGATGAAAAAGGATGAAAAAGTCTGTGGCTGTGTTACTGCATTTCTGAGCCTTGCCCTTAAAAATAGCCCACACGTTTCGTGCCAGTGGGCATTCCCACAAGATGTGGCTCACTGTTTCAGCCCTATGATGACAAATTTCGCAATGTGGCTCCACACCAACTTGTCGCCGATGGAGATTGTCTCTAGTTGGTAGACAGTTTGAGCATGCTCTCCATAGAAATGTGCGAACTTTCGGCAGAACATTGAGGGACCAGATTTTGTTCCAGACCAGAGATTGTTCGCGGGCCATGGAGTGCCCTGCCCAGTTCGGGTTGCTCAACCTCATTGCAACTCTGTATGCCGTTTTCACCGAGAATTTCTGTTTTCTGTTTTCCTTCCATACCAACGTGTCCTTTGAGTGCAGATTGGTGAGTGGGATGTTTAGAATTTCTTGCCGAGTTCTATCTGTGAAGATGGCCTGGAGTTTCCCTCTATCCCATTGTCTTGTGTCTGCATCAATGAGATCACAGACCCGCAACTCATGGGAGACTACATCCAAGGGTGTTGGGGTATGTGACAGCCACTTCTGAGTAAAATCCCCAATTGTTCTACCGTCCCCAACTCGCCAATAGGGTCCTGCCACCAGAATATCTCTAGCTGCCAATAGGCTTCTCCACACAAAGGATGGGTTGCTCCCTAATTCTGCCGTCATGAATGAACCGTTCAGGAAGTACCTGGCCTTGTATACCTTGTAGAACAATGAGTGTGTATCCTCTATTAACCTCCATGCTTGCTTAGAGAGCATTGCTAAGTTAAAGGAGTGAAGATCGCGAAATCCCATTCCCCCATTCTTTTTTTTAGTGCAAAGTTTCTTCCAATTAATCCAATGAATCTTCCTTTCATCTTGATGTTGTCCCCACCAATATTTTGCCACCAATGAGTTAATGTTGTCGCATAAGGATCTTGGTAATTTGAAGAGGCTCATGGAATATGTGGAAATTGCTTGTGCCACTGTTTTTATTAAGATCTCACGGCCTGCCTTGAAGATAAACTTCTCTTTCCACCCCATCACACATTTTGTAATTTTCTCTTGGAGGTCCTTGAAGGTGTTAACCTTTGAATTCCCAATAGCCATAGGAAGGCCAAGATACCTATCACATTGTGTCATTATTCTCGCACCCAACATTTGTTGAATCATTCCCCTCACTTGTGGCTTTGTGTTTTTACTGAAAAACAAAGATGTTTTCTTGTGGTTAATTGCTTCACCTGATGCTTCTTCATATTGACTCATAATTTGCATCAAGTGTTGGCACTCCCCTACTGTGGCTTTGCAAAACAATAGGCTATCATCTGCAAATAAGAGATGGGAAATACACACCCCATGTTGGCTTGATAGAATCCCAGTGAGCACTCGATCTTCAATTGCTTTTTGTAATAACGCCGAAAGGCCTTCAGCACATAGGAGGAAAAGGTAAGGAGATAATGGGTCTCCTTGTCTAATACCCCTTGATTGAGTGATGAATCCTTTTGGTTCACCATTAATCAAGACCGAATAGGAAGCCGTAGTAACTGTCTCCATAGTCAAGCGGACCCATCTATGATCAAAGCCCATTTTTAGCATAATACCCTTCAAAAAATTCCAATCCACTCGGTCATAGGCCTTGCTAATGTCCAGTTTAACTGCCATCTGTCCCACCTTCCCTTTTCTTCTCATCCTCATTCTGTGTAAAATCTCATAAGCAACTGTAGTGTTATCAGTAATAAGTCGATTTGGAACAAATGCACTCTGGGAGTCAGATATAATATCAGGCAATACACGCTTTAAACGATTAGCAATAACCTTAGAGAGTAACCGGGATACAACATTTCCCAAACTTATGGGTCTATAGTCACTCATGCATTTTGGGTCTTTCTTTTTAGGGATTAGAACAATATGTGTATGGTTCATTTTCCTCAACATATGACCAGAATGTAAAACTGATAAAATAGCATTTGTGACATCAGTGCCTACGATGTGCCAATATTTCTGGAAAAAAAAGGGAGACATACCATCCGGCCCCGGTGATTTTGATGGGTGCATTTGAAATAGGGCATACCTGACCTCCTCCGTGGTGTTCCTTTGTGTGAGGTTGTCGTTCATTTGTGGGGTGATCCGCCTTTCAACTGTACGTAGGACACTGTCAATATTATTTGAGTGTGTCGAGGTGAACAATTTCTGGAAATAGGACTCAGCAACTTGAGCTATCCGGTCCTCTGAGGTACACCAATTCCCTTCACTGTCAAGCAGCCCTGATATATGATTTTTTCGTCGGCATTCGCTGGCACGTTGATGAAAGTACTTTGTATTTTTGTCCCCCGCTGGCAACCATATTGAACGGGATCGTTGTCGCCATGCTAACTCCTCTTGGTGTATTAGGGTGCTAATTTCTCCCTTGAGTTCTTTGATGGTATTGACATGATCCGCATTATTCAACTGACATAGTTCCTCAAGCCTTTTTTATTTTTCTTTCAATTGTGCCTGTGAGTGCCAAAGGTAATTCGGCTCCAATCAAGTAATGCAAATCTGCACCTTTTAAGTTTTTCAAACAGTCTAGCCATTGCACTTCTTGGTAACACATCTGCTTCCCAACTGGTTTGGATGATCGTTTCACAATCCGGGTGAGTGGCCCATTTTTCCTCAAATCTTCTTGGTATTTTCTTCTTTGCATTCACAAGCCTGTGTGGTTGTGTTATGATAAGGATCGGGTTGTGGTTTGAGTATGGAGCGTATATGTGTCTGACTTGGGCTTGGGGAAAGATATCTCTCCATTCAACCGTGGCACATGCCCTATCCAGCCTTTCCTGCACAAAATCATCACCCTCACGTCCATTATTCCATGTATAAATATTACCTTGGAAGCCTAGATCCACCAATCTGCATTGTAGAAGGGTTGCACGGAATTGTTGCATAAGAGCCATAGGCTTTGGCAAACGCCCCTGTTTCTCATCAAAGTTTAAAATCTCGTTGAAGTCACCGCAACAGAGCCATGGGATAGAATGTCTAGTATGGAGATGCTTAAGTAATTGCCAAGATTTATGTTTCATCTGCTCATCTGGCCATCCATAAAAACCTGTTAGTCTCCAAGGGTTGTCAGGGTCATTCATAATCAGTGCATCAATGTGATTTAGAGTGAAAGTTTGGACATGTAGCTCTATCTCCTCCATCCACAATAAAGCCAGACCTCCACAACGTCGAACACTGGGTACTGCTAACATGCATCGATAAGGAAGGTCCGCCTGAATTAGCCCCATCTCTGTTACGGGCCGCTTTGTTTCCATAAGAAACAAAATTTTGGGAGCTTTTTCCCTCACAAGGTGAGAGAGAACATCCACTGCTCGTTGGTTCCCAAGCCCCCGGCAGTTCCAGCTTAGGATTTTCATTGTTCCCGGCGGGGCTGTCCAGCAACCTCCACCGTTGAAAAATTGTGAAATTGTTGATAGTTTTCAATGCCTTTGCTTTTCTTTCCATTATGTCGTGCCTCCTCTTCAGAAAGCAGGTTTGTCTCGGTTTGGTTTCTCTTTGATCCACTTAAAGTTTTGTCTCTAGGGTTTGCACATCCGTGGGTTATCACATTGCGTGGTATTTTTTTCCACGTGGTTGCCTTATCATCCTTACGTGGCTTCGGAGTTTTATTTGGCACAGGCCTCTGTTCCCGTGGTTGAGAAACAGGGGAATGTATCTGAACAGATTCCTCATAATTAACTGGTACAATAATGAGGTTTTCCTCCACCGTTATATCTTCATTTATTTTAGAAACGAAAAAATCCATTTCAGTAACTGCTTCCAATTGAGGATGGTCAGCCCCCATTGATTGCATGCAATTGACTCCGTGGTTTAATGCTTCATCCGTTTCTTGTAGCTCCATAACAGCCGTTGGCCTTGAATTGTTGCCAGGTTGGATATTAGTACCATTAATGGCATCTTCACCTGTCTGAGCTGTGGTTGTAGTAGTGGTTTCCGGCCTTGTCTTTGTCGGTGGTGGGCGGTGAGCACTCGGTTCTGCCCCTCCTTCCTTCCTACGATAGCCCGCCTTCAGCCATTCTCCATAAGGCCTATCTGCCATTGGTCCATTCCGTTGGTCTGGGCAGTCCTTGGCTTCATGGCCAAACTTCCCACATTGGTAGCATAATCCGACCAACCTCTCATATTTGAAGCCTATTCGTACTTGATCGCCCTCTGGATTTGCAACCCAGCCACCCCGTCGAATTGGTTTGTATAGAGGAATCTCAATTCGGATTCTAATGAACCGGGCTTGATCCGAAGAGAATTTTTTGTTATCTACCTCCACCACGTTCCCTAATCCTCTGCCAATATCCCACCCTACTCTCTGGATTTACAAGCATGTATCAATGTATCATTAATTCAGATGAGTAAAGCTTTATGAAATTTGACAAAGTATCTTATTTTAAGAAATTTTCATTTAAGGAATAATGGTGTAGTAAGAACATGATGTTTTATTATCAAGAATTGGGTTTGAATAGTCCAATGACGAGGAGGACACAAAGAGCTATTCCTCCCCATACCCTTAAAACTCCAGAGTCTGGTGAAGGCGTGTTCCAATCTTTTTTGGTTTGATTACCAAAATAAAGCAATTAAGAGAGAGAGAGAGAGAGAGAGAGAGAGAGATCAAATTCTCAGCAAAAATTTCATTCAAAACCAATCCAAGATTCCTATCACTACAAAGAAAAAAAAAAAAAAAAAGACCTATTACAACAAGTAATATTACAACAACAAAAATAATTGGAGTAATATATATAGTATTATATCTGTGAGTTGTTTTTTGTTGTAATAGTAACTTAAATTTATTACATCAACTAAGAATGTTGCAAGAATTACCTTGTTACATCTAAACGTGTTATTGTAATAACTAAACTTTATTTTATTTTGAAATCTATTGATGCAATAAGTAACCACTTATTTTACATCAAAATATATCATTGTAATAGATGAAAAATATACTTTTTGTAGTAATAGTAACTGTAAGGGTAAAAGGCCCAATGCCAGATAATGGGCCGTAGGCCTGTCCGAGGAGAACCATACGCCCGAGGACGACAAATCGTGAGGAATGTGCCTAGTCTAACTCATTTCTGAAGTGTAAGTTGTGTGGAAAGAAAAAGACTGATCCAAGGAGACTTGCCTATTCAGATTATCAAAGGGATGACCCAGATAAGTGCTCCAACGTTGATCTTAGCATTTCTAGAGAATCCCCTAACTTATGTAGGCCAAAAAGGACAGGTGGCAACGATCAGATATTAGGTAAAAGGCTGCTGCCTCTGCATTTATAATCCTGCAGCTAATATCATGGCCTCATTAATGGGGAAAAGACATCTGAACAGTGGCCCTGATCCTTTACAGCTACCATGCAACGGCTTTAGGGGAAGGTTGATGGGACAAGTATTAAGAAGAAACCACCTAACTGGCACGTGAGAAAAACTGGCATATAAATAGAGCTTAAGGGTGCGTTCGTTTGGAAGGAAAACAGGGAGGATGGAAAATAGAGGATGGAAAACAGGGTGGAAAATGCTGTTTTCCACTGTTCGTTTGAGGAAGGAAAATAGGGAGGATGGAAAACTCGAGAGAAAGTTTTCTCTCCTGGCCCACTTTTTTTTTCCTTCCAAATCGGAAGGAAAATCTGGAGAGAAAAGTTGTATAGCAGCACTTTTACAAAAATACCCTTTTTCTACCTATTTTTTTCAACATTTTTTTTTCTTCTTTTTTTTTTTTTTTTCTTTCAACGTTGACCTAAAATTTTTTTTTTTTTTTTACTGAACAACGTTGTTCAGTGAACAACGTTGTTCTCTCTTTCTTTTCTTTTTTTTTTTTTCTTTTTGTTTTCCACTGAACAACGTAGTGAACAACGTTGTTCTTTCATTTTTCTTTTTTCTTTTTTTTCCACTGAACAACGTAGTGAACAACGTTGTTCTTTCATTCTTCTTTTTTTTTTCTTTTTTTTTTTCACTGAACAACATTGTTCAGTTCTTTCTTTCTTTCTTTTTCTTTTTTTTTTCACTGAACAACGTTGTTCAGTGAACAACGTTGTTCTACGTTGGCCTTTTTTTTTTTTTTTTTTTTTTTTCAACATTACTGAACAATGATGTTTTTTTTTTCTTTTCAACTTTATATATATGATGTGATAAATTTTATATTATTTAATGATTAAAAATAAATATGTTTCTTACATATTATGTAACAAGGGTATAATAGTCAATTTATATAAATTACATTTTCCATCCTTTCCTTTTTCTCTCCAACCGAACACAAGGGTTTTCCATCCTCCCACTTTTCCACTCTCCCAACCGAACACACAAGAGGAAAAACTAAATATTTTCCATCCTCCCACTTTTCCATCCTCTCACAATTTTCCATCCTCTCACTTTTCCACTCCTCCAACCGAACAGACCCTAAGGCAAGGAAAAATGGGACATTGAACAATCCAGGGAAAAAGAGGAAAGGCAAACGAAAAAGCATCAAGGAAAGAGAAAGAAAAACATCCAGGGAACTGTCAAGAAAGGCTCCTCAAACTGAGCTGAGAAGAACCCAATACAGTTCCAGCACTTCGCCTTTATCAGGCTAGTCATAGCTAGATTTGGGCCATCACCAGCTCGTTTCAACCAAGTTTACTTAACCCACTCTCTTACAAATTCATTGCAAGGATATTGCTCACTTGCTAGGCCAGAGTCCATCTCTCTTGTAGGCCCAAATTGTAAATTGTGTCCTTACAATTGGTGCCGTCTGTGGGAAGTTAACCGTTGCATTGGTGAGCTGAAGCTTGAACCATGGTTGGATCAGGTCCTAACAAGGCAGAGTCAGATAGTTCGCAGCGTCTGGATCACTTTTTGCATCTCGAGCGAGAAAGAGACCGTGAAGGGAGTGTACACAGAAATCGTACTGCAAGGAGTCAACGTCGAGATGAGGGTGACGAGTCTCATAAGGACACCACGAAGGACATGCAACGTAAGATTTATCGTCTAAAGAAGAAGTTGCGCCGTGCACGAAGGAGGTACAGTCCGTCTAGCAGTCCATCCATCACCGATGACTCTTCTGACGATGATGACGATGCTAGTTATAAACGTCGCTCCAAGACACCCACAAGTAAGTCTTTCTCCCATGAGGAAGAGCATCACCATGACCGCAGGGGCAGAAACACGTCCTCGAAAGGCACGGGGAGCGATGCAATGAATAGGGCACTCAACCAAATTTCCAGATCGCCCTTCACACGCCGCATCAAAGGAGGAAGCCTTCCTCGGCGTTTTACTCAGCCCACCTTCACTGCATACAATGGACGAACTGATCCTGTGGAGCACGTGAGCCATTTCAACCAGAAAATGGCTGTCCACTCTCGGAACGAGACTCTTATGTGCAAAGTGTTCCCCTCCAGTTTGGGGCCTGTCGCCATGAGGTGGTTTGATGGCCTCGCGGCTAATTCTATTAGATCCTTTCGGGCGCTCACTAGGGTCTTCTGCTTTCGGTTCGTAACGAACACTAGGGTCCCTCGGCCACTAGACTCCTTGTTGTTCATGTCCATGCGAAAGGGGGAAACATTGAAAACCTACTCGGACCGATATTGGGAAATGTTTAACGAGATCGAAGGGAACTTCAACGACGTGGCTGTAAGAACCTTCAGGGTCGGTTTACCAGCCGAGCACGAACTAAGGAAATCATTGACCAAGAGGCCCATGAGAAGTGTGCGTCGATTAATGGACCGCATCGACCAATATAAGCGGGTCGAAGAGGACCAGCTGCTTAGAAAGGGAAAAGTTAAGGTTATCCCTCAGGAAAGGAGGGATTTCAAGTCGGACCGATACAGCAACAGCAGGCCGCAGAGAGACTATAGTGTGCAGTCCAGGTCTGTAGCATCACAGACAGTCCACGTCAAGTTCCAAGAACCAATCCACCAGATTCTGGAGAAAATTCAGAACAAGCCGTACTTCAAGTGGCCAAACAAGATGGGGGGAGACCCCACTAAACGCAATTAGAGCCTTCATTGCCAGTATCACCAGGAGCGAGGGCATACTACAGAAGATTACAGGACTTTGAAGATCCACTTGGAATAACTTGTGAGGGACAGAAAACTACAACAATTCATCTATCAACCAAATAACCAGGGAGACCATGTCAGGCCAGGGGCTTCGGGGACCACCTCATCAAGGCCCCCGTTGGGCACGATTAATGTTATCTTCGTGGCCCCCGAAAGGACTGGATCCTGCCCTTCTTGGGTGATGTCCATTTCTAGGACGTCTGCCAAATACACAAACCAGGAGTCAAAACGGACAAGGATGGAGGTCCGACCAGTCTTGAGCTTCTCAGACGAAGATAAACAGGGAACAATACAGCCCCATAACGACTCTCTGGTCATCACCCTTAGAATAGGGGGGTACGATGTGAAGTGGGCGATGGTTGATCAAGGGTGTGGGGCAGAGATCATGTATCCAGATCTATACAAAGGACTGGGCTTATGGCCTGAAGACCTGACAGCGTATGATTCGCCCCTAGTCAGCTTTGATGGAAAAACCATCACCCCTAAAGGTCAGATTAGGCTACCCGTACAAGCAGAGTCCGAGGTGGTCGAGGTGGACTTTATCGTGGTAGATGCATACTCTCCCTACACGGCCATCATGGCCAGGCCTTGGCTCCATGCCCTGGGGGCTGTCTCATCAACCTTGCACCTAAAGGTTAAGTTTCCGTCTGAAGAACGAGTGGAGGAGATTGTAGGAAGCCAACCTACGGCAAGGCAATGCCTTATAGCTGCCATTACATATCGGCCTGCTACCGAGCCAGCAACCACCTCGATCGGAGACACATAGCAATCAAAGACCCCGATTCCCCACAATGCCGTGGAACCAGACGAGGAGAAATGTGAGAGGCTGGAGAAAGTTGCCATCAAAGGAGACCTAGAAAAGTTTTTCCAGATAGGGGCTCAGTTGCCTCCTCTAGAAAGGGTAGAACTGCTGGCATTCCTTAGGAGAACACCGACGTGTTTGCATGGAACTCTTATGAGGCCCCGGGGGTGGATCTGGAGTTTATCTGCCATCACCTTAACGTAAGCCCAACTGCCCTCCCCAAGAAGCAACCACCTCGGCGCTCATCCAGGGAGCATTCTAACGCTGTCAGGAATGAGGTGAACAAGCTCAAGCAGGCAGGGGCTGTTAAGGAGGTATTCTATCCAGAATGGCTGGCTAATACGGTGGTGGTAAAAAAGAAGAACGGGAAATGGCGTGTATGTATGGATTTCACGGACCTAAACAAAGCCTGTCCAAAAGATCCCTTCCCCATGCCTCGGATTGATCAACTAGTAGATGCAACCGTAGGACATCCTCAAATGAGTTTCTTGGACGCCTTCCAAGGGTTCCACCAAATCCCCTTAGCCCTGGACGATCAAGAGAAGACAGCCTTCGTAACCCCCATTGGGAACTATCATTATAAGGTGATGCCATTTGGCTTGAAGAATGCAGGCTCCACCTATCAAAGAATGATGACGAAAATGTTCAAACTACAGTTGGGGAAATGTATTGAGATTTACATTGATGACATAGCAGTCAAGACTAAGCTAGAGTCTGAACATGTTGGCGACCTCGGAAGCATCTTTGAAATCTTAAGGAAACACAAATTGCGACTCAATGCTTCAAAATGCTCTTTCGGCGTTGGATCAAGAAATTTTCTGGGCTATATAGTCACTCATCGCGGAATTGAGGTCAACCTCGACCAAATAAAGGTAATCAACAACCTGCAGCCTCCTCGAAACCCAAAAGAAGTCCAGAAGTTGACTGGGATGACTGCTGCTCTCAATCGGTTCATTTCCAAATCCGCGGAAAGATGTTAGCCTTTTTTCCAGCTGTTAAACAAGTGGAAGGGGTTTCAATGAAATGAAGAATGTATTCTGGCTTTCCAACAGCTAAAAAAATACCTGTCTCGGCCCCCCATCATGTCTAGTCCTGCAACGGACGAGGTCCTGTTCGCCTACATCGCTGTAGCCACCCATGCTGTGAGTCTAGTACTTATACGAGTCGACAATGGCATTCATAAACCTGTCTACTACGTGAGTAAATCCCTTCACGAGGCCGAGGTCCGTTACCTGCCACTTGAGAAGGCCATCTTTGCAGTGGTTCATGCCACTCGCAAACTCCCTCACTACTTCCAATCACATACGGTTGTGGTCCTTACCCAACTCCCACTCAGATCACTGCTTCGGAGTGCAGACTATACGTGGAAGATTGCAAAGTGGAGTACCATCCAAGGGGCTTTTGATATAAAATACATGCCCCGCACCTCGGTCAAGGGACAGATACTAGCCGATCTGGTGGCCGAGTTCGCTGAACCTGTGTTAGAAGAGATTGCCGAGACGATGCACATGGATGAAAATTCAGTTGGCCTTGTATCCGTGCAAGGGTCCCCACCCTGGAATATGTATGCCGACGGTGTGGCCAATTAGAGAGGCTCAGGAGTGGGGCTAGTTTTGATATCTCCTGAGAATGTTGTCATCGAAAAATCCCTCAGACTAAACTTTTCAGCTACTAATAATGAGGCCGAATACGAAGCATTGTTGATCGGAATGGCCATGGTCAAAAGAATGGGTGGGAGTACCGTGGAGGTATTCTCAGACTCAGCACTGGTCGTCGGCTAGGTCAGGGGAGAATTGGAAGCACGTGATGAAAGAATGCAGAAGTATCTAAGGCAGGTCAAGCAACTACAATCACGGTTCAAGTCATTTAATCTGCAACATGTTCCTCGAAGTGGGAACACGCACGCGGACTCCTTGGCCACTCTTGTAACCTCCTTGGCTCAGGGATTACCCCGGCTTATCCTGGTGGAAGATGTACAAAGGCATGCTGAGGAGAAAGAAGGGCTCAACATCTATCAAGTTAAAGTAGGACCAAGCTGGATGGACCCTATGGTGACCTACCTTAAGGACGATATCTTACCAACAGACAAGACCAAAGCTGACAAGGTGCGGAGAAAAGCTCCTCGGTTCTGGCTATCAGGAAACAGTAAGCTATACAAACGCTCTTTCTCTGGACCCTACTTATTGTGCGTACATCCTGAGACCACAGAGCTACTCCTCGAAGAGCTGCATGAAGGGATTTGTGGCAGCCACACAGGAGGTAGATCTCTAGTGCACAGAGCCCTAACTCAGGGATACTGATGGCCAAACATGCAAAGAGAATCACAGGAGTATGTAAAGAAGTGTGACCAATGCCAGAGGTTTATGGCAAACATACATCAACCAGGGGGAGTTCTGAATCCTTTGTCCAGCCCATGGCCTTTCGCGCAATGAGGCCTAGACATCGTAGGTCCTTTTCCTAAAGCAGCCAAAAGTAAGAAATACTTGGTTATCGGAACGGATTATTTCACCAAGTGGGTTGAAGCCGAGCCGTTGGCTAACATCAGGGATGTAGATGTTCAGAAGTTTGTATGGAAGAATATCATAATCCGGTTTGGGGTACCACACACTCTCATCTCGGACAATGGTCTACAATTTGACAGTAAAGCGTTCAAAAGATTTTGCTGTGGATTAGGCATTACGAACAGGTATTCCACCCCTGCGTATCCTCAAGGAAACGGCCAGGCTAAAGTAGTTAACAAAGTCGTAGTAAGCGGTCTTAAGAAGAGGTTGGATGATGCCAAAGGAAAATGGGTGGAAGAATTACCGCACGTCCTCTGGATCTACCGGACAACTCCTCAGAGATCTACAAGAGAGACCCCATTTGCAATGACATACGGCGCCGAAGCTGTTATTCCCATAGAAACTGGGTTCCCCACACTCAGAACGAGTTCTTTTACACCGGCCGACAATGACAGACTACTAACGAGTAATTTGGATCTGGTCGGCGAGCGAAGGGAAAATGCTGCGATTCAGCTAGCCTACTATCAGCATAAACTCAAACAGAGTTATGATGCCAATGTCAAGCTAAGACCACTCGCACCAGGGGATTTGGTTTTACGAAAAGTTGTGGGCACTGCAAAGAACCCAACCTGGGAAAAATTAGGACCCAATTGGGAAGTGCCGTATCGCATCCTATCAGTGGCTGGAATAGGGGCCTTTTACTTGGAAGATTTGAATGAAAGAGCTATACCCCACCCGTGGAATGTAAATAACCTAAAAATGTATTATTATTAATAAAAGTTTCCTTTCTCTCATTGAAGTCTATTATATTGCTTGTTTCCTAAGTATTAAACAGAACCTTGGTCATGCCTGGTCCCTCGGACCACATACCTTGGGTAAATTAATACTCCTAAGTATTAAACAGAACATTGGTCATGCCTGGTCCCTCGAGCCACATGGCTTGGATAAATTAATACTCCTAAGTATTAAATAGAACCTTAGTCATGCCTGGTCCCTCGGACCACATACCTTGGGTAAACTAATACTCCTAAGTATTAAACAGAACCTTGGTCATGCCTGATCCCTCGGACCACACACCTTGGGTAAATTAATATTCCTAAGTATTGAATAGAACCTTGGTCATGCCTGGCCCCTCGGACCACATACCTTGGGTAAATCAACACTTCTCTTCATTTTACTAAGTGCTATATAGAACCTCAGGCATACCTAACCCCTCGGATCGTAGATTCAGAGCTATGTCCCCATAACATATGCATCACTAAGTACTATGCAAAAATTTAGTCTTTCATATTCACTCAGACTGCGTACTTTGAGTTAGTATTCTCATTCAATTTTAACGTTTCTGGCAATAAAATAGTCAACTGTACTTGCTTGAATTCATCCCCATTTGTTGAGATAAAATTGAGTTAATTGAATGTCTTTGATGTAGCCATTAAGGCTTTCTATTACTATTTTAGTCTGTGGACTTAGATTTTTCACAGGTTTAAGAACTTCAAGTCAAGATAAGCAAGTAAACAGAACTAGAAACAGTTGAAGGCAAATGAAATGTTTTCATTAAATCAAAAGTTGAAGTACATTGGCCCAACATACAAAATGATTGTTACATTAAAAAAAAAAAAAAAAAAAACTAGCAACTACAGCTACAAAAGACAAAGCCCTAATCCTAAGCCTTAATGGTCTGAGGAGGGTGGCTGTCCAGTCTGCTCGGCTCGGCCTCAGAAGATCCAACTCCAGCCTCCAAGGGGGCAACTTCCTTAGCCTTGTCAGCCTCTACGGCCATAGAAGAAGCATCCGGAGCCACTTGCTCATGCGGGGCTATCTGCTCCTCCTGAACTGCACGTTCGGTTTCAATGAGAACCAGCGCCTGACTTGTCGTCTCCGGAGCTTGAGACGATAAGGGCCCAGGGTCAGCCAGGTTCAATCTAATGTGTGGATGGAAGTATATCCTCCCCGGCTGCCTGAGGTTCGAGTCGGCCGGGACTCCTGTCAAGTTAAGAGCCTCCTCCTAGGTGAACTTGCAGTAGTCCCTGCACACCTTAGAAACCTCTTCCGCGAGCCTTATCTCTGTCTCTTTTATACCGCGGATATATTCGGCATTCTTCTCAGCTTCAACTGCAGCCAGGGCCTCCCGAGCTTCCCTTTCAGCCTTTTCAAGGCTGGCCTTGAGCTCCAGGACCAGTTGCCTCTGAATGGCCAGCTCTATCTCTGTAGTGTACAATTTCTTTCGCTGGTCCTCAGCCTGGTCCTGAGCACTCTTTAGGCTAGCCTCGGCACTCCTCCTTTCCCTCTCTTCAATAGTTAGCTTCTTGGCTAACTCCTGCTTTTCTTTCTTCAGGGCCTCCATGCCCTTCTCTACGTTCTGGCGAGACTGGGTCTCAGTCCTAGCCAAGTTTCGAGCATCCCTAACCCAGTCCTCGACCACGTAAACTTATTGGGTGAGCTGCACAATAAGAAAGACAAAATTATATCACAGCAGACATCAGAAAAATACATAGCTAAGTCTAGTATATAAGGAAGTAACCAGGAACCTACCATGGCCAAGTCTTTCTTCATGGACATGAACAGGTCCGCCTGCCTTCAGGACCTCACTGTGTCCATGTCCCGAGGCAAGAGCAGAGGGCGCTCTAGTGCCTCGGCAATGTAGCCCGACCGCCCCCTCTAGAATTCCCTTATGGAGGCTGTAGAGGGAATTGCGGCGCCGTCCAAGTCTAGCCTCGGGGCCCAAGCTGGTAATTGCTAAGTGTCCGTGGCATAGGTGTCATCCCTATGCTCGGATGAGGAGGACCTCCTGTCATCTCTCCCACCCTTTTGGTGCTTTGGACCTTTCTGTTATGGAAGGGACACTTCACCCTCCTCAGCATCCAAGTCCACAACCTTCCTCTTTTTCTTGAGATCGGGCATAGGAAGAAGGCCGAGCCCAGTTGCAGGAAGAGGAGGAGGCAGGGGGAGTTGAGCAGTGTCTTTCTCTTTAGGCGCCTCCTTGGAGGGTGCACCCTTACTCCTCCCGGCAAGAAGGTCCTTTAACCCCGCTCTTGGCTTCAAAGGCATATCGTCCTCTTCTTCCTCGATGCTTTCGGATTCTGGGATATTCCAAGGCTCGTCTCGCACCTCCTCTTCACCCTCGAAGCGGAATTCATCTATCGCGGCCTCTAAAGATAGCCGAGGGGAAGCAGACTCTTCCTTTTGAGCAGCTGGTTGAGGGATAGCTTGTTGGATCGGCCACTCAACGGGAGGAAGGTCTCTCTTAGCCAAAAAGCCCGGTTGAGAGACGTCAATCCTGCGGATTCTCTTATCTCCTGCTCGGATAGAATTGCCAACGTCTAGGAAGCTGTCTGACAAAGGGACGAAGTCCAATATTAGATGAACGGCACGCAACTGGCCGTCCGAGTGCACGAACACCTCGAACCTCAGAAGCTTGTTTAAGCCCGGCACATTCACAAAGCTGAGCCTGGGAGCAACGAACCTTCTATCCGCAACCACGGCGGAGGAACACAGAATTAGTCATACCATTTCAAAATCAGGTGATAAAACAACAAAGCAAAGTAAGGCCTAGAACCTAAATTCTAGGTTAACTCAATCTAATCCTAAAGCATCCCACCTAGCTTCCCCTCCTTGGTCAGACAATGGTGACCGTCATGCCATGCCCCAGAGACGATGACATAGTCGTCCTTCATGCCCTTGTTGGACTTCAGAAGGCACGACACCATCTTAACGATGGGAGATCGGGATTTCAAATAATACCCCCCATCGGCCTGAGAGTGACATTCGTACATATGTACGACGTCGTGCCAGGTGAGCTGCAAACCCATCAACTGATTAAGGGCATCAACGCAACCTAAGACCCTAAACAGGTTAGAAGTACATTGGTGCGGACACAACCTATGGTTCCTAAGATATTCCCGGGTCACTATACCTATTGGGATGGTCATTCCTCCCTCCAAGAAGCCTATTACGGGAATGACCACTTCGCCCGTTTTCCTATAGGTCATAATATTTTCCGGTGAGCAGTAGCGAAGACTAACCCCCTCAGGTATATAGTATTTTGCCTTAAAGAGCTCTACGACCACAGGTGTATCGACTAGATTCTTAAATTTACCCATGTAGATATGTAAAAGAATGCTAAGGGAGTCTCCTAAGGTGAGAAAATGTAAAGACGAGAAAGCCGAGGTGCTCGGCCGAGGAGAAAAGAACTTGGAGACCAAGTACTTACAGAAATAATTGATATTTCTGGTTAAGAAATTTCTTAAACATCTAGGATTATTTGTAAAAATTCCCTCAGAATACTTAGAATGAGGAAACGTATGTTGGCTGGGATACTTAAGAACATTGGAATGCTTGAATGAATATGAAATGAGCAAAACTACCTCCTAAGAGCTTTTTAGATAGTAGGTGAAAATAAGTGGGAGTTATCCCGCTCAAAATTTCATGAAGAAATCCTAGCCACACGATCTGTATCTCACCGTTGATAAAGGAGACAAAGCGCCACCTAGAACAATAAATGACGCGTTGCAATTTCATAAGCGTCATCAGAAATTGAGAGACTCACGAAACGGCGCCTCTACATGGATGAGTTGAGAGGTTTAATGGAGTTAACCCTTGGAGAAGTCAAAATCCGCCCTTCTCCTCGGATAAGAGGGAAAGCCGGAATTTTGAGGGGCTATTGTAGGGGTAAAAGGCCCAATGCCAGATAATGGGCCGTGGGCCTGTCCGAGGAGAACCATACGCCCGAGGACGACAAATCGTGAGGAATGTGCCTAGTCTAACTCATTTCTGAAGTGTAAGTTACGTGGAAAGAAAAAGACTAATCTGAGGAGACTTGCATGTTCGGATTATCAAAGGGATGACCCAGATGAGTGCTCCAACGTTGATCCTAGCATTTCTAGAGAATCCCCTAACTTATGTAGGCCAAAAAGGACAGGTGGCAACGATCAGATATTAGGTAAAAGGCTGCTGTCTCCGCATTTATAATCCTGTAGCTAATATCATGGCCGCATTAATGGGGAAAAGACATCTGAACAGTGGCCCTGGTCCTTTACAGCTACCATGCAACGGCTTTAGGGGAAGGTTGATGGGACAAGTATCAAGAAGGAACCACCTAACTAGCACGTGAGAAGAACTGGCATATAAATAGAGCTTAAGGCAAGGAAAAATGGGACATTGAACAATCCAAGGAAAAAGAGGAAAGGCAAACGAAAAAGCATCAAGGAAAGAGAAAGAAAAACATCCAGGAAACTGTCAAGAAAGGCTCCTCGGACTGAGCCGAGAAGAACCCAATACAGTTCCAGCACTTCGTCTTTATCAGGCTGGTCATAGCTAGATTTGGGCCATCACCAGCTTGTTTCAACCAAGTTTACTTAGCCCACTCTCTTACAAATTCATTACAAGGATATTGTTCACTTGCTGGGCCAGAGTTCATCTCTCTTGTAAGCCCAAATTGTAAATTGTGTCCTTACAGTAACCTAAATGTATTACATCAATTTAAAATTGTTGTAACAAGAGAACTTCACAGACATATATTATCAATATCATGGCAGAACAAGTGAGCAGTTAGAGCAAAGGAAGCAAAACTCCACAGCTGTGGTTGAAGTTCAAGAAGCCATATCTGAAGCACTTGTAGTTTAGTAATTGTTTATGCACTGTATATAATATGACCTGTAGTTTAGCTTTTCTGTTATTAGTGTTTACATGTGAGTAGTTAGTTAGTCACACGTGAGAAGGTTGTTATGACTCTGTTAGTTTAGTTTGTTAGCTCTGTTTCTATCTTGGTTGACTCGATATTGTATATAAGGCATAAACTAAATTTATTCGATACAATTTCAGTTTTTTCCAATTCTATTATTTCTCATATATACACTTAAATTAAACTATATTAGAATTTGTATCTTAGATTTTTTTTAAAAAAATTGCTAAAATTACGTTAGTGCTTCTTAAACAACATAATAAATAATATTTGAATTACTTTTTTAGCGTTGTATCAATTTGTCAAATTTGTAGTATCACTAAGGGCCTAAAATGGAGAGCAAGTGTCTGTGTCTCCAGACCGACTTTAATATGAAATTAATCTCTGTGTATATATGGAATTAAAATTGTTTTCATCATTTAATCTCAATTTATATAATATTTTAAAACAAGCTACCTGTTTTTTCATTATTTTCTATTTTCAAGCAATTATTATATTTTAGTCATGAACTGAATATTCAGCAAAAACATTCAAATCTACAAATGGTATAAAACCACCAATCTTAAAGTGTTATTAGGTAAAAAGGACTTCAACCATGAACAACCATTACGGCTGCACAAAACCATGACTTCCCTTTTAGTCGGAAAAGTGATCAAATGACTCAAATATATACTAGCATGGACAATCCCTCATAAGAGATAGAAATACCATTTACAATGGATAATTAAAACCTTAGGCAACAGGCCAAACTCGAATGATGTGCAGTCTGCAACCAATATATATGGCATAGTGATAGTGAATCAATTGTCGTATTCTTCGTCATCTTCATCATCATCAGAATCCGGCAGCGGATCAGCCACTTTTAGCTTCATCAAACTCTCAATAGGAGCCAAACCCTAAAACCATGATCAATAACTTTTCACATTAAATATATTAAATTAGAAATATTACATAGGTTTCTGCTAGATTACAGTACGAGTTGATGACAAAGATTTAGCTCAAATTGCAGGGTGGAGACAATACATGTTACAACTTACAATGATGAGAATAATGATTTACAATATTTCAAATAGTACATTACATTTATATGTATGTTGATTATGCCACATTGCCACATTCATACTAGAACAAAGTCACAAACTTTATAACCAAATAATAAACATTTAACATGAATACCAGAAATGAGAACTTGATATGCTAGATATAATATGGTTATGCTAAATTTATGAATAGCCTAAACATCAAAAACTTATGACATAAACTAGATATATTATTTGAATTTACCTCAAGAAATAATCTTAGTGCTTCTTCTTTGGTATGGTTATTTATTGTTTCCAGGGCTGCCTTCTGCATTCATCAAACTTTCCAGTTAATATAAAACAACAAAAATCATCACATTATCAACAAAACAAAAAAAAGAGTGGCATTTTCAAACCCTGGCTGAGTCCAGTTCCTCTTGAAGCAAGGTTTTTGGTTCAGTATCAATGGAGGACTTCCTCTCAAGCTTATTATCAGTAGATGAAAGTGGTGGTATTGATGGTTTTTGATCCATTCTAGATCCTTTTACACACTTAAACAAAGAGTGAAGTGTATAGAGAATAGTACTTGTGTTTGTATAATTAATAATATAGGGCTCGTGTTGACTGTTGTAATTAAGGGGTCATTAATAGACGAACAACCCCAGCTGTGCTCTAAACATAATAATGAAGTATGAACGTGGCAGCCATGGTGGGAGAGGTACAGAAAATGGTATACAAATGGCAATGAAACTGCTAAAAGAGTATGTGAGTTTGGGGACAAAATGGGCAAATGCCCTTTTTACAAAAACTAAGCAGCATTTTGCCCTCTTTCTCAAACTAATTAGGAAAATGCCCCTCTTTTGAAACTCGATTTTCTCAAAATCGAGTTTTAAAAAAAAAAAATTTTGAAGCCCTATAGTGGCGTTTTAAGGAGTCAGTAGTGACGTTTTCAAGACCTATAGCGGCGTTTTATAACTCGACCTTCATGAAATCGAGTTATATGCAATTTTTTTCATTTTTTTTTGCCTATAACTCGACTTTGTAAAGATCGAGTTATAAAACGCCGCTATAAGTCCTTAAAACGTCACTATAGGCTCCTTAAAAATGCCGCTATAGGGCCTAACTCGATTTTTAGAAAATCGATTTTCAAAAGAGGGGCATTTCCCTTATTAGTTTGGAAAAGGGGGCAAAATGCTGCTTAGTTTGTGTGAAAAAGGTATAAGCCAATTTTGTCCGTGAGTTTGGGGAGTAGACGTCTGTCTTTTCGTGTTTATGTGTGTGTGTCAATCACTTGCATTGCCAATTGCCATTGCCTTGCTAGCTGGGCTCGGTGCCTCTCTCATTGCCAAAAACCGAGGGGATATCCATTCAGAAATACGTTTAACCCTTTACTCTTTCTTTCTCTCTTTGATTATTGTCTATTTTGTTATAGCCTCTCTTAATTTTAACCAAACATTCACTTATAAACTATTCTAAATTTTCTTGTTAGAAACTCTACGAACTTGAGATGGGGTGGCTCAAATTGTTGAAATATAAAAATATTAAGAATAAATAAAGAGAATGTGAAATAGAGATCATAGAAAATTAGCATAATTCGGCTTGTATCTATAATATAAAGTCGAAAAGGAAGACAAATGTGGTAACCATGTAACCTAGCACATGGTATTACAAAAATTTCGAAATGTCATGGTATTATATACAAAACCATGATTGGAAGAATTTATGGTAATTTCATAATATATTAAGGTTATATTTGGTAACAGTTTTTGTTTTTTATTTTCAAAAACTTGTTTTTGGGATTATAATTAAGAAAAAAATAATTTTCTTGTATTTTTGAAATCAAAAACATGTTTGGTTAGTTGAAATTAAAAAGATAATTTTTTTGAAGAAAAAATAGAAAATAATATTTTTGATAATATTATTTGGGACCCAACAACAGATTCATTAAATTAAATGTATGTTTTCATTAACTTTTGAAAATTAAAAACTGAAAATGGCATACAGAAGCCACTCTAGTAATTAATAAATAATTCTCTTTGACAAAAGTTGCTTTGATAGATTCTGGAGCTGACATGAATTGTATACAAGAATGATTAATACCTATAAAATATTATGAAAAATCATCTGAAATATTAACTCAGGTCAATGGAGAAAAGCTGATAATTAATTATAAATTACTTAATGTTCACATTTGTAATGACGGAATATGTTTTGACATTTCTTCTAAAGTTAGTTTAAGAAATCCCTTTTACGGCTTTGCTTTAACCTCTTTTGATGACAGATGAAGGAATAAAAATTAATGTGCTTGTTTTTAGATTCACCTCACCCCTAATTTTGAAAGAAATTCATTCTCTTAATGAAGTCACTATTCTAAAGGATATTAGTAGAGAAAGAATCTGTAGAACAAAAAGACATTTGTCATATCTAAAGACAGAAAAATCACACTACAACAAAATGTATTTTTAGCGACGAAAATTAGTGAGGAAATTTTTTTTTCGCTAAAAATGAAAAAAATTATAACATTTAGCGACGAAAAATAAATTTCATCACTATTGTGATCTGAAAAATGGGCGCCAGTAAAGGGAAACTATGGTGCGAGTTTAATTAATCTATAGCGACGAAATATTTCATCGCTAAAAGTTGATATTTTTAGTGACGAAATATTTCGTCACTGTAAGTATTGCTGTGGATAGTATTAGTGACGAAAATCCTTTCGTTACTAAAAGGAAGAATTAGTGACGAAAAATATTCGTCACTAAAAATAATCATGGTTTTTCATTCCACAATTTTAGCGACGAAACTACAATTCGTCACTAAAAGTATGCTATAGCGACGAAATTTGAATTTCGTTGCTAAAAATCTTAACAAAGTATGGTTTCTTTAGTGAAGAAATTCAAATTTCGTCACTAAAAGCATAACAAATTCTGGCTCCTTTTGTGACGAAACTGAAACTCGTCGCTATAAGTGGGCAATAGCGACGAAAAAATGTCGTCACTAAAGACCACTCTATATACTTCCAAACCAGCTCTATTTCAATACCTTTTAGAGCCATTCCATTCTTCTAGAGTTTTCAGTCAAAAAAAAAAAAACCAAAGGAGCCGACGTCGCCATAGCAAGAATGACGATTCAAGCAAACCGTCACCTGAGCTCGCCGACCCAGGAGCCGACGTCGCCATAGCTCGCTGACCCAGGAATCGACATCGCCATAGCTCGCCGACCCAGGAACCGACGTCACCAGAGATCGCCGAACCAAGAATCGACGCTTCGCCTTCCCTTCACACCAGCAACGCTTCGCCTTCCTCCGGCGACGCTTCGCCTTCCCTTCACACCAGCAACCGTTCACCTCCCCTTCGCACCGCGACCGTTCACCTTCCTCGCACCTACAACCGTTCGCCTTCCTTGCACCGGCGACCGTTCGCCTTCCTTGCACTGGCGACCGTTCGCCTCCCCTTCGCGTCGGCGACCGTTCGCCTCCCCTTCACATCGGCGACCGTTTGCCTTCCTCGCACCAGCGCTGCACTCCTCGACCGTTGTCTCTTCAGTCCGATCACTTTCCGGTATTTATGAATCGAATTTCAATTTTTTTTTTTACATGTGATCTAATTAATATTAATATTAATATTCATTCATTAATATTAATTAGATTCATTCATTAATATTAATTGTAGGAGCACAAATTACAAATGGGACCTACAAGGGAGATGGACTCTGGCCCAGTAAGCAAAAAGTACCCTCACAATAGAATTTGTAAGAGAGTGGGCTAAACTAACAAGGTTGAGAATGGGCTTGCTTCCAGCCTAAGTATGGTTGTGACCAATCTAATGTAGACGAAGTGCTGAGGAAGTGCCGAGGAGTTAGACTTAGCTGATTCTTGAAGGTTTCACTTAGTTCTTTCTTCTCTTTCTGTTCTCTTCTCTCTCTTTTCTCTAGAATCTTCAATCCTCCCTTCTTTCCTTGCTTCGGGCTCTATTTATATGTCATTTCTTCTCACGTGCCAGTAGGTGGTTCCCTTCAGATACTTGTCCCATCAGCCTCCACTAAGGCCTTCATGTAGTAGCTGTATAGGACCAGGGTCACTGTTCAGATGTCTATTCGTCATTAATGCGGCCATGATGTTAGCTGCAGGGCCATAAATGCGGCCATGATGTTAGCTGCAGGGTCATAAATGCGGTTGCAGTAGCCCTCTGTAAAATATCTCCTTGTTGCCACCTGTCCCTTATGGTCTATGGACGTTAGGGGAGTCCTCGGCAGTACCAGGACTGGTGCTGGAACCTCTATCTGGGACGTTCCTTTGATGATCCGAGCAATAAGCCATCCTCGGACAAGTCTTTTTTCTCCTTCACGTAGTTTATATGACAGAAGGGAATTAGGCCAAGTATATTCCTCATGACGGGACGTTCTCGGACGGATGGCCTCCTCGGACAGGTTCGTGGCCCATTGTTTGGTAGTGGGCCTTTTACCCCAATATCTGGTATTGGGCCCTTTACCCCTACAATAGCCCCTCAAAATTCCGGCTTTCCCTCCTATCCGAGGTGAAAGGTGGGATTTTGATTCCTCTAGGGGTAAGACCCATTTAAGCTTTTCTGTTCATCCACGTGGAAGCGTCTACATGCGATTTTCTTTACTTCTGACGAAGCCTTGGAAATTGTAGCGCTTCATTTATTGCTTTGGGTGGCACCCTGTCTTATTCACCAACGGTGAGATGCAGATCATGCGGTCAGGGTTTTTTCGTGAAATTTTGAGCAGGGCAACTCCTTCTCGCTTTTTCTTGCCATATAAAGTGCTCTGAGGGATCTCTGTAGCTCATTTCGCATAGCCTTAAGTACTCCAGTGTCTTCGAACGTCTTCGCAGATCCACGCTTTCCTGCTCTAAGTCCTCCGAGAACATTCTCCTAAAGGTTCTTAGGTATTTGACAAGCTATTGAACCAGCAATTTTATCCGTTTCTGTAAGTTTACACCCCTCAATATTTATTCTCCTTGGCTGAGCACTTCGGCCCTCTGTCTTTGCGTTTTTCGTCTTAGGAAAACTCCCTAGTCTCTTTCCGATTTGTCTAAATGGGTAGATTTAAGTACTTGGTCGATGATCCCATCACTGTGGAGCTTTCCAAAGAGGAATATAACATTCCCGAGGGGGTTAGTCTTCGCTATTGCCCGCCGGAAAACATTCTTACCCATCGGAACACCGGCGAAGTGGTCATTCCCGTGATAGCCTTCCTGGAAGGCGGGATGACAATTCCCATGGGTGATGTGACGATAGATTACCTTAGGAACCATAGGTTATGTCCACACCAGTGCACCCCTAACCTGTTTAGAGTCTTGGGATGTGTAGAAGTCCTTAATCGGATGATGGGCCTGCAGTTGTCCTGGCACGATGTCGTATACATGTACGAGTGCCATTCTCTGGCTGAGGGGGGGTATTACCTAAAGTCTAGGTCTCCCATAGTGAAAATGCTATCATGTCTTCCCAAGTCCAATAAGGGCATGAAGGACGACTTCGTCATCGTCTCTGGGGCGTGGCATGATGGCCGACACTGTCCAACTACCGAGGGGGAGCCAGGTGGGGTGCTTTAGGGTTAGGTCAAGAAGATATTGGGCTTATGCTTTACATATGATCTCATTCTGTTATGTCTGCGTCTGATTTCACGGTTCGGCGATAAATCTAACGTTCTTTGATTTTGTCTGCAGATAGGAAGTTCGTCGCCCCAAAGCTTAGCCACGTGAATGTCCCTGGTTTGAACTTCCTGCTACGGTCCGAGGTGTTCGTCCACTCAGACGGCCAGCTAAGAGCAGCTCACTTGATATTGGACATCACCCCGTTATCGGGCAACTTTCAAGACGTCGCTAATTCCATCCGAGCCAAAGACAAGCGGCTTCATAGAATAGACGTTTCGCGGCCAGGCTTTTTGGCTGAAGAGGATCTTCCCCCCGTTGAGTTGTCGGCTCAGCGAACTCTTCCTCCGTACGCTGTTCAGAGGGAAGAACCTGCTTCTCCTCGGATATCCTTGGAAGGGGAGATTGAGGGGTTTCGATTCGAAGGCGAAAAGGAGGTGCAAGACAAACCCCGTACTATTCCCGAATCGGAGAGCACCGAAGAGGAGGAAGGCGACATGTCATTGATGTGATGCCCCAATTTGATTAATTGTGTGATGTGTGTGGGTGTGTGATGAGTCTCACATCGGGTATTTACTGGGTAGATCTGGGCTTTATTAACAACTACAAGGAGCCTCAATAGTGACTAGTCCTTTTGAGGTATAGCGCAGATGTGGCTAGCGCTTTTCCTTGGGTCGTTACATATGGTATCAGAGCCGACCCGGTAACCTCGTGTGGGCTCGGAGACACTACCCCACAAAGTGGACCCTAACGAGGATGTTAGGGATTTAAGTGGGGGAGATTGTGATGCCCCAATTTGATTGATTGTGTGATGTGTGTGGGTGTGTGATGAGTCCCACATCGGGTATTTACTGGGTAGATCTGGGCTTTATTAACAACTACAAGGAGCCTCAATAGTGACTAGTCCTTTTGAGGTATAGCGCAGATGTGGCTAGCGCTTTTCCTTGGGTCGTTACAATTGAGGCCAAGGGCCGGATTGAGGGATCTTATCTCTGGGAGAAACAAGGGCGGCCCCTCCAGGGAACCGTCTAAGGAGAAAACACCCCCACAACCCTCACCTCTTCCTCCTCCCCCAACGACCGGTCCCAAACTTCTTCCTACTCCCGACCTTAGGAAGAAGAAGAAGAAGTTCGTGGACCTGGATACTGAAGAGGGTGAGGTGCCCCCTCCCCAGCAGAAGGGGCTCAAACATCAGAAAACGGGAAGGGGTGAGAGGAGGATGTCCGCGTCCGAGCACCGAGCTGAAAGTCAAGCCTTGGATAATCAGCAAACTCCAGATTGGGCTCCCAGCTTAGCCCTGGATGGTGTGCCGATCCCTGCCACGGCCTCTATAAGGGACTTCCAGAGGGGGCGGTCCGGCTACATTGCCGAGGCTCTGGAACGCCCTCTTCTTCTGCCCAAGGATATGGACACAGTGAGGGCGTGGAGGCAGCCTGACCTGTTTATGTCGATGAAGAGAGACTTGGGTATGGTAAGTTCTTGATCCCTTGACTGTACAACTAGTTAAGTTCGGCATGTACCGCACATTCTTCTTACAATGTTAGTGATGCAATCTTGCCTTTCTTATTGCACAGCTCACCCAACAGGTCTACGTGGCTGAAGAGTGGGTCCAAGATGCCCGCCACTTGGCGAGGACGGAAACCCAAGCTCGCATAGAGACAGAAAAAAGCCTAGGGGCTGAGAAGCACGAGAGGTAGGAGCTAGCCAAAAAACTCGCTACTGAGCAACGGGAGAGGAGGAGCGCCGAGGCCGGGCTAAAGAGTGCCCAGGATCAGGCCGAGGACCAGCGGAAGAGGCTACACATGACAGAAATAGAGCTGGCCACTGAGAGGCAGCTCATTCTGGAGCTCCACGCCCGAGCTGAGAGGGCAAAGAAAGCCGAGAAGGAGGCCAAAGAAGCTCTGAGGATGGCTGAGACCGAGAAAGAGGCGGAATACATCCGCGGGATGGAGGAGACTGAGAAGAGGCTCGCCGAGGAGATAACGGAGGTGTGCAGGGAATACTGTACACTAACATGGGAAGAGGCATTGGGCGCTGCAGGCGTTCCGGTAGATTCAGAGCTTAGGCAGCCGGGGAGGGTGTATTTCCACCCTGATATACGTGCGACCCAGGCTGACCCTGTGCCTTTGCCGCTCCAAGCGCCTGAGCAATCAAGCCAAGCACAAACACCTCTCAGAGCTGAACAAGAGGTTCAAAAAGAAGAGGTAGCGTCGCAGGGTGGCGCGGATGTTGATGCCTCTTCCAAAGCCGAAGATGCCAACAAGGACGAGGAGGTTGCCCCTTCTGTGGCCGAGCTGGGTCATTCAGACGACATCCCTCTCCCTGAATCTTAGACTTAGGATTAGAATTTTATGTCTATGTTAGTTGCATTCCCATTTGGTTCGAATTTGGTCAAGTCATTGTACTTCAGCTTTAATTTAGTGAAAGTATTTCCATCTTGCAATGATCTAGATCAACTTCTCTCTTTTATCGTTCTTATGGCGTGAACCGTTGGATTGCCATTAAGTACACAAATTACGCGCAAGTTTACACGCAGCCGAGGTTCTGTTTAGCTCATAGGGGTGTTAATTTAGCCAAGGCAGGAGGTCCGAGGGACCAGGCCTGACCAAGGTTCTGTTTAACACTACTAATTTACTCAAGGTGTGTGGTCCGAGGACCACGTGCGACCAAGGTTCTGTTTAGTACTTAGTATTAATTTACCCGAGGTGTGTGGTCCGAGGACTACGTGCGACCAAGGTTCTGTTCAATACTTAGGGGTGTTAATTTACCCAAGGTAGGTGGTCCGAGGGACCAGGCCTGACCAAAGTTCTGTTTAACACAGTACTAATTTACCCAAGGTGTGTGGTTCGAGGACCACGTGCGACCAAGGTTCTGTTTAGTACTTAGTATTAATTTACCCGAGGTGTGTGGTTCGAGGACCAGGCACGACCAAGGTTCTGTTTAATACTTAGTATTAATTTACCCGAGGTGTGTGATCCGAGGACCAGGCACGACCAAGGTTCTGTTTAATACATAGGAACAAGCAATATAGTTGAGTCAAATATGAGAATGGATATTTTCATTAATAATAATACCTTCTTAGGTTATTTACATTCCAAGGGTGCACTACAACCCTCCCATCCAGATCTTCTAAATAAAATGCTCCTATTCCTGCTACTGATAGGATCCGATATGGGCCTTCCCAGTTAGGTCCCAGCTTTCCCCAGGCCGGGTTCTTCGCGGTGCCCACGACTTTCCGTAAGACCAAGTCCCCTGGTGCAAGTGGTCTCAGTCTGACATTGGCATCGTAACTTTGCTTGAGCCTTTGTTGATAGTACGCCAGTTGAACAGCAGCATTTTCTCTGCGCTTGGTGACTAAGTCCAGACTATCATTCAGTAGTTTGTCGTTGTCGGCCGGGGAGAACGAGCTGGTTCTAAGAGTGGGGAACCCCGTTTCTATGGGGATGACAGCTTCGGCACCGTATGTCATTGTAAAAGGGGTTTCCCCTGTAGATCTACGGGGGGTTGTCCTGTAGGTCCAGAGGATGTGGTGCAATTCTTCCACCCATTTTCCTTTGGCGTCGTCCAACCTCTTCTTGAGACCGCCCACTATGACTTTGTTAACCGCTTCAGCTTGGCCGTTCCCTTGCGGGTATGCGGGGGTGGAGTACCTGTTTGTAATGCCCAATCCGCAGCAGAACCTTCTAAACGCTTTACTGTCAAACTACAGGCCATTGTCCGAGATGAGCATATGTGGCACTCCGAACCGGATTATAATGTTCTTCCACACAAACTTCTGAACATCCACATCTCTGATGTTGGCCAGGGGCTCGGCTTCCACCCACTTGGTGAAGTAGTCCGTGCCGACGACCAGGTACTTTTTGTTCCCTGTTGCCTTTGGGAAGGGGCCCACAATGTCTAAGCCCCATTGGGCAAAGGGCCACGGGCTGGACAGAGGATTCAGAACTCCCCCTGGCTGGTGGATATTTGGCGCAAATCTTTGGCATTGGTCACATTTCTTGACGTACTCCTCCGATTCCCTCTGCATGTTCGGCCACCAATATCCCTGAGTTAGAGCTCTGTGAGCCAGTGATCTGCCTCCTGTGTGGCTCCCACAGATCCCTTCGTGCAGTTCTTCAAGGAGCAACTCAGTTGCCTCAGGGTGCAAGCACAGTAAGTAGGGTCCGGAGAAAGAGCGTTTGTACAGCTTAGTGTCTTCTGATAGCCAGAACCGAGGGGCTTTCCTCCGCACCTTATCTGCTTCGGTCTTGTCCGGCGGTAGGACGTTATCTTTGAGGTATGTTACCACGGGGTCCATCCAGCTTGGCCCTGCTCTGACCTGACAGATGCTGTGCCCCTCTACCTCTTCGGCATGCCTTTGTATGTCCTCAACCAAGACAAGCCGAGGAAGCCCTTGTGCCGAGGAGGTTGTGAGAGTTGCTAGGGAGTCTGCATGAGTGTTCCCGCTCCGAGGGATATGTTGCAGACTAAATGATTTGAACTGTGACTGCAGGCGCTTCACATGCCTTAGATATTTCTGCATCCTCTCGTCGCGTGCCTCGAGCTCTCCTCTGACTTGTCCGACGACCAGAAATGAGTCCGAGAACACTTCCAGGGCGTTTCCACCCATTTTCCAAACCATGTCCATTCCGGCCAGTAGGGCCTCATACTCGGCTTCATTATTGGTGGCCGAGAAGTTTAGCCTTAAAGATTTCTCGATGATAATAACCTTCTCGGGGGATATCAGGACCAGCCCCAGCCCCGAGCCTCTTTGATTGGCTGCCCCGTCAATGTACAACTTCCAGTGGGGGGTTTCCTGGACAGATACCTGGCCAACTGACTTCCCATCTGTGTGCGCCATCTCGGCAATTTCTTCGAATGCAGGCTCAGCGAACTCGGCCATCAGATCAGCTAGTACTTGCCCTTTGACCGAGGTACGAGGCATATACCTTATGTCAAAAGCCCCTAGGACCGTCCCCCATTTCGCGATATTCCCTGTGTAGTCTGCACTCCGGAGCAGTGATCTAAGGGGGAGCTGGGTAAGGACCACCACGGTGTGCGATTGGAAGTAGTGAGGAAGCTTGCGGGTGGCATGTACCACTGCATAGATGGCCTTCTCGAGTGGCAGGTAGTGGACCTCGGCCTCGTGGAGGGACTTACTCACATAATAGACGGGCTTCTGTACGCCGTTGTCAACCCGTATAAGTACCAGGCTTACAGCATGGGTGGATACTACGATGTATGCGAACAACACTTCGTCCTCCGTGGGGCTGGACATGATGGGTGGCCGAGATAGATACTCTTTTAGCTGCTGGAAACCCAGAACGCACTCTTCATTCCACTCGAACCCTTTCCACTTGTTCAACAGCTGGAAGAAGGGCCGAAATCTCTCGGCCGACCTGGAGATGAATCGGTTGAGAGCAGCTGTCATCCCGGTCAACTTCTGGACCTCCTTTGGGTTCCGAGGAGGCTGCAAGCTGTTGATCGCCTTTATCTGGTCGGGGTTGACCTCAATCCCGCGGTGGGTGACCATATAGCCCAGAAACTTTCCTGATCCTACGCCGAAAGAGCACTTCGAAGCATTAAGTCACAGCTTGTGCTTCCTCAAGATTTCGAATACGTTTCCGAGGTCGCCGATGTGGTCGGACTCCAACTTGCTCTTGACCACCATGTCATCAATGTAAATCTCGATGCATTTCCCCAGCTGTGACTCGAACATTTTCGTCATCGTTCTCTGATAGGTGGAGCCTGCGTTCTTCAGGCCGAATGGCATGACCTTATAATGGTAGTTCCCAATGGGCGTCACGAAGGCCGTTTTCTCTTGATCCTCCAGCGCTAATGGGATTTGGTGGTATCCTTGGAAGGCGTCCAAGAAACTCATCCGAGGGTGCCCTACAGTTGCGTCTACCAGTTGATCAATCCGAGGCATGGGGAAGGGGTCCTTTGGACAGGCTCTGTTCAAGTCTGTGAAGTCCACGCATACACGCCACGTCCCGTTCTTCTTCTTTACCACCACTGTGTTTGCTAGCCATTCAGGGTAGAAAACCTCCTTGATAGCCCCTGCCTGCTTGAGTTTGTTCACCTCATCCCTGACAGCGTCAGAGTGCTCCCTGGATGAGCGCCGAGGTGGCTGTTTTTTGGGAAGGGCAGACGCTCTTACATTCAGGTGATAGCAGATAAACTCTGGGTCCACCCCCGGGGCCTCGTATGAGTTTCAAGCAAACACATCGACGTTTTTTAGAAGGAATGCCAGCAGCTCCTCCTTCTCCCGAGGAGGTAAATTTGCCCCAACCTGGAAAAACCTCTCTGGGTCGTCCCCGATGGTAACTTTCTCTAACTTCTCACACTTCTCGTCACCCGGCCCCACTGCATTGGGTGGACTCGGGACCTGTGATTGCTACGAATCTTTGGCCGAGGTGGTGGCCTTCTCGGCAATTGGCCGATGTGAAATGGCGGCTATGAGGCATTGCCTTGCCATTGATTGGCTTCCTACGATCTCCTCCACCCGTCCTCCGGACGGGAACTTAACTTTCAGGTGCAAGGTAGATGAGACAGCCCCCAGGGCGTGGAGCCAAGGCCTGGCCACGATGGCTGTGTAAGGAGAGTACGCATCCACAACGATGAAGTCCACCTCGACTACCTCGGACCCTGCTTGCACGGGCAGTCTGATCTGGCCTTTGGGGATGACCGTCTTTCCATCGAAGCTGACCAGGGGCGAGTCATACGCTGTAAGGTCCTCGGGCCGCAGGCCCAGTCCTTTGTACAGGTCCGGATACATGATCTCAGCCCCACTCCCTTGATCAACCATTACCCTCTTCACATCATACCCCCCTATTCTAAGGGTGATGACCAGAGCGTCGTCATGGGGCTGGATTGTCCCCTGCTTATCTTCGTCCGAGAAGCTTAAAACTGGTCGGACGTCCATCCTTGCCCTTTTCGGCTCCTGGTTTGGGTCCTCGGTAGACGCCGTGGAGATAGACATTACCCTGGAAGGGCAGGATCCAGTTCTCCCGGGGGCCACGAAGATCACATTAATCGTGCTCAGCGGGGGCCTTGATGAGGCGGTCCCTGAAGCCCCTGGCCTGATGTGGCTTCTTTGGTTATTTGGCGGATAGACGAACTATTGCAGCTTTTTTTCCCTCACAATGATGCGAACCTCAACAGACTCGCTTTGAGACCCAACAAACAATATTGGAATATTGCCCAAGAAAGCTAAAATTCAGATTTGATAGAAAACCCAGACCCAACGTTTATAAGAGAAACGCGAACCAAAGGTATAAGTAAAAGAACCTTAACCCAATGATTATAAAGGAATCACGAACCAAAGGTATAAGTTTGAACGCCACAAGGAAGAATCCTTGATAAGTTCACAGTTCTTGAAGAACCAAAGAGAAGAGCAAAGCCTCACCTTTTCTGATTTTTTATTCGATAATTCATCCAAAACGTTTACAGACTTAGGGGCCTATTTAAGGGCTCCATAAAACTTGACAGACAAGAAAATATATTCTAAAATAACTCCTAATTGATACCTAACCATATCAGGAATCAAATTTGACCTAAAAAACGTACTAAATAATAAAACCC